>JAUMHF010000002.1:10444523-10463238 GCA_032359275.1 Microctenopoma steveboyesi | reverse complement strand
AGGGTGAGGAGGGAGGCCTGGAGTCCGGCTAAAAGTGAACCAAGTTTGTGGCCCCTCACCCAGGCCTCTGAAGTGAGTGAGGCGGGCCTCCCTCTGGCCGGTGTACCAGGAGCACAAGAAGAGCGAATATTTTTGAGAACATCTGTTTTCTTTCACACACTTCTCATTACTTGTTTATAATGGAAAACAATGGTGAGTGTCACTGCATCTGTATCTATAATTACAGATACACACACATGCACATACGTATCAGTAGTGCAGCACCGACCCACTAACAGCCAAACCAGAACACCTGTTAGTAATGGATTTTGAGGACTGTAATGGATCGTAATGACTGCTGAGTACTGTGTTATCACCGAAAACCTCTTCTGTGGGAGAATGTGTCATGTTTCTAAGAGACAACAAATGGATGCATGTGTTTTTTCCCTTCCTGGGAACAGACTACATGTGTGAGTAACTCGGGTGACCCCCGGCAGCTGGTGGACACTACATAGATGAAATATTATGTTATTGACTTTTAGAGGCTCCCGGACAACTGCAATGCACTGTCCCTTCTGATACAGGGCACACAACTTTCCTTCATTCTGTAAGTGGTCTAGTGAAAGGAGCCCAATTTGGGTATTGATGAAAGGCGGGCAGAAAAGAACCAGAAACAGTGGCTCTTTACCTCACATGGCCTGAGCTTGGAGATGATTAATGAGGTTATTTGCCGCTCAGCTGGGAATCTGTGTCTGAAAAGTGAAATCATCTAACTACCAAGTGCTTATTCTGCTTCCTTTCTTTCACCAGCCAGATGTGTCTTTATAGAAATAAATAGATTAAGAATATCTCCTCTTCTCCAGGCCAATGAGAAACCAAAGTAATCATGTGTTTTGTCACCAATGTAAAGGAATGTTTTAAGTTATGTATATTATATTTTACACAGAATGTGGAAATGGATTCATTTTACCATCTCAAATTGCTCCGTATTGATGTATGTTGTGATTACATTAATACTTTTAGACAGTTGCTACAGACTAGTCATGGAAACAGGAAATAACTTGTTCATTCATGCACTTGCTGCTTCATTTATTCAGGTTTTAAAATTCACAGTTGCTGTATAGCAACTGTGAAAGAGATGCACTGAGCGAATTCAAAAACGTTGTCTTTGCAATGCTGCAGAAATGTATGGAGAAACATGCGGCAACAGCAAAGCACATGCAATGACTACATAATTATGTGTTCTCTCAGTTACAGTGTGACCATAGTAAATATATATTCAAATGTATAAATATATTTTCTTACCCTCTAAAAACAGGTCAATAAACATTTTATTAGTGGGGACTATAATACTGCATACAGATGTTCAAAGCAACATTTGACCCTGCACACAGCGTCCATCAGAGCAACCTAATACAATCAGACTTCTCAATGCTCCATTTATACAAATATAATTCAATTGTGAGCCAAATACTTGGCTCACTCACTTCCTCTGCTTTTGCAAAGCAATCTATAGCAGTCTACATATTTATAAACGTGCAGATGACTGATGCCTGTGTGTGCGTGCATTTGTCTGCCTATGTGTCTGTCTTCCTTTTTGTCTTTGTCTTTGACAGAGAGACCCACAGAGAGGAACTGGCGAGAGAGAGGGGAATGGTTTGGGATGGGGTCGCTTGGTAACAGATGTGTCCTGACCAATGGAAGTAAGCTGTGGAGCATTGGTGAAGCATGAAAACAAAACACACAAAGTGACAGATACATCCACCCTGAGGTGCACAGACGGGCAGATAGACACATAAAATATGCATAGACAGTAACAGCATGCAGTGCAGTGGCACACATACACATGAATGTAGGTTGCATAGAGATAATTGATGGCTCCCTGTGTGTCAGTCCAGCACTGTAACACAACTCAATTACATCAGCATTGCATCTGCTGTGAGGAATGCTCCTGTTTAATAAATGTCTTCATTATCACACACACTTTAATCAGCCTATTTCCACGTAGCCCACAGTTACACTTCTCATGAGCTCGAAAAAGTTTTCTCTGAGCTGCTTGGTGCTAAAAATGGTTCACTGACCAAGTCATGACACGTAACCACATCCTGTCACTGTTCTGCTTCAGTTAACGCAGATGTTGCAAAATCACCCTTTCAGTTTAAGCTATGTACAATTGTTCATTTTCATAGTAATAAATGCCAATTTAGCTAGTTTGTGGTCTGCAACCACAATTTAGCTTATTACCACCTTTTTCAATTTCCACTTTATGTGACATCAGATAGCACTTCCCCATACAAAATAGTTTTTGCTTTTTGCTGCTGTCACTGCTTATTTCGAAGCAAACAAGGTGGTTAGCGTTGTCAGTTTTATCAACTCTGACATAAAGAGTTGTAGCAACTAAAAGTGGCTCAATGGGTTAAGTGTCAGACGGTTACAGAAGGTTGTGGGTTCAAAACCCTGTCTGACTTTTAGTCCATCCCCTACCAGGCGTCTCCTTGAGCCAGACACCCAGCGCTAGCTCCTTGTAAGTCGCTTTGGATAAAAGCGTCTGTCAGGCAAAGTAAAGTAACACTTTATTAACATGAATGCTATGGAAAATGACCTATCCAGATTATTTGAGTAATCTCAGAAGTTCAAAGCATAAAATCATCACACGACATTTTGTGTATTTATTCAGGGTATGTTGTGAGTGTATTACAATGAACTCATGTTTGTATTCTTACAATAGAATGAGGAACTGTCAAATAAAAAAGGTAGTACCACTTCCTTTATGTGAACTTTAGTTAAGGTCATCTAGATTAACGTCTATATTCTGTGTTTCTATGTACTGGTATCGATTTTTCTATGTGCACATTTGTCAAAGAAATTTAGCCTATTGGTTTTAAATTACAGCAGAAAGGTGAAGTTATATAAATGTACACCCTCAAAGTGTCACTCAACAGTGAGAAAGGATTCTTTCATTTCAGCATACACACACTTACGTAAGCAGGTGAAAAAATCTCACATCCTCATTTTCAGAATGACTTAAATGACCTCTTGTACGTTTGTCATCGTCTATAGTTTACATTCTCACACCAGGTTTCGTGACCATCGGCTGAACTCTGTAACCGTGAGCTATGAATCTGAGGTAAAGTTTCACAATTCAAAGCTAAATAGTTTCCCTGCAGCTCAGCTGACAAACAGCAGCGTAAAATAAATATCAAGTTAAACTCAGTTATGCTGTCGCACCGCAAACATACACACACACACACACACAAGTCATTCAGATTTAAACATATTTTAACAAGGACTAAGCAGGAATTCTTCAACTCACCTCTGCGCTGTTTCCCTTTTTCTGTGGCAACTGCCTCTGCTGCTCTGGACTGTTCCCAGAGTGACGAGACGTACACAGTCTGGCTCACAAAGTGTGTGTTTGTGTGTCTAAGGAGTGTAGAAGCGTGTGTGTGGGAAAGAGAGGGGAGAGAGAGAGAGAGAGAGAGCAAAGGAGCAGCAGTCACACATAGCCCTTTCTGCCTCGCCCACTTTTTTTACACTCTCTTTGTGTCTCCCTTTCTCGGTCTCTTAGGGGTAATTTGGTTTTGTAATTATTTTAATAGCTCTTTTGTTCCACACAACAAACTGTTGCCTCTGGAAACTGTGCCGCGCTACCTGACTGATTGCAACCTGTTGCCTTAAGCCCTAATGGAGATTATTTCTCATGCACATGTCTCTGTCCTCTAAACTTTATACAGTTTATTAATTCCTATTCATTTAATAATAGGAATTCTTAAGACCTTCATGGATGAATGGCTCTTGGGAACGTCTCTGAGAATTGGCATCAGTTGGATTAGAGTGATGTCAATGACCCCATAGGTCACACAGATTTCTGGATCTTTCTAACTTTTCTTTGGCTTCTGCTGTGGCTTCTCTTTCCTTTGCCTTCCACGATGCATCTTCCTTGCTTCAGCCTAACATTCATGTGTCGCCATCACTTTTCTTTTCATATTTTTTGTCCATTGTTGCCTCCTCTTTCTTTATCGGTCTCATCTTTGGCTCTCTCTCAGTTTCAGTAGACTTGTTCATATCGAGTTAGATTTGAATTTAATCTTTTTTTGTGTTTTCTTTAGGCCTGTCCCTTCGCCAGCTTCATCTTTTTATTCCTTCATATGTATATCACTTCATCTTTGGCTGTATCTGTCATTTTACCAATCTTTCCATACACCTTTTAACTCCACCCTTATTTCTCCTTGTGAGTCACAGCAACAGCGTTACAGTTTTGTTCCAGTGCACAGCACCATGTGATAACATATCTTTCTTTATCATTTCATCTTTTTTCTCCTTCTTTCTTGATTCTTTCTGCAGGTCTTTTCCTTATTCCAACTTTCTAATGAGCACAATGGTTTTACCTCCTCATATACAAGTGTATGCAAATATTCTAAACTCTAAACCTTTCTGCTGGTGTCTTGGGGGGCTCTGTCTTCCTTTGACTTTGAACAACCACACAACCTCCAAACCTTCTGATGTTTCAGAGTGAGTGGTGGGTGTTTGACTGGTACTCCCATCTCGGAGCCAGTCATAAATCAACCGTTTTAAAATGCACAGTATTTGATGTCTGTTGTAATAGGATCATATGTCTGTGCCGTTGCTCTGGTACCTTTGAGCTGCAGTGTTTTCATCTAAGTCAGAGTAAAGAAGTGGACAATTTCATTTAACCCTTACTGTGAAATAGGCAGTTATATTATATAATTTCTTACTATGGGAGGTTAAACCATAGCTTTCAGTGTGAATCAAGAAAGTGTTGCCATGCAATAAATGCCATGGCCTTGATAAGATAACGTGAGGTAGTGCCAGAGGGGATAAAAGAAAAAGCGATTCAGAACTCCAACACCCTCTTTTGGATTTACAAAGTAATGACATCTGTAACAAAGTCGTGTGTTACAGTGTGTTTGCCACAGACATGACGGGTTGAACAAAAATACTGTTCGAAAAACCCAACTAACAATTTCTTAAATGAGTGACCACAGAAAGAAATATGCAAATATTTTAATGGCAAAAATGTATCTGTAAACTAACTTGTGCTTTTCAATCACCTTTTTTGCCTTTGTGATGTAATTTTTGGTCAGGACACTGGTTCACCAGTAAATGGACTTTTCATATTCACCAGTACCAGTTCACAAGTGATATAACCAAAAAGAGACATTATAAGTATAGAAGCTGTCCATTTGCAGATACTGGTGATAAGACACAGGTGATGGGAGAAAAAGCATGTTTCGAACTTGCTGTGGGGTGGGCAATATTTAGGAGTGGTAAAATAAATGTCAAATACCACCCACACTAACATTCACAAGCTGATAGTACAGCACATAGGCTTTGTTTAGTGTCAGTCACGTTCTGACAACCTCATTTGTTAAGAGACAACCCAACAAGCAGTTTTTTAATTCTAAATGGTACTTACTCCACGGCAGCTCATGTCATTCTAGTCAAAGGCACATAAAAGATGTCACACGCAGTATATTTACTTTTCTTCGCTCCGGGGTAAATTTGAGACTTATTTTAACCATCCATTCAGTCGGCATCTTAACCAGTCATGGGAGTTCTGGAGCCTATAACAGCTGCCACTGGGCGAGAAGCGGGGTACACATTGGACCTGGCCAGTCTATCACATGAATACCTGAGGAAAACACACACACATACAAATTCTACACAGAAAGATCGAACCCTGCTCCTTTTTGCTGTGCAGACAGAGCTAACCACTACACCACTGTGCCACCCCCAGACTAATTCTAGTCATCCACAATTCCCCTAATGAGAACTATACTGCAGACCGTATTTCCAGTTTAACGGTCAATCAACCACTAGGGAGTGAAGGATGATTTTAAGATTAATAAGTGTCTGGATGTTAAATGTTACATGCTGATCAATAATAAATAAAAATTGTGTTGATGTTTCACGTTGAATATAGAAAAGTGTTGAAGAGTGTCCATAATTAAAGTCAAACGAGTAATTAGTAATATTCACAAAGGACCTATCTATTGTGAGTGGTCGTTGCCAGTTGTTGCAGTGCTGCGGATGTTCTCATAATGAGAAGCTCGTTACCCCAGCAACATCATCTGAAGGAAGTACAGGGAAATTACAGCCTATATCTGGTGAGTATTTAGTTTGAATCTCACGTATGAATACCAGCTTTAGAAAGTATTCCTGAAGCAAGCAAATTCAGAAACAAATACTCATACTCACACATACCTCATCTTACATTTAATGCTGCTGTTTGAGCTCTCTGCTCACTGAAGAAACATTGTTTCATCACAAATGACCTGCTCAAAGTAGCGCTCGCATCTCATTTGCCAAAAGTGCTATCATTTGCTCCAATTTGCTCTAATCTATCGGAAGCGTTTGTATCTCTTACCAAGCCACTCATCCCAACTGAAAGGCAGATGTTTGCCCACCCTGTGTCCAGTTGAGTTTTTTTGTTCCTCACCTAAATATGTGAAGTACCTTGAGATGATTCTGTTGTGATTTGGCTCCATGTAAATGAATCAAATGATGCCATGTCTTATTTCACGAGCTTGTATGTGTCTGTTAATGGCAACAATACTGCTGTGCATCACTCTTTGATAGAGATAAACAGACAGACAGACAGACAAAGAGAGACAGAGAGAGAGAGAGAGAGAGAGAGAGAGAGAGAGAGAGAGAGAGAGAGAGAGAGATGCTCCAGCAGCAGCAATGTAGCAGCAAAGTAATGTAGTACGCAGTGTAGTAAAAATATACGGAATATATACTGTATATAATGTGGGGTGGAGGAAAACTCAGGAGGAATAATGTCCTCAGTCTATCGGTGGACATGAAAGTACCTTGTCATATCATCACTTCTTTTTAGCCTATTAGTATTTGTTATTGATGTTTTATGATCAGTTATAGTATAGACTATAACTGAGGGATCCACTCAGTACTACTGAGCAAATGGAGCCAGAACACAATGCGCAGGTCTGTGGACTGTATAGGACTCCACCTTGTCGTAGTCACCCACTTCCCCTTAGTCACCCAAAGCCAGGAAGAGAAGAGAGACAGAAGAGGAAGAGAAGCAAAGGGGGATGGGCTTGTTGCTTTCATTTAAAGTAAAAAAAATGCAGAAGTAAGAACTTAAGTTGACACCCTCAAAAAGAAATACAGTAAAAATAGGAGGAGAATCAGCAAAAAAGATTTCAGTAGACAGTAGGTGAAGGCATAAGGACAAGTATGGCTCCTTGGACGAAGACCACAACAGAGCGGTATGGTGTGGGTAAGTTACAACTTATCAGATTGTTTGTGTCGTTCTGAGCAAGTGTGTGTGTATATATGTGCATACATTTGTAAACTGCGTCTCAGTATGGTTGTGATGGTCCCGTCAGTTCGGCAAATAAGAAAGATATAAGTATCGACAGCCTTCACTTCCTGCTTGACAGGATGTGAGCAGGTGCTCACGGCCTCACAGAACTGATGTACACATTAGATGTAATCCTCCCAAAGAACTTCAATTACATTCAGAACCAACAAAACCTTTAAGAGCTGTAAAGGTTCGTATGCGGTGTAAAATAAACCTAATAACCATCAACCCTAAACTGATGAAGGCATGCAATCACTATCCAACACATATTGCTTGAAATGCAATAGCAATGTTACATTTGCTTTGTTGGGGAAATACAACTAAGCTATTTAGCATTTGTTGCCATCACACATGCAATATACACACAATACACACTTGCAGATGCAGATTAAAATGTACACAAGGCTTAGTGGCCTGTTGCAGATGATGCATTGATTTATCAGTACATGCAATGAGAGCAGATTTCAGATTACAGTTCTACTGCTGATAGCTAAAGATAGACAGATGCATTCTATAAAGCTATTAAGTATTAATATTGTAAATACTCAATGAGGTGTGATTTAGTGTTATCTGAATATCTTCCTGGTCTGCGTAAGAATACAACACAGGAAGTGGCGGAAGAAGGAAGGAAGTTTCTATAAGTTTGTTGCTGTACTGAATACTGTAGAAAGAGTTGATGTTTAGAAACCACATTGTGTTCTACAGACTACTGTATGCGCACAGGGGGTTCTTATTTTGGAAATGAATATTTAAATTTCAGCACTGATGTAAATATAGTGTGGTTTTCACGCAAGTCATTTCTTTTTAGGTTTTAGGTTCAACGTCTTAACACCAGTCTCAGAGCTATGAAGACTTTCTAGCACAAGCTAATTTCAACTGTACTCTTTGCCCTGTGTGTAGTTCTTAGTCCAGCTCCAGAGACTAAGCTACATCTTTTGTTTTGCACCACCAACAGTTTGAATATGCAGTTTTTTCTCACATAATGAAAACCTTCTAAACGTATCGAACTATTTATTTCTTTGTTTTGTTACACCTGCTCAAAATAAGGAAAAAGTGAAAATTGCACCAGCAGGAATACAATTGCCTGTAACATCTGTCTATCTCTCACCAAAATACAAATCTGAAGATGAAATTATATTGTGTGCAATGAGCATAAGTGGCATCGTGTATATTGTATGGTAATGACCCTTAATGACAGAATGGCACTCTAATTCATCATGATGATTACGATGGATGTGAGGCTGTGGTGCTGATGAAACCATCATCCCTTGTGATGATGATGATGATGATGATGATGATGATGAAAGCATGTAAATTAACAGTGTATATAAACAATTGTAAAAAAAAGTCCCAGTGACAGGAAGACACAACTTGTCAATTATCATCAGTCATTAGTAGAATTCACCAGTATTCATACACACAGACATATGATTGAAAATTATGTTTCTTAGTTGTTGTTTTTTTTTCATTAGTGCATGTTTGCTCTACTGAGTTGGTATTTGTGTGCTTGCTTAGAAGTTGTCTTTATTGTTTATTAAATGGCAATCATTTTTCATCATCATCTTTCTTTAGTAAAGTGGAATTTTGTGGGCAAAGGTGAGAAGCACCTTTCTCTGGAGGTTGGAGAAATGGTCTTCATCCAGGAGGTCTGTGAAGGTAAGGGTCTCAAAATATTTCATAAATATTTATAATGTTTATACTCTTATACTTAACATCACTTCCATTGTGTTCTGAATAAGATGTCCAATGTTTCCTTTCACCGTGCTCATCATTACAACAGTCTGACATATTTTGGGCTTTTTGTACTTTAACCATAGGTGGGGCTTGCTTTACATTTTCACACTTACAAATGTTACGTTCTATTTTCTTGTGTATTTTCTGTATTTTCTTTATCAATAAGGAACGTTTTGAGACTTATTCTGTTAGTCTTAAAGGACAATTTCTGCGTCTTTCCTGTGAAACCAGCTCTGTGGACTGTGTGAGCTGTTGTGATAATCTGGTACTATGAGGTCTTTAAGATATGATGGAGCCTTTTAGGTGTTTTGTATGAGAAGGATTTAAGATTCTATTCTAGATTTAACATGGAGCTAATGGAGAGAAGTTCAGGTAGAAGAAGTACAGTCTGTCTTCTCGCTTGCTAATTCGGTCTGCAGCATCTTGGATTGATTTGAGGGTTTTTAAAGAGCTATTGGGACGTTAGTGGTCAGATACAGTAGTCCAGGCTAGAAGTATGTGTGGGCTGGTTTTCCAGCTTCACTTTGAAATAGGATGCTACTGAATTTAACAATATTCTATAGGTAAAAAAACAACATTTCAGCTATATACAGCTTGTCAAAATATACATAATAAATGCCCAGTAAAGTTAGTATGCAAATGTTATCTTTATAGTTAAAATAGAAATGCTTTCTATTTTTTTGCCGACACACCCAGATATAAATGATGATGACTGTCTTTCAGGATGGTACAGAGGCTACCTGGCTAGAAACAAGTCACAACAGGTAAGAGCTGGCAAACATTTGTTTTTTGTGTATCACATAATGATATGACATAATAATAATATGACATTATGCAGAGATCTTGTGTTGTAGTTTTTGGATCTGAATTTCTTTGGATACCACTGATGTTTATATTGTCTCTCCACATACCTGTTTCTCACCAGGGGGTGTTCCCTTGCAGTTTTATCCATCTTAAAGATGTTGTCGTTGAAAAACGAGGGTAAGTGGAATGAAAAGGTCATCTCATTCATCTTCATCTTGGTGTGAAGTTTACGTCTCTCAAATATATGTTTTAATATGTGTCTACAGACACGAGGAGGCTGTAATTTCTGCAGAGATGCCCTTGGTGAAGGAGGTGACCACCACACTTAGGGAGTGGGGAAGCATGTGGAAGCAGCTTTTTGTGGTAAATAAATTTAGAATAAATAGGTAAAAAACCCTTTTTGTGACTGAAACCCTGTTTGTCTGAAATGTGGCACCGTATATTTACATTCCAGGCCAATAAAGAGATGCATGTGAAGCAAGTCCAGAGGCTGATGTTGGAGTTAATGGAGTGGCGTTCCCAGCTCCTGTCTGGCACCCTGCCTAGTGACGAATTCAAAGAGCTCAAGCAGAAAGTCACCTCCAAGATCGACTATGGCAACAAGTACGCCTGCTCATTAACAAAATTAGTTGTTCACACTTGGTCATTGTTTAAAGCTACTCTGTGAGAGCAGGTGGGTGGTTCTGAGCTAATGTGCTCCCACATCACCTGTTCACATCTTTCTGGCCACTAATTCTTGTGTAAAAGTAAAGGTTTGCTTCTCACCAGTGCCCCAATCCTCAACACTCTTTCCTCTTCACTACAACTCTAGGATCCTGGAGCTGGACCTGGTAGTCCGAGATGAGGATGGGAACATCTTGGAACCAGAGCGAACTAATGTCATCAGTCTGTTTCGGGCCCACGAGGAGGCAACAACCAAGATCAATGAACGCATTAAAGAAGAGCAGGTAAAGTGTCACAGAGAAAGTCTCATCGGACAGAGACAGGAGCACATAAGTGCATGTGGTTACAGATGTTTTAATCCCAATTGACTTGATTTGGCAGCGTCTTTGACGTTGCTGTGGTTTGTCTGCACTAAGAATTTCTCCAGAGAAACTGTTGGGTTACTGTTACTAAATGTAAAAGCTATACTGAACTGGATATATGTGAAATTACCATTCTGTTCTTTTTACAAAAAAACTATTTGCATAAAAATGTATAATAAATTCAAATTGCCAGTCATGTCCAGCTCCTCCTAATTAACCATTCACTTCCTCATAAAGCAGTTTGACAGCTACATACTCTCTACTTTACATCATATTAGAGTATGTACTCTATTGACATTTTGTTCAGCCTCTCAAACACTAAACTCAGCTGGTCCATCGCAGAATTGAGTAACCAGCTATTATTGTACCAGCCAACCTGTTTGTCTTAGTGCTTTGAAATGAACCCTTTTGGCTGGTAAATAAATCATCTTCCTAAACCATTATCCTGAGTTAACCTCATGAAGCTAACATCTTCTCCTGCAGTCCAACATCCAGACAGACCACAGTGGGATCTCAGCACGGATCCAGTTATCCCCCACCCACAGCCTTTACGTCTTTGTCAGGAACTTTGTCTGTCGCATTGGAGAGGACTCGGAGCTCTTCATGTCCCTATATGACCCTATCAAACAGACTATAATCAGGTACCACTTCTCCCTTTTTTTGGTTGATCTAAGGATTAAAATCGCTTTGTTTATATAGAAGTTTGAATGTTTCTGCTTAGACTTTCATTTATAAATTGAGGTTTAGGTGTAGCAATTTGATGATATACTTTGAAATCAATTTTGGTGTGAGCATCGAGCAACATCAGCACTGAAAGAAACTGATATAATTTTCCATATGAATGCAAATCTTAATCCCAGACCTTAATCCCTCCGTTTTCTAAAACGTGTGCACACACTTACCTTCATTCTTCTCCCATTGCTCATGACTGCATAGACATCCTTGAACCACATCGCATTAGAAAGCTTGTGTGTTAAAAATAAAAATGCAGCAAACATAAATTATAGAGCACCATAAACTGACTGACGGCACTATGTGGTGCCAAGAGGGCTGATGCTAAAACCTGTCACTCACTGTCATAGTGGGTATATCTATGTCTCAGCCACTGGGGCTGCAGGCATTGAGATATAGACCCGGATCAATCGATCATCTATTTCTCCTCATATATTCGCCGGCATTTGATTGTCTATTGCAGTCATGCTATTTGACTTGATGACTGACTTTATGGTGACTGATTACATGCCTGACCTTTTCTTTTTGTAGCATAAATTCTCTCACGTTGTTTCTGTCTGTCTCTCTGGAAAATAGCGGATTTTTGATGTGTGCAGAATTTTCTGATGTGTTCTTTAACTTATTGTGCAGTGAGAACTACTTAGTGCGCTGGGGCAGCAAAGGGTTTCCCAAGGAGATTGACATGCTCAACAACTTGAAGGTTGTCTTTACAGTAAGTGGCCACAGGAGGGAACTGTCGCACTATGTCTTTTACTTCTATTAACACTCATTACACCGCTCTCTTTTCCTTTTGTTCTGCTTCTCCCTGTTTTTGTCTGCCAGGACTTGGGAAACAAGGATCTGAGCAGAGAGAAGATTTACCTGATCTGTCAGATAGTGAGAGTGGGCAGGATGGACTTAAAAGAGGCAAACGTCAAGAAATTTACTCAGGGCCTGAGACGGCCATTTGGTGTAGCAGGTACTTAAAGAAGAGCTAATCTGATTTGATTCCAAAAAAATGTTTATTGTAGTTAAGAGACTTATCAGAGTGCTGATCTAAAGGGAGAAAACTATACTCTCTTTGCTATTAGCTATTTGTAGTGCTTTGATGAGCACTGAAAATTGTTGCAGTGTCCTTTTGATGAGAGAGAACGTGTGTGTGATGTCATTCCATTGCCAAATTTTCCGCAGTTTTGCCAAATGTAATTCCCCACAGAAGCCTCTGTAACCATTGTTTACTTTTGTTCCCGAAAGATCAAAATAATTTTGTCTTATTTTTCAGCAGCTGCAGGTTATATTGTCCACTTTTATAGCCTGATGATGGGTCAGTGCGGTACAACCATAGTCATCTTTTGCGAAATATTTGTGATTGTTCACTGCTCAGTATATATTATCTAGATTATTGTTGTTTTCTCTCACTCAAAAACGTCGCCTTTATCCTCCTGTGACCTCACAAAACAGCCATAATGATGTGGAGCCAAGACTATTTTGCTCAGAACACTTAGTGGCTGAGAAGTAATCAAGCATTTCACAGACATTGACGTCAGTCCACGTCCCAAATTTTTATGTCTTTGTGTTTTTGCCATCGAAGATAAGTCTGTTTTCTCTCTCTCTTCTCGGCAGTGATGGACATAAGTGATCTCATCAAAGGGAAGATTGAATGTGATGAGGAGAAGCAGTTCTTCATCCCCTTCTTTCCGTATGTCTCCCTTTCTGACTTCTTTTTACTCAAATAAACTGAAACAATCAAACCCCAACCTGTAATCTAAAGAATCCAATTGCAACTTTGTGCGCACAGCTTCAGCATCTGCACAATGTTAAGAATAAACAATTGATCTGCGTTTGTTCCAGGGTGGTCGCTGAGAATGACTTTCTCCACACCTTGCTGAACAAAGTGACTGCATTGCGAGGAGACAGCGGTGGCCAAGGTACTGTTCCGCGCTTACAGGCTTTGCTGTCAGTTTCCTAGTTCTGCTAGAGGTTTTTACTGGACTGAGGCTGTTGCTGTTTGCTGGTCAGATAAAAGGGCTATTTCTCATTGTCTTCTCGTATCTTTTGTGTGCACTGTGGGTGAGAATGAAGGACATTATCCTGATGGATACCATGCTCCTTTGAGCTGATGTTTTCATATTACTTACCCTCTATTTCTCCCTCACCGGCCTCCAGTCCCACGGCCACCACCCTGATTCGAATGGCTGACTTTGACAGTGCTTGTGTGTGCACTGTCTTGTTCCACATAGAGCAACCCCACTTTTGCACTGTTTGACTGCTCTGTCATATCTCTCAGCTTTTATCTTTCCTCGTGCTCCTGCCGGCCATGGGCATAAAATGGAGCACCAACACGAGCAGATATGGACAGAGCACCCCAGGCTACCAGACGTCTGTTCTTAACATTGCTCACTTTTAATCTCTTCTTCCTCTACACACACACACACACACACACGCGCAGACACACACACACACAAAGTTTTCCCTGGATGTATGTGGTTAGCCTTGAAAATTTGCATTTGTGGAGTGTGTTGGTAACTTAATCATTATTGCGCATGCCACATAACCACATAACTCCCTCACGCTCTCTTCTCCTGTGCTTCTTGAGTGCATTTTTACTCTTATGCTATCAGATAAAGCCTTAACTGTAAAAATAATCTTTGTTAATACAGACGTTTTCCTGAAAGCCTGTATTTCTTAGGAGTAAACTAAAAATACTAAATATTACACAGTGGATCTCACTTTACATTCAGCTTGCAGGCCAAATGTTTCAGATTTTAATAAATGCACATTTAGTAGCACCAGGCATTTAAATGTGTTATTTGTTCATTTGGCTTTTAGAGAAATAAAAACTTTTTGTTCTGGATCTTTTGTTCTGGACTCACATCCATTAAAATTCACTTGAATGTTATCAATATTTGGTCTCCTCTAAACTCACATCTACATGTAACCAGGAACTAACAGATGCATATTTTTTCATTGATGTTGGATATTCTTCTATAAGATCCTAAAATAATATTTAATTTATTTACTAATTTAATGTATGTAATGACTTATTAACTTTTTTTTATTAGTAGCATTAATATGTAGTAATTTACAGTATCCCAGAACTTTCCCACCAGTGGATTTGTATCTGGCATCAGTTTCACATCTGTCCTATATAATTCCTACTTTAGTCCAAATGCTATTTAGAATGATAGTAATACTGATCTTACTTGCATATTCTATGCAGGCATAGAATCATTTATACATGGCCCACTGGGCTTCTCTGACTCTAACAGGTCTGTGGGTGACCATGAAGGCTTTGGTTGGGGACATAGTTCAGATCCGGAAAGAGTACCCTCACCTGGTGGACCGCAGCACCGTGGTGGCCCGTAAGCTGGGCTTCCCAGAGATCATCATGCCAGGAGATGTTCGCAACGACATCTACCTCACCTTACAGGGCGGTGACTTTGATAAGTACAACAAGACCACACAGAAAAATGTGGAAGTCATCATGTGGGTCTGTGATGAAGAGGGCAAGATTATACAGGTCAGTGGTGATAGTATTAAAACAGTAGTATGTAAAAGGATAGAAATATGTGTTTCTATGTGGGAGTTTGAGTACGTAAAATACATGTCAGGGACACAGACATGGTTTTATTTCAGGGTGAAAACCCATTTTAGTCATACATGGACTCACACACACACACACACACACACACACGCGCTACCATAAAATCCTTCTTCTCAATATGAAACACATTTTTCCCTCCATCCTTCTTTCCTAGAATTCCATCTGTCTAGGAGCAGGGGATAAGCCAGCGAGTGAGTATAGATCCGTCATCTACTACCAAGTCAAACAGCCGCGCTGGGTGGAGACATTTAAGGTGTGTGTGTGTGTGTGTGTGTGGTGTCTTACTTCTTCCCACACTAGACCAGTATAGTCTTCATGTCTTATAGCTTGTTTTATAGCAGTTGCATAGCAGTTATTTTTAACTATAATGTAAAACAAACCTACGATATCACGCTACGGCATAGTTTCTATTTTACCATATTAACATAAATGTCCCCCAGGTGGCAGTCCCCCTGGAAGAAATGCACAGAATTCATTTACGCTTCATGTTCAGACACCGCTCCTCCCAGGAGTGTAAGTATGAGCCTCTCTTCCTCTGCCTGTCTGTTCTTTCCATACTCTCAACTCGTCTCCTCTGATCCCTTGCGCATTATGTGACAATGGACGGACCGAATGATTGGAAGCGATTTGGAAAGTCACCCAAGCACCATTACAGCCACCCACACACACAAACTTGATTATACAAATCAGCAAATCTCCTTCCTCTCATGCCTAAATTCTCATCCCTCCCTTATCCCTCACTTCTCCCTGATGTGTTTCTCCCCTGATCCTCCTTCCTTCTGTTTACATATCCATCTTATTTTGTCTACAGCCAAGGACAAGAGCGAAAAGAACTTTGCTATGGCTTTTGTGCGTCTGATGAAGGAGGACGGGACAGTTTTACAGGATGGACTGCATGACCTTATAGTCTTCAAGGTCAGAGCCAGAAACCAATTCAGTATCTCCTCCAAAGTAAAACCAAAACACAAAAAGAGCAGATTTATTGTGAATGAATGAGAAACTTTACACAACTTAATGCTATGACAAAGCTAATTTTGGTGATTTTCTTTTCTACATTGATGAAAAGTAAATTCTAAACTTTACAAATGACTCCTAAATTAATCTTGCTTGTCTCAGATATGGTAATACCAGGAGAATTATTTAAAGATGTCAGTCCTCTGGCCACCATCACCAAAGCAGACCTATACATACAGTAAAATGTGAGATTATGGCCACCCAGACAAGTTGACTAAAGCCAAATAGATTTCCTGCCAAATGAGCCAGAGCTAAGATTGAATCCCCTTATTGATTAAATGCCAAACGCAATGAAGATTAATTACTGGTGATTCACTCAAAGACCAAATGGATGGTCCTCCTGTGCCCTCTTTCTCGATTATCTCTCATTATCCGTTCATTCCTCTCGATCCCTGTGCCATTCACGACTTCAATCTCTCGCTTTTTGCATTTTCACCAACTCACTTGTTATTGCTCAGTGGTGTGGCATTAAAGAGAGCACAGCTAAGCTTCAAGTCTCAATTAATGCATGACCTGAACACAGTGAATCACTATGTACGAATGTACAAGAGTTATGAAGGCCAGAGAGATTACTGGAATAATTTTTGTAACTAGGAAGAAAAATACTTTTCCAGCAGCCGGTGTTGTTTTTGTTTGTTGTTGTTTTTGCTCCATCTTGTTCTGGACCCACTTCTTCCAACATGTTGTCAGTTGACTCATTCAGAAATAACTTCACTTCAGCAATTGTCTGTAAATAGCTTCCCTCAGGGCAGACCTGATAAATGACTCTAAGTGGAAGCAATCCCATTGTCTCTTTGTGTCCTGTGCCTGGGTTTGCATTTTGGCTAAAGCAGAAAACACCGTCCTAGCGTCGGTGCTTCTTCCTGGTCATTACTGCCATCACTGGGTTAAAAAAGACTCTTTCACGTTGTCCTGTCAGGGAGACAGCAAGCGCATGGAGGATGTGAACTGTTACTTGTCACTGCCCTCAACCCGCCACCCCCACTGTGACACCCACAAGGGGACAGCACTGAGCCGCAGTCCCAGCAGCGTGTCCGGCGGTGGAGGCCTGTCGGTCAGCTCCAGAGACACCTTCACTATCTCCACCCTGGTCTGCTCCACCAAACTCACCCAAAATGGTAGGTGTACACGTGAATGCAGAAGTTTCATATAAAGTTCCTTATTTTCAATGCTAAGACATGTTAACACAGTTGGAAAAGGGTTTAGCCTTTCAAATCGCGGCCTGTCACTGGCACTCATGGCTAATGTTTGCTGGTAATTCACCTGCACACTGAAAAAAAAGTCTGCAACCAAATGGCGTTGGGTAAATGTGTATATACATGAGTTTTATTTGTAGGGAGTGTTGTCATTTTGTCCTACACACTCTGGCAGGCAGCCACATGCGAATCTACACACGCCAGACAGTAAGGTGCATCAGAGACAGGTGCAGCGCCACAGATGTTACTGATGAAGCCGGTCCATCACTATAATGAACATTATCCTGCAGCATTAATCACCTGTACCACATGCACGCAGTTGCCCACACGCATAGGAAAAGGCTTTTAGTCAAGCATGCAGAATCTTATTTGGGGCCACCCAGCAGATGTGAGGCTTGGCGTGGTTAGTGAGAAATTATTGGATAGGGAGAGCCGTGGGCTTCAAGTGGGCAACTCTACAGAGACGCGGCAGTGTGCCCCATGTCAAACTGCAGCAGAATTAAGGATTTGAATGATCACTTGAGAGTCTCAACCACTGGAGCAGAGACGCTCTACGTGATAAACCACGTGACCACTTAAGTTATTATATATATTATATTATATTATATTATATTATGTTATGTTATGTTATGTTATGTTATGTTATGTCATGTCATGTCATGTCATATTATATTATATTATATTATACATATATATATATATATATATATATATATATATAATAGAATATCTGTATATATTTAATCATATATTTTCTGTATTTTACTCATTTTATGTGTATCATCAACTCCCCATCGACTGCAGATGCAAATTAGCTTGTAAAAGTGCATATGACCTTATAGTGAGCAGAGAAAAGAGTCAATTACCTGAATTTTGAACCGGTTCCTCATGTATTTTTAACACAGTGTAACAGGTTCACTTATCTTTGAATCTTAAAGTGAACAGGCAGTGAACGAAACATTTGGTTTCATTTAGTTTTGCTCGTACTGTGAGCAGCTCACAAGGTGACAAGGTGTATTCATTCCTTCTTCCAGTCTTAAACATGTCAAAGTGTCAGGGTGTCCGCGGGGGTTTAAAAGACATTGAAAGGTATTCATCGTCATTTCATGAGGTATTAAATGTTCGCGTAACTTCATTTAACCTGGGATTAGACTCGTTCTAATCAGGGGGACGTATGTGTTTCTCAAAGTGTTTGCGCTGAAACACGTAACACACCGGCTGCTGCTGACGCTCAGAAACCTAAAGAAACGTAATGGATAAGAGCTGATTCATGTTGAGAGGACCCGGCGGGTAAAGACTGGCTCAG
>JAUMHF010000002.1:10381017-10444423 GCA_032359275.1 Microctenopoma steveboyesi | reverse complement strand
GTCAGTGGTGAGAGGACCCGGCGGGTAAAGACTGGCTCAGGTCAGTGGTGAGAGGACCCGGCGGGTAAAGACTGGCTCAGGTCAGTGGTGAGAGGACCCGGCGGGTAAAGACTGGCTTGGGTCGGTGGTACAGTCACTGTTCGGTTTGTTGAAAAACTTACCTTAAGCAGTATTCAAGCTCCAGATGGACACAGACGCCAACACTTAAAGTTGTCATTGTCTTCACGTGTTTCTTTTAATGACTGCAGGCAACAGAGCAACTGAACTATTTTAATAAGATGCAGCTTATGAATTAATTTGAGTTTTTTGTGTGTGTGTGGGGGGGTGTACCTTCCTAATATAATGGTAGACTTTGAGTATTGATCAGTCAGAGTTTCAGAGTGTCAGACCAGAGACATGTGTGCAGATGTTGTTTTAGTGATGCAATAAGCTTTGACATAATTTATTCTGTAAAATAATCTTCAGAGTGAAAACTCTGACTACAGGATCTAACACCTGATCCAGATCTTAGATCAGGTGAGGGCTAGGCCTTGGTTTCCTTGCCTTGTTGCTCAAACTAAACATAACTCATTATTATTCGTTATTCGTTTATTGAGAATAAATATAATGCCACACCAACACAGCGTTTAAGGATTCTGTGTGTAATGTGGACAGTAAAATCTGGTATATCCTCAGATTTGGATTATTATCTAATTAAATGCAAGATATTTTCAAATTAGTGTGTAAAGCTATTGAGTTGACATTTGAAATTGTGTTCTGCTGGACCAGAGAGTATTAATCAGTTTAAAAGTCAGAAAGGTTGTCGATTAAACAGGTCCTGCTCAGTGTCGTGTTGGGTTTAAAAAATATTCAGGAGGTATTGAAAAAGGTGTTTTTATTTAAATAAGTATTAAATTTAACCTTAGGATTTTTGTGTATGTATGGTTAAAACAGAAAACACCCTGTGTGTCTCCCCCCTCTAGTGGGCCTGCTGGGGCTGCTCAAGTGGAGGACAAGGCCTGAACTCCTCAGAGAAAACCTGGAGAAACTGAAAATCATCGATGGAGAGGAGGTGGTCAAGGTGAGTGGTGTGAATACAAGATTGTCCTAAGGTAAGTGTGTTTACTGACACGTGTGCCTCTTTTTGTCTTGTGTGTCTGTAGTTTCTGCAGGACACTTTGGATGCCTTGTTCAACATCATGATGGAGCATTCTCAGACTGACGACTACGACATACTGGTGTTTGATGCCTTGGTAAGTGTGTGTGTGTGTGTGTGTGTGTGTGTGTGTGTGTGTTTGTTTACACGGCAAATATGTGTGAGCCTTGTCAACAGATGCACCTGAATACTTGACAGACTGTGTGTGTCAAGCGCTATATCGCTGTGTCTGCCTGTCCATCTCCTTCCAAATAAACATGTCTGTTTATCAGATGTTTGTGTATAACCTCCACTGCTATGAAAATACTTAACCGTCTTTCTATTTTTGTCTCGTGTCTGCCAGATATACATCATTGGTCTGATTGCTGACAGAAAGTTCCAGCATTTTAACACAGTGTTGGAGGCCTACATCAAGCAGCATTTCAGTGCTACCTTGGCCTACAAGTAAGTTACCCCCTCGGGCAGTAGCCACTTCCTTTTTTTTGCGATTATTGTCGAATTGAATGAAAGAAAATGAAACAGTGTCGCCACATCTTTTCAAATACCTCATACCTATTATGTCCCACACTTTTCATCTCCCCACTTTGGAAGATAGAGAAGTTTTTCTAACAGAGAAAAGGAGCAACAAGACGAGCAGAACGCAACGATGCATAAACTGATCCAGCAAATCACTATGATCATGCAACTGTCCTGTTGTTGCCTTGTGGAAGCAAACGGCTTCTTACTAAAGAGAGACAGGAGACTTTATTATTACTTAAACTCAGTGACTGGCTGTTTAAGGTTTAAACCAGTTTTACTGTGGGCTCCATAAAATAGCAGTCGAGTACTTAAGTTAGCTCTGACCTTAGGTTACATATTCTGTTAATAAACAAACAATCTTTCTGTGGTGTATCAGCAAGTTTTACAGTGTTAATATTTGCATTTCAAATGAAGGATTACATGATCTTTCATGATGGTTCTCCAATCCTTGGGGAATTGGGAAATCTTTTAAATCCCACTATAATACTGTGTCATCAAAACAAAAACTCTTTTGTGAACAGAGCAGCTTAAATTTGAGTAAATATTTTGTCTTGTGCTAAACTCTATCTAATTTTCCGTGTCTGAATAACTACTGCTGCTGAAGACCAGAGAACATGTACTGTATGTGTAAGCCTTTAGGTGATAATTGACAATCAGTGTGTTTTTTTTACTCTACAGTAAAAAAAAAATCTTAATGCACTCGCAGATACATTTCTTGCTGTTAATTCAGTGGGCACCACACAAGATATTTCTGCAGTTAAATAATAGGAAAAATGTATTTACTTCTTAAATTACTTCACAGTACATTTAATGTATCGTTTGCTCTTAGAAATAATAAATCATAATAGGCTTGATTGTAAGCCTCTCACCTAAATGAATGCAGAGAAAACTGAATGGTGCTAATGTTGGTAATGTTTCCTGGGGATGCCAGAAGAGAATTCATGAATAAATGTAGGAGGATTTTTATTGTTTAAAAAGAGGATAGTGCAGGGTTATAAGTGGCTGATCCTCTTTTACCATCCGTCATAAATCCAACGTTCTTCATCCTCTGTGGACATACAGCCCTTGTTTACATTATGAGTATAGTAGTTTATTATGTTCCTGGGATGATTCAGAGGGATATTTAGCAGGGAAATGCTAACAGGTCGTGAACTTATACTGAACTCTTTGCCACACACACTTCTCCTGAACTGATTAACACACTGGGATGTGGGCACGTGTTGGAGGAGATTTTTTTTAGAGTAACTACTGTGAAATGTCTGTGAGCTGTGCAAAGAGTACATCTGTTGTGGTGTAAAATAGTACTTTGACATTTTTCCACCTCCGCCTCCCTGCTAGTTTTCCTCTCTCTGTGTCTTTTATGCTCCATGGAAGTGAAAATGGAGTTGATGATTGACTTTCCAACCTGTGGAACATGAGGGAAGGAAGAGCATTGACAATTCCGTCTGAGTGATTATGGTTCATTTCTCTCCTTCTTTCTTTCTTCGCTATCTCTCTTCTCTGTTTTCTCCTTATTATTCTCTGGCAGAAAGCTGATGTCAGTGTTGAAGAGGTATCTGGATGTGTCCAGCCGAGGGGAACAGTGTGAGCCCATCCTCCGGACCCTCAAAGCCCTTGAGTACATCTTCAAGTTCATTGTTCGCTCGCGGATGCTCTACTCCCAGTAAGTGTGTGTGCGAACCCTTGATGTGGCCTAATGATTATGATAAGTACTTCTAATTTCTTTTTGAACCTACAATAATGCAGACAGAGATTCCTGAGTTCACTGACACAGCATTGCTGCATTAATTGTTTTTGACAGCTCTGTGAGAAAAGGCTGCTGATTGCAGCATTATCGTTGCTAATAAGCATCGATGATGAAGTGCAACCTTCGAATGAGACCTAATGACAAGGCTGGGCTGCTGAATGGGCAGCCAGCAGTGCACCAGTCAGCCAAGGTTCCTACTGCAAAGACTTATGACACCCACTGTGCTGAGCTGGGACGAGAGTTCAAGTGCAAACCCTATATGTTAACCGCAGCGCACAGTGCAGCAGACAGATCAGAAACATGCTCCACAATTGCGTGGCTCATCATCTTGCCTGTGGCTAACGTGAAGACCTAGATGTTTTTTAGTGTATTAAACACAGCAGTGTTGTGGGTATGAGTGTGTATTTGTGTAGGAGGTATACTTGGTATATTTACTATTTGTACGCAGTGTTTACTGTTGCTAAGGGTTACTGAATTAGTTGTCCTTACACTGACTTGGGAGGGGGTCGCTGTCTACATGTTTGTGTGTGTGTTATTGTCATTCAGTCCACCGGTCAACGCAGGTCGGTCTGTTTAATCTCCCAGAGGCCATGATGGGCTTTGTTTGATTAAATTGGTTTGTTTGTTTATTGGTCCAGTTGGTGTGTTAGTTTATTTATTCACAGAGTGTGTGGAGGGCTTATATTGATTTCCAGTGTGTGTGTACACAAGCCTATCCACATCCATGTAAGCATACTACAGGTTTATGTATTTGTGTGTGCGTGACATTATTGCTTCACTACTCTTGGAGTGCGCCCATGTCACCTCCATCCCCTGGGTATTTCTGAACCGATAAATCTCAGGCTCCTTCCCTCTTTTTATCTCGTTCTTTCTGTAACTCACAAACTACCTGAAGCAAATAACTTTTCTTTTTTGGACTAAAGTTTTTGCATGAAATATTTTTAAAACCTTTTCATGCCAAATAAAAATTGTCTATTTCTGATGCACCTGTGAGATTCTGTCACCACCATTACGACTTACAGTCATTAATAGTTTAAATGGCAGCATTGAAGATTGATTTGCCTGTTCAACTCACTTTTGTGTTCACACGAAGTTTATTACTATGTAATATTTACTTCAGAAATATGTGAGGCGTGTTGTACCAGATTTAGCTTTCCTTCACCTTCTTTCTGTCCTTCATGCCTTATAGTTTTCATTTCTTCCTGTAGTCTACTTCATCAGTTGTATCAGTTTCTTTTTTTCCTTCCCCTCGAGCAACTGCTGTGTTCTATATTTCTCCTTTGAGTTATCCCCCTCCTCTACCTGTCCTCTTTATTTCTATCACTCCTTTCAGTTAAGTCTCACCTTTTCTCTTACCTTTCCATCCTCTTTTAATAATTTTTCACAGCTTTTCCTGTTGTAGTTTTAAAAGTAAGGATATTTATTAATGTAAACATTTTCTCATTTTCTTTAATATAGCAATAACTGACCATTTATTTATTGCCTTGGGGGATACTATGTGGACAGGCAACCCCTTTGAGACACCATTAGTATGTAACAAAATTAGGTTAGGAAGATCTGATAGAGTGGATCATAACAGCAGAACTATGTATATCATAGTAACATAGGAAGTTCCACAATGACACACGTTATTGGCCCTGCATCACTCAATGCAATATTCAAAGTAATTACAGGTCTCACTGGATCATCTCACTGGAGTATGTAAGTCGAGTTGGTCTCTGCACGAGTGGCCACGCGCCACACAGAATATCTGCAGTTAACATGTGACCCAACCTGAAGGAACCTTTTATCACACTGCTTTCACTGATTGGCCCATGCGGGAACTGCAATTATCCATCAAAACAGTGTGACATCATTAAGTGATTTGGAGACAAGGATTTCAGAATTGATGGGGGGCATGTTGGTGTGATTGCCTTGTTTTTCTCATTTTTTCTCATACTGTACTCACCACTGTACTCACACAGTCTGAGCCGTCCCTCCTCTGTACTTTTATTAGTGAACCTCACTTCTTTTCTTCCACCCTTCTGATCATCATCCCGTCCTCCCTCTCTCTGTTCTTCAGATGTATGCTAGAAAAGTATTTGTTAGTAAGGTAAATATCTGCGAAGGTTCTCAGTCATACAGGTCACTTGTTTGGTTTCTTGACGTTGATGTTTCACCCTCCCTTTCCAAGCCTCCTGCAATAGAAGGGTGAAACGTCGTCCAGGGTCGTCCTAACCCTAAACCAAACCAGTCCAGTTGCCATTGGATAAACCTTTTTTGTGTTAGTAAGATAATGTTTTAGTTCTGTGTGTGTTGATTTGAATCACAGTGGAGTGGAACACCATCATCATCATCCCTCTGCGCGTGCATGCAGTATACTTTACATACACATATTCATGCCCAGACAGGGCCGATGGATAAGTTAGGACAATGTGTCTGTAATTATGAGTGTACTCTGCTAAGAGCCCAGTGAAAATACCTCAGTATGTTACAGCCTAATCCCTCCCCCCACATGCTAAGTTTTATGTGTGCCACATGCTAATCCTTCCCTCTAGCTCACATTACTTTCAATGTAATTAACAACTGCACAGCTCCACTGAATTACACAGCGACGGTGTGAAGACAGGTGAATAAACGTGGTGGAGAGATGTTTGCTATGGGTGGAGGAAGTAGGGCTGAGAGGAAGGTAGAGGGATGTGTGGGTGTTTGTATGTGATGTGAATAGGAGCAAAAAAATAATTTTAAATTTAGATTTTTTAATAAAAACAGTTAGTGCCTATCAAAATGTCCTGGTTTGCTGCATTACCTTAATTGAATGTGAGACTGAATTACAAGTCTCTGGGCACCTCTGTAATGACTCTTTGTATCAGCATCCTAGATTAATATTATGAAATGGTGACCTGAGTCTTAAACTGCTGCTGAATGTATAAAAAGCCATAATCTACATTGCAATAATAGAAATAATAAAATTATTTTAAACATCTGAATTCACTGTTATATAGCCCAGTATACGTTGAAGTATGAATCATGTCATGAACTCTAACCTGGTTGTGGTGACTCTGTTTCTTGGTACAAGGATCAGGTCGTGTTTGATGTTGACACTATTTCTGTTTTTCCTGTTGCGTTCTAGGCTATACGAGGGGAAGGAGCAGGCAGAGTTTGAGGAGTCACTGAGGAGGCTATTTGAGTCCATCAACAACCTGATGAAAACAGACTACACCACCACTCTGTTGCTCAGGGTAATCATATATGCTTTAGATTCTTCTCGCCTCAACTCTCTGTGATCTCTCAATTGAGATGCCTCAAATCAGTATTCTGTTGCTTAATGTTACCCACTTATTCTTACTGCTTACACCTAGGTAGATATATATAAAGATTGCGATGCAAAAAGTTAGGTAGACAGACAAGCAGCCCTGTGAAAGGTAAGGTAGATACTTTCTCCCACTTATGATGAGTCTTTTTGATTTTCAAAGTCACCTTCTATTAACCAAAAACTTCCAAAGCATTTCAGCACAGTAATTTAACAGCCTTCACTTGTGGTGTGTGTGTGTGTTTGTGTGTATGTGTGTGCGTGTCATCAGGTTGCTGCTCTTAAGTACCTGCCAACAGTCCTGCATGATGTTGAGAAAGTGTTTGATGCCAAGCTCCTCAGGTAAGCTTAACCATATACACACCCACACACAGACACTAGCATCTTATATCTGGTCTCATTTAGGGACACTGACAGATATATGGAAGCTTTTGGTTCTGCTCAAGTTTTCCTCTCACCTTTGTTCACTGACCCTCATCGTACCTTCCCTCACACAATCCATTCAGGTCGAGCTTTACCTTTTTTTTATTGGGCAATAAGAATCTCGTCAAACCGACATATACACAAGGACACAGCTCCTCCATTTGCCCCTAAATGAACCGACAATTTCAGGGAAACTATCATACAGAACCCATTTGGACCTATTATCTTAACTTTATTCTCATCCTCCTGAAGAGCAAAACAACTTGAAATGGCTTCCTTGACCTCTGCTTGACCCAGAATCAAACTTAGCTAACTCAGTGTATCTCCTTCAGCTGTAAAAATTTCAGCACTTTTTGAGTCCTAGCTATTTTACAGGCATACAAACTATTGCAGCCATATATCCACTGTCTTGGCCTTACAGAAAGGACACTTGCAGTATTCAGTTTCCAACACTCTTATGTGTGCTTGTGTGTGAGTCCATGTTATGTGTTTGTGGATTATCCACACCTGCCAGGTGAGTCCTTTGAGAGACTTTGTGTCAGCACATTGTCACAAAAGTGCTACCTGTTCCCTGTTTCATTTTTTCCTTCATTCACACACCCTTATTGTCTTTTCCTCACTTCCTTACATATGCATGCACTGACATACCCGGGTCATCTGAACTTGAAAGTAACTTGTCTATTGCTCTCCTGATTAGCATTTCCTCAAGCATAGTTTACAAGAGCAAGCTGTGTGAAATATAATTGTTGCGTATGAAGTGGACACCAAACCTTTGTTTTATCTCCTGCACCTTGTAATCCCATCTGTAGTGGGATCAACAGAGTGGTTCCAGCACAAACATTATCAACTAGGAATGTGTTTTGTTTGCCCTCTATGTCCTTTTCATGCCCATAGGGTAAAGGCTGACATTTTGGGTTTTAATTAGATTCAGCTCAAATGATTAGTGGGGCTGATAACTCTGCACTGAGCCCTCTGTGTCCCAGCCTGTCCTTGCGTCGGCTGATGCACACCGAAAGTCATACAAACCCTTTTGTTGTATTTGGGTTTGAGAGCAGAGGTAGTTAATGTTATCCTTTTACGCCATTATTGAGAGTGCGTTTGCAGCATGTGTCGAACAACTTAAGTAGACAAAGACAAACTGACGGACCGGCACAAACTGAGACAGATGGTTTGCAGTGCTCCAAGCATTCAGCCTTCCTAAGAGGTATAAGGGCTAAAATTTAATTTGGGGCAAGGGATGAGTCAAACCTGTGTCTTCATTAAAGTGTATTTAGTCTTTGGCTCATTTATTTTCATGCAGCATACACTGTCAAGGCTGTGCTGCACTCTGATACACCCACTGCAATTTGTGCTTGCATATTTTATAACTTTTAAGAAAAGATGTTCAACGTTGATAAAGTAGGGTTGTGTATTCAATCCTTGAATCAGAGCCAAGAAATCCTTATGTTTCGCACTTCCAGTGTGATGGTCTCGCTGATTATTGATTCCTATCTCCGTTGATTTCTCTCCCTAGTCAGTTGCTGCATGACTTTTATGCCTGCATCCCCCCTGAGAAACTCCAGAAACAGAAAGTGGCCTCCATGACTGAAATTGTCAGCAGCCAACTCTTCCAGAGACAAGGTACGTTTATCCAGTTCACGACTCAAACTATTGCAAATCTACCAGTTGTGTAAAGAACTGACCACAGATGTGCACTGTATCAGACAACTACCCAAACATTTTCTATGAAATCCTATATAGTATTTTCATCTAGAAATTAAGGTTAGAAATAAAAGTTAGTAATCAGTTAGTAATTATAGTCCAATAATGGTAAACACTCTGTAGAAGCTGGATTAATTTAGCATGAAGTGTCTCTGGACAAGACGCTAAACACTTGGCACCTAATGTGACAGCCTGTTCACAAACAATTTTCTCAAGGGGATCAATGAAGTATCAATTATTTTTAATATTACAGTGCAGGGGTGTCCAAACTATGGCCCACTGGCCAGCTGTGGCCATTTTTAATTAAACACATTTTAAAAAATGTAATGAAATAAACATAACATTGCCATGATGGAGTATAATGTGTGGTGACACTGCCAAACCAAGCATCCGACCTACACTGATGAAGAACAGGAACAGAAAGTAAAGCTTGTCTGTTTGCTCAACAACAGTATTTTCCGGTGCTAACAAACCAACAGAAAATGCCACATTAGCCAGTTATGAGGTAGCGCAACATTGCACAACACGGGAAAGCTTTGTCAGATAGTGACTTCAGAAAACAGTTCCTTACTAAAGTAGCAGTAATAATTGGCCCGGAGGAATTGCAGGAATTTAACAAACTTCTGAAAGAGAAGGACCGACATATTCATGAGCTGTGTGACCATGTGTGGTGGGCAGACCTAGATTTTTTAGTTGTGGCAGCTTCTACCACAACTTTATACGCACATTATTATTAGTACATTAAGAAGTGAATGATTATCATACACTATATTACCAAAATTACTGGGATGCTTAGCTTTACAAACACTTGTACTGTGATGGCTTTTACTCTTCTAGGAAGACTGTCCACAATGTTTAGAAGTGTATTTATGGGAATATTTGACTGGTTTTCCAGGAAAGCATTTCTTAGGTCATGCACTGATGTTGGACGTGAAGGCCTGGCTTGCAGTCTCCACTCTAAGTCATCTAATAGGTGTTCTGTTGGGTTGGTGCCAGGACTCTGTGTATGCCAGTCAAGCTCCTCCACACCATGTGGTCCATGGACAAGCTCGTCCAAGTCCTTATGGACTCAGTGGGGTGTTCCAGTACGTTTGGTAATATTGTACCTCAAATGATCTCCTGCATCTGCTAACACTCAAATTCAGAAACAGAAAAAAGAGATATTTTTTTTCCTAAAAATATTCACCGCTAACGGACAATAAAATCAGTGCAATGGAACCCAACTAGAAACCATTATACTACAAAAGTCATCACAAGGGGCACCTGCTGTACACGCACTACACCTCTAATAGTAAAGGTCACTCTTGCTGAGGATAAAATAATATGTTCTTAAACCTATACTTGGCAGTCACTGGCAGTATTTCATGGTCTTTCCTTGTCCTTGCATGTCCATCAACGTCATTGCAAGCACCATTCACACCTCACTTGATTGGTGGTGAATATAGAGAAAGATAAGTGCGTAGATGACACCTACTGCCTGCTGTGGGAGAAGAAATAATATCTCCCAGTGTTTGAGGCAGATAAGACAGGCAGTGTTTACAGAATGCTGCAACATCACTGTCATTTTCACTAGATTTGGCATAATGGCACAATTTGCCTGGGCACATGATTTCACATCAATGATCACACACCCCTGTGTTAATCTAAGTCCTCCCTCTACTTCGCTTGTAGTGTGTTGGTAAGTGGGAGTCTGCTTGCAGAGGACCACAGTGACGGACATGGTGCGCTAATGTAGTGCTGTATAATACAGACTCAATAAGGGGGCCCATAATCAGGTTTCTGAAGCACAAACTGTACTGTGAGTAGAGTATAGTAGACCAAATTGTGTTTGAGATAGAAATTGACCTGAGTGGGTCTATTGGATACATGCTGGGCTACACAAATTCGGTCACATCATTGACACACTCTATATGTGCAAAAATGCATTCTCACGCCCAAACTGCAAACCTGTTTGTCTGTATTTGCCCGAGAGTCACTGATGATACTGTATATGGGTGTTTGTGCATTGGTGCATGTTTAATAGGTGTGTGTGTTACGCTGAATGGTGTTTTTGCTCAGTGTAGCAGTGGATCTGCTCATCGGGTCAGTTGCTACCTGCCAAGTCGGTAACTGGTCCAGGATACGGCCCTTTGGTATTGATTCTGGCTCATGTGATTGATTCCCCAGGGGCCCAGACGACAGGCCTATCCCTCTGGCTAGCTGTCAACATGCTCAGAGTCACACTCTGTCACCAGAAAAGGAAGGGGAGAGGGATAAAAGTGAATGAAAGTAACAGGAAAGGAAGTGATGGGCATGAGAAGTAGAAAAATACAGTGCAGGATAAAATGAGAGACTGTCGTAACGCAGGGCTTCAAGCCAAAATGCTACATGTCAATTTTGGCATAGACCTCTGAATTATCCATCAACATGTGGAAAGTAAGTGACTACCCCCCCTTATTTTAGAAGATTTTGAAATTGTAGGATTTGATTTCAATTAAACACACAACATGACTCAGATTGATTCATGTACAGTGCTGTGAAGTTGTGTCTTTGCCCCGTCTCTGATTTCTTTTGAGGACATCATACAAAAAGGTCAAACGTGGTGATGGCAGTGTGATGATTTGGAGCTGCTTTGAAACCTCATTACATGGACTTTCTATTATTGTGAATTGCCAGCAATTCACAACCTAAAGCTCAAGCACACTTGGGAAATGCAGCAGGGCAATAATCCAAAACATACCAGTAAGTGGTAACTGGTCTGATTTGCTAAATATAGTCATGTTGTGGAATGGTCAAACATTGCTGTACAAATGTCCTCCACATTAATGTGAAAGATTCTTTGCCATTTGTTACAAAAGCTTGATAGTAGTTGTGGCCAAAACGAGTTGCACAACCAGTTATTAGGTTTAGAGGGCAAGTAGAACAAGTAGAAAAAGACAAGTAGAACAACAAACATCTTAAGATCATAGGGCTGCCCTTAACCGATGAAAAACACATGGAGTTGTAACGATACAAAAAGGTTGGAGAGACTAAGGCGGTAGGAATGAACAGAGAAGGCAGTGTGAGAAAAAGAAAGATATCAATTTGTGAAAGCATGAGACAGAAGAAGAGATTTGACATGGATAAAGAGAGAACAGGTGGATGGTGATGCAGAGAGAAAACAAAACAGTTTGGGGAGTGTGGAGAAAATATGAGTTTGTGAGAAAGCGACTGGTCTTGTTTTCCAGAAGTAATTAAAGTTTACGGGACACACACAGTCTATCAGTCTACCTGCAGACTGCTGTCCAGTGACACCAAGCCCATCCTCTGCGCTCCTCTTCCTCCCTCCTCTCGTGTAGCACTTATAAAGAATATTTGTTGGTTCATTTTTTTACATTGGTACATTCAATCTCCACCCCTGCCTCACAAAATGAGGACTGACAGTCTAATTGAGATGCATCTGAATGCTAATCAGATGCTAGGTGCCCATTCATCCAGCAGGCTGAAATATATAGCTAGTTAAATTAGTTAAATTATATATTTATAATGGCTAATGGCCCCTGGTGTCCTATCACTGAACAGGAATGCATATTTAATAACCTTGCCTTTCTGTCTGACTGTCTGAGAAGACCTGTCAAACATGCTCTCCGGGGAGGAATGTCAACCCTGAGCGTGTAGAAGAAGTTAGGTGATTGAGGGGAATGGTGCACGTGTCAGTGTGACATCACTTGCTTGTTCGCGTTTAGTTGAGTGAACATGCACATGATCTTGGGATCATGTTAGAAATCTTTGAATTTTGTCTTTTTGTCTTTTTTTAGTCTTTTTATTCTATTTAAGAAATAAATAAACAATATTAAATAACAAATCAAAACTATAGGCAGATGGAATTATAAAGTACAATTTGTAATTACGTTTAAACTGTTTCTTTTTATACTATATGACCCTTGTTTTAGTTATGTGAAAACGAACAACATACTGTATACATACAATGTCTTCACTGCTAGTTTGCCACAAACTACAATCTTCTCTAGTTGTAGTTTTAAATACATTTTCATGCTATCTATGTGTCCCACAGTCTGATTTAGTTTTTTCATTTGTGCTTGGCTGGCTGAAGGGATGGGATTTTTTTTGTTTCTGTCTTACTTAAAAGTGCTCCTCTGATTTGTTCAGCATATACTCCTGGGATTAAGAGTCTTGGCAAACATACACTGTATACACACAAAAACACACATGCACAGATACACATGTGCACCCTGTCATGTGGGCTAATCTGGTTTTGAGACCAAATTAAATTTACGAGGTGCATTATGGCTCAATTTAGGCAAATTATGCCATCGGGCGATCACAGTGACAGCTTGAGAGCATCAGCACTGATAAAGGGAAAGGGGAATGGGAGATCAGGGAGTGCAAAGAGCAGAGGGACAGAGGGATGAGTCATTTTGTGTGCCCACTCATTTCCCAAAGCTGGGCAAAGTCCCGGATTCAATCCACTAACCCTCTCTATCTTCTCAGGCAGGCTACCATATCCCCTGTTCCATCTGTACTGCTAGTGAAACGACTGCAGTTATGTCACTCATCTTGTAGTACACATTAAACAGATTAAAGGTGACCTTTTTAGCATGTATGCCTACAACATCATGTAAGAACAGCTCCTAATGCAGCAAATTAGAAAGGCTGCCTGTACCATAACATTATTTTTAACATTATTTGCCACACCATTAAACAGCAGCCAAATATGTTCTTAAATTGCTTGCATTGAATGCAATGCATTTTACAGTATTGTTAACATTGTTCACACTGAAATCTCCATTTCTTCTGCAGTGATTACTTAATAGATGCATGCCAATACTTGATGAATATGGATGACTAATGTACTGTACAGTTATTATCGTTGGAATTTAATCAGAGCTGAGTGATCCCGATTGTTGCCATATACCAATCAACATTAGTGACAGGTCACTTAAGGCTCCAGTTATATTGATGCCATAAAGATGCTTAGATTTATTTATTTATTTGCCTCTTGCTACTATAGTTTTGGTCCAGGCACAATCTGGCTATGAATCTAAATATAACATCTTGACTTCACATGGCAGTGTAGAAATTGAATGTGATGTACTGTAAAGGGTTAGTCTGATGGAAATGTGTGCATGCACCATATAAAGGACCGCTGGTTATTGTTATGTATTTCTTATAGCCGTTCTCGGAAGCAGCTGGTTGTGCTGTAATTTTAAACTGCTTGTCAGACTGTTTGTAACAGGTAACAGGTATTCTGTTGGTCTGCTAAGCCCCTGGTTACCTGTATGCTCTATCCTTCATTATATACATAATAGTCATATGACTGCCATTTCCCCATGAGCTATAGTATCTTTGTTTACTGCATGCTCTTCTCTCCTGGCCTCTAATATGTTTTCTGTTACATTACATTAACTTTTGCTACATCATCATTAAGGTTTGTGCCATGTCTTACTGTAAATGCTCACAGATGCCCGTCAAAAACTGCCTCGCGCTATTTGTGGCAGAATTATGAATGTAAATTGGGTCCGGGAACATATTTGTGTGTTTGGGTGTTTGCCAGCAGAGGAGTCACCTGCCACAAATGATTTTAACAGTTTTTTTGAGCTTACAGTAGAGTCGTATGTTGATGGTTCCAGAAGGTTAATGAGAGAGGGGTAGTTGCTGTCGTTCAGCGTCTGCGGGGGTGACAGTTTGGGAGATTGTGGATGAAACAGTGGTGGAAAACAGGGATGGACGAGACTAATGTAGCAAAGTGAATGGAGTTTAATCAATTTGGTAAATGGCTCAGTCTCAAGTTCTCTCTCCATCATTTATATTCCGATCCATGCTTGTATCTGTGGGGAGGTCTCGTTGGAAACTGAATGCAGACAAGAACAGTAGAGGGACACAATGACCAGTGTATCTGCACACTTACCCACTAATTTGTTCGATACAGATGCCGTAACATTAACTAGAGACAGGAGAAACCAAACAGAACAGCTTGCTGCTCTCAATACTGATCTGTTTCACATGTCCAGAAAAAATAACATTTTTGGGATTGTTTAAATCTTAATGATCTCCATTGGGAGGCTGGGTCATTATACAGCAGCAGTGATAATGGTGGAAGTGGAGGCGGTGTGTTGTTGAGATTGTGACACATTATTGCAGTAGCCTGGAGATAATTTAATAATATATAACATGCATTTACACAATGAGCATACATGCAATTCCTATTACCAATTACCTGCAGCAAATCGAATTAAAAAACGTAAATGAGTCACACTATAGGGTTAACCAGAAGGAATCGATCACTTTCGATTAGAGGATAGTGTGAGTAAGTCTTTTCCATCAGTCAAAGCAGTGTGATGGTTTCCCACGAGGCATTCGTCTACCATTGATCCGCCCTCGTTAAATGAATCAAAACGCTGTAACAACTAATGCTACAGCAGCCAGCTAATTGTTTCACTTTAATAGTCCTACTGAAGATGGAGCCGAGGAGAAAAGCAGAAACGAGGAGCGTTAATTAGTGGGTGACTCATAGTGGGTGACTAAGACAGGTGAAAGGAAGGGAAAAGAAAGTAGATGCTGTTTCAGATACTGTGTTGAATAAATAAAAAGTACATCAGAAAGCAAAGCTCAAGGGAATATTATATAACCATTACTAGTAGCTTCCAGTACTTGTTTTATTTGCAGCAAATGTTAGTTTTAAACTTTAAACATGATGAAACTGTCCAGTTCCTCCTTGACTAATGGGCAGTCCTGTAAATCTATATTTAAATGATAGTTTTTTGTTGAAGCAAGTTTAGTAGTACTACTGTTTGTGAGTGTGTGTATGTGTGTGTACACCAGGGATTTCCAGCCCCCTAGCAAAAACCACCAATCATCATTCACTAGTGCACTCTATCAACTGTAAGTTATGAACCTAAGCTTGTGGGAGAACAGGAACATTTTATACATTTCTATGAAAAATATGACACTACTAAACCATTTTGAGACAGCTTTCTTACTTTTACAAATCATACACGTCAAATCTATTTTATCACCGCACCATGTTCAACCAGTGAATTCCAAAAGGAAAGAGAGAGGCGTGGACCAACAGGCACACGCTAAATCTTAACAGAGAAAATGTAGGTCTTTAAATTTCAAATGGAGCTGGGGGAAAAGTGAGGAACGAGACAAATGATACATGTAGGGAGAGTGGATTAGTGGAGACGCCCACAGTGTCCGGCAGAGATGGAAAACCTGCTGAGAGAGACGTTTAGTCATCGCAAACCAGAAAGACACTTGGCTTGGTTCCAACCCCCTTTCAGCTCGGAAGATTTACTTGTCATTACTCCTCTGAACCTGAATTATCATCTTTTCTGTCACTCTATCTTGCCGAAAGCAAGCGAACGGGAGGGGAAGAAAGGGAGAGCGAGATAGAGGAAAACACCTCTGAGTTAGATGCCTCATAGAGGCTGAGATCTCATTATCATGTGCTATAGTTTATTGTATTGGGCTGTCAAGGTAAAAAATGGAACAGAGAAAGGATTTGCTGACTATTAGCTATCAGTGCTGCTCGCTGTGTGGTGGCTCTGGCGGCTGTCTGCTCCCACGGACTTGGTAACCCAAACACATAAGCAGACACTTACACAGGCACAGAAAAAAATTCCAGCTCTCACACATCAAATAGTGGTGAAGCACCAAATCATTCGCACACACATGTACTCACAAAGAAAACAATTCACACCTGGGCACACAGACACACATCAGTATTAATAATCAAAGGCTGAGATTATGTGTAGAATAAATAAACATTTTGAATTGAATATAGATGAGCACTTGAAGCTCTGTTGGTATGCTTTCAGAATATGTTGTGTAGTGTGTGTCCGTGTGTTTTTCTGTGTCTTTGAATATATATATATATATATACATATATGCACACAGTGAAAGCTAGATGAGAAAAAGTTAAAATGCATCCCGATGTTTGCGTTCAGACCTTGATTTCCATTTGTCTGTCAGTGGCTGTTGCCGATGCTTTTTCCACAGTACGATTGAATTGATTTTCTCTGTTGTTGCACCGCAGGCTATAACACACAACATGCAACTCAATCACACAGGCATGTGGAGCATAGTAACGCAGGTGTGCACAGGATAGTGCAGTCAATGGGGCATTAAGCAATTTGAATGTTTATTTTTTTGTGTGCATCTGTGTGTGTCTGTATTCTTCTATTATTATAAATTATAAATTCAGTTTTTCTTTTCCATATGTCATGTCAGACCTTTACAAATATGACAAAATGGTAATGCCATGAAAAGTGCTGAATCAGTAAAAATTCCTTCTCTCTGTCCTTTTCAGTGTTGCTATTCAAAATGTGCATTTCATTTTGAGGTATTCACAACTCCAGCAAACATAGCTCAGCAAAGTGGTTACAGGTTACAGATCTGGGCCATATCTGGTGTTAGACTGTCCTAATGAACAATGCTGGATTTTAACAGTCTCAAGTCAGGAATAAATAGATAGGAAGTAACACAGTACTATGAAAATAAGACTGCCAAGACTGTCAACTGCCTGGATTGGTTTATAGGTACACATTAAAAGTAGTGTTAAGTTTGTGGTACAATTTTCTTTAACTAAAGTTGAGTTGGTGAAATAGAGTGAAATGACAGACAGAGCAATACTCGGTAGAAACAAAGAATAGAATTGAGAACCAGAAGAAAATGTGTGGGTCGATGAATCAGAAGAAATGACCCAGAATGGCAGATAGATGTTAAAAGTGAGGTAAGGCGCCCTGGTAGCTCAATGGGTAAGGCGGAAGACTGGGATGCAGATGGTCGCAGGTTCGAAACCCTTTCTGACGCCTAGTCCATTCCCCATCAGCAAAGTTAAAGGTACTGTTCCGCATCAGTGACTGAGTCAAGGCTTAGAAGAGCATTTCCAAGGCTGTGTGTGTCCCTTTTCGATTGTAGACTTAGGAGTTACCAAGTGCTATCAAAAGGCTTTACAACAGTCTATAGAATATATTGCATTCCTGCCTCCTAACTGTTGCTCAGTTTACTTAGAAAACAGCTATAATCACATTCCTGAACATGAACCTTGAAACTGTCATTATTATTTTTCCATTACCTTACCCCTGGGCCTTACCCCTGACAGTAAAAACAAAATGGCACACAGTGTATCACACAACAGGCTACCCTTTCACCACCTCCACTTTCCCTCTCAAAGAGTATGTTTTATCCAGAAATATCAGCTGGTTTCATTTCTTAGATCAATAGAAATAAAAAAACATATTACTTCGGGGTTGTTTGATCAGGAAATGATCCTTTATCCATGGGTTTAGTGGCACATTTGGCCACCGAAAGGCAGATGGATTAATTCATCTGCGTGCAGACCCAACAGTACTGCAATAAAACAGCCATTGTTTTTTCCAGTCTGAGAGGACAAAGATGATGAGTTTCTGCTTAGATGGATTAACCAGGTTTATCAGGCTTTCTACTCAAATACAAATCTGGCAGCATCTAGAACACCATCCTCCACATACCACGACTTCTTCCTGTTTCATGTTGCTTAATCCGGACAAAGGTGTCTGCATTCTTTTAAATTCATTTTAATCGCATGCTACTAACATGCTACCTAAGTATGCCATCTTTTTTTCCTGGTGTCTCCCTTCTCTTGTTATATTTCCTTCAGTTGTGGAGTTGTGGAGAGCATTCAGTGACTCATGCATATTCCCCACTCACCCTACCCTTCAATCCTTCCTCTCCACATGTTCGTGTGATGGAGAGAGCGCTATGACGAGGGTCCACTCAGCAGGCGTACAGACATGGTGCAGTTACTAATGCAACTAATGAGCATCGGTACAAATTAGCTTTTAATGGGTTGTCTACCTGTGGCTAAACGAGAAGGATGAGGCGGAGGAGCACAGAAAGATGGAGAACAGTAAAGAAAAGATAGGGAGGGGTCAAGCTCAACAAGTGGAACAAATCAGTTGCAGCATGTCTGATAAAGATTCACTATAACTTTAATGGCAAAGAGACGCCAAGGAGGGATCCTTCCTCTAGGAAAGGGGTGACTGTAAATTATAGACTGTGAACATACTGTATATAAACAAGATGAACTGGGAGGATGTCAAGCAACTTACAGGTAAGTGGTAAATGGGATCTGAGCCACATGGCCTTTTTCCCACCTTCAAGTAGAAAATAACGTTGACAGGTAAAAATATATATCTGGCTTTGAAGTTAATACAACCTTGAAGTATGAGTCCTGATCTAAAGCCATCTAAATTTTGTAGCCTAAGCGGAGCTCAGTAATAGTCTCTCCTAGCTAACATTTGCATAAGATGCTTTTTTTTATGTCTCTGCAGTCGTAACTGGGGGTCGTAGGCATTTTGATCTTGGGTCATCCATCAGTTTGGCGACCCAATTCTTGTGAATGTGATAAATGTGGGAACGCATAGAGGCACTTCCTTTAAATTTGGCACCACTGCCACCAGGGACTCCGTAACTGACTGATTACAGTTTGTTGTTCAAAGCGTCATTTATTGTTTTCTCCCTCCCCCTTTTTTTTGGGGGGGGGTATGTAAAGAACGGTTGGAGGGAATTTTTTTCAAATTCCTTCGAACTTTCCGATTGAATGTAATGGAATTGGAACTGGAGTGAACTGTTGAACCTGGTACTATTTGATACACTTTTTGGTGACCAAAGGTCAAAGATATGTTCAACTCATGTTGAACTCATCAGTTGTTGTAAATGTGATGTCTTAGGAAACCACATTCGGCACAATTGTCACTTGAAGTCAAGAGTGAATTTTTTTTATTTTGGTGTGCAGAGGTGAAGGTCACAGTGATTTTGTATATCTCCTATTTTGGTCAACACCCACTGCTTAGCAGAGGTATACCTCCACCAGTTTGGAACTGTATGTTTGTCTAAAAAATACAATAAATAACTATCTAAGAGATGCTGTTTTATCTCTATGCTTTCTCACTTGACACATTGTACACTTTGACTTTTATAATTACACATGATTTATTACACATGTGGACAATTGAACACACAGATTGACTAAGAGCAAAATGTTGGGATGTGGTGATTGATGTGTTGACTGTGTGGTTGACAGAACAGCAGACATGCATGGAAGTGTAAATAAACACTTGATTGATATCCTTCTATTGTGCTGTCGGAGTTAGGGTCGAATTTCTTCTGCAGGGTGCAGTGGCATCATTACTCATAGCTGTGTGGGTGCAGCTGTCTCTCCAGGTGCTGCGCCAACTGATGTAAAGGTCTGGGGTTTACACTTTGAAGGGCTTTTCAGAGAGGAATCCCATTAAAGTGAATCTTGATGATGTGACTGCTTGTTTCTTTTATGTAATGAAAACATCACTCTTTCATTCGCTGTTACACACTATCCATTTTTTACAGACTGCAAGATTTTCTGTATTTAGATTAAAATTTGATCTACTGTTAACACGTGTATTTTGGTAATATAACATTGCATTGCCTTATTAAATTGGACCATGTGTGTTTTTATTTCTTCAGAGTGCCGCGATGTGTTGTTACCCATGATGCTGCGGGAGTTAAGCGGGGCGCTGGCGAGTATGGCTGACGGACCTCACGATGACAGGAGAAATAGTTTGGAGCTGCTCAATAACATTTTGGAGGTCCTCAGCCGAAACACCGTGGTGAGGCACACAGCACTGCTTTACATCCAGTTCACATGCACTGCATTCTGAGGATGTTCTAAGATGTGTTATATATATTGACAACATTCGTATTGGAAACTTTTCCAAAAGTAGCTGTGTGACTAAAATGTCTGCGTTTGTGTATTTTTATATAACAGTGATTTACCTGCTCACCAGTTTCCCTGGCTTGTAATCAAATGCTAGTAGGAAACAAAATGAATCCTAAATGGTCACTCCGGCCCATTAATTAAGACACATGTTCTTTTTCTTTTTAGCCTCGTAGAATGAATTTAAGTCCCCTTGAGCTCCGTGTCACTCCAGTGGAACACGTCTTCTAAACAGTATAGTAAATAGCCTGAAGCTGTTTTCTCTTTATTCATCTAGTTGTGGAATGAAGCAAGCTTAGATCAGTTAGAATCTACAGTAATTGATTTTGTTTTTTATGCATGTTTACTGCATGTTAGTCTGTTAAACCCAGTTAGCTCTCAAACTAAACAAACACAACAAATACACCACCAGTATGTAGCCAAGGGCCTTTTAATTGCTGCTCCAAGATACTGACAGCACACTGAGTTTTTGAAGTGAAGGTAGGTTTTTTTGAGCTGTATTTATTTCAGTAGCTCTAATGAATCGTGAGCAAGAAGAGGAGAGAATGTGAAAGAACTAATGAATGGAGTGAAGTGAATACGATGAGATGAATTTGCATTGTTTGAGTTTAGAAAACAAAAGCAGGCAGAGTGTGTCGCAAGAACATGACGGGTACAAATACAAAAACCAGTGGCACAGACTCATACAGGTTTTCTATCAAACTACATTAGAAATGGATTTAAGTATTAGCTGCAGAAACTGTTCTAAATGTTGTTTAAATGTAAAAGAAAATGTCCAAAGTCAGTGCTGGTTCCGATATTTAATTAATAAATTGACTGCACTTGAATGAGCAGATATAACATATGTGCACACACTTATCTGGTGAATGTATGTATGATGGTTGATAAGCGCTTGACTGAAGCGCCTCTTCATTGCTCCTGTCCTTTATGATGCAAAGATGCTAACAAAACATAGACAGTGTTTGCCTGTGACACACAGATGTGTTATATTCTCTATCTATTTGAAAAATTATGAAGGATTAGTTTTTAAACCCATGAGAGAAAAAATGAACAAGAGCAGAAAATTTAGACGTGCTCATGACTTTCATAGAGGACAAAAAACAAATGGATAAGCAGAACATTTCTCCCTCAGTCTGTTTAATGTCTGTTTAATGTCTAAACAGACTGAGGGGGAAATGTTTATTACATAGAAAATAAGGTGGAAAGAGAGCAATATAGACGGTTAATGGCAATTTGAAATGAAGGAGTGGGAGAGGAGAAAACAAGGGGAAGACGTAGACAAAATAGAAGAAGCTGTAGGAGGAGAAAGAAGAGACACCTCTGTGTGCTTACTGATTAACTTGTTACACTACAGATGTGAATCAAAGTTTGACAGATGGAAGACGACACAACGCCACAGATATATGTTTGGCTCTTTTGGGGAGTAAGCAACTTTTTGCAGCTCTCATTTTTCTCTTTCCCTCAAACGATATGTCTTATTTTTCTCCTTTTTATATACGATGATATAAGCAGAGGTGATGATGCTGACAAACAGGCTTCAGTTTTGAGGTCATGGAGGTCAACAGTGAGCCAGAAAGATTTAGCCTTATTGTTTTTCTGAGTTCGGGGTAATGTAAGAAAATGCTGTACACACTTAGTTGATTTCTCTGTCTTGCGGCTTGTGAAGTACGTTTAATGTGGTTCATGCATGGTTCTTTATCAGGCACTTTAAAGCATCTGTCATCGTCCAGCACACACATACACACACATCAGAGGGAGAGAGAGAGACTGCTATGGTTAAAACTTTGAACTTGAGTCCTTTTTACCTACTTTAGTTATTTTTGGACCTTTTTTTGTTATCCTTTTACGTACTGTACAGTGCACTAAGCATTTTTAGGTCAGATACAGTTGCCAAGGTTGGACGCACACACACACACGCACACACACACCTAGTTTAACATATTTAACATATATGAGATTTTTTGTTTTTTAAATCGCTCAATTTCTGTAGCTAATGATTCTTTTATCATATTAAATAAAATTTAAAGTATTTGTATATCCAGGCTAAGTTGACATTTACAATGGTGAGATATTTAGGATAATAATGAAAAAATGTTAACTTGGCTCAGGACAGGTCTGAGTAAAAACAGACTTTTAAATGCATATCGTCCTCTTTGTTCCCTTTGGCAGATGACAGACATGACAGAGAATGGCAAGAATAGGAATAGAAAAGCAGGTGTGCACAGAAAAAGACACATTTGCAGAAGTGTCAGAAGCCTTTAGAGGTTCAAATGCCCTCAGTGAAAATGATTAACTGAAGGTTCTGGTGAGGTTCATTTCCTGAAAGGTGAATACTTTTAAATGTTACACTCAGAGAACTTTACCTTCTCTATTAGTTAATTTGATCCATCCATATAGAAGCTGTTGTGATGTGTCCCTTTAGGGTGGGCCAGCATTATGAGTGCATGATACTTGAACAGCACATAAGCTGTGTGTGTGTGTGTGTGTGTGTGTGTGTGTGTGTGTGTGTGTGAGGTTTACAGAGAGTTTTTTTTAATCTTTGTCTGTTTTTCCGATTCATTCATTCTCTGTCACTCTGGGATTTTTTATCTGTCTGTGTCTGTTTTTTTAGGGGCAAACATTTGAACATATTCAGGACATTGTGGTATCTCTGCTCAGGATCATCAACCAGACAGTCATCACAATGGGTCGAGAACACGCTCTCATCGTAAGTACATGCAACTTCACCATCATAAGCTTCCCTTGTTTTTGTTTTATTTATTTCTGCAGTAATTAATGTTATTAGTAAAAAAAAGGATTCACTCTTATTCGTTATGCAGTTTCATATAAAAACACAAAGCATGTTGACAACAGTGCATTTAGTTTAAAATACACACTTTTATTGTACATACAGGAGGAAGATCAGGAATAGAGGGGCACTGTAGGGACTCGCACGCTGTCGTGGGGCAGCTTAGAGAAACGCAGGGGCAGCATGTTTTGGATATAGATTGGTTTATTAGTGTGAGGCAACTTGTCAGCCACAAGCAGCTGAAGTAGGCTCTTGTGAGATTAGCGGATATGTCCTAAACTACTGGGAACCAAGCATTGTGTGTCTATGCATGTGCAAAAAAATGGTGCAGGTGTGCAACAATCATTTAAATTTTCATATCAGACATAACTGCCAATACGTGGTTTGTTATTTTATTCATTATATTCCTTGAATTAATCAAGAATGTGTCAGGGGATCATTAATATGGCATTAAAACCTGATCTGATTGTACAGATATTTCTGATTATTGCTAATTGAAGCGTATTGAATGAGCTAGCAGTGCCATGTGGCTCGATTGCTTGAGAACAAGTTTACAGATTTGGAAATAATTACTTATCGTATACAGTATATAATGTGAACATGCTAAACAGCAGAAATATGTATAAGTTTTAGTCTTTCTACGTAATTTTTAGGTAAGGATTGTAAATGTGCACACTGTTACAGCTGGTGGGTGATAAATTATGTGAAACCTGGTGGCTGGAGAATTGCGCTGCACAATTTAAGCAATTTAAAAAATCTCCAGACATCAGCAGCTAGATTTAGTGTGATTCATACAGGTTTCATTGGTGCCTTATTTACTGTGGTTTTGCAAATACATTTAAACAACAACAACGATACAGCCCAATCTTGAACAGTAAACTAATAACTGATAAACTCTGGTTCACTAATGTACTGAATGAGTCCTGTTTCGTACTGTAGAACAGTGGTTGGTTGTGTTTTTCTGTGACTTTACTATATGTGTGATCATTGCCTACATGTGTATGCCTCACTTTATGTGTACGTTTATGTACATGTGAGTGAAAGGTTGTTGAAACAGGATTGATCCCACAAAGAAAAGGAGAGAATCAATCACTCAGTCAAAGTTGACAGAACTGCTGATTATCTGCCGGCCTGTCCGTCGCTGATCAGCTGCTTATCACATTGTCTCTTAATGTTTTCGTAATACAATCTCAACCGTGCTCTCTAAACCCTGATGTCCATGCAGAGAGTGGTCTCTTTGTATCCAGAGAGCTCATCAGCTTGTTTTCTTCTCGTATCCTCTTAGTGCTTCAAATTTTGTGTGCCAAACCCTCCAAAGGAAGGGTATTCCAATCAGCTGTTTAATTCCTTGGCTTTTTAGAATTTTTCAAATTTCACTTCTTATTGCTTTAATTTAGCCAAAACTCTAATGAAGATTTACTCCCGTGAATCAATCTTGGCATAAATCCATCCATACAAGTGCTGTCTGTTCACGCAGCTACTCGGTGAAGTGAAACAGTATGACCGCCTGTAATCCAAAGGGTTAATACATCATTTCTCTGGTAGAAATTTATAGGGTAGCAGTATCCTCACTTTCCGTCAGTAGTTAATTACAAATTATATAGAAATCCTCAATGTGCCCCTCACTCAGGTCTGAAAGGAAAGTTAGACGACGCCTTTGCTCTGCTTTTCCTTCTCTATTTCATTTCTACTGAGTCCATGGTGTATTTTGTGAGAGCTTAGGATGAAGCGCAGTGGAAAAAGTGCCATTTACAGGCACTGCCGATTTTAATGTCACTCTAACCACCCACAGGCCACGAGAAGGATGCTTTGCTAAAACCTTTGGTCCCGTGAAAGCTGATCCACACTTGCATGCACCTACTGACCAGAAAGGCTGTTATGGTTTTCCAGCATTTACAACCACCAGAAACACTTCTTGCGGAGTTTCTTGACACGGGCTTTGGTGCTGGGGCGGCCGGATGAGGAAGGCGCTGGCACGGGCTTCGTCAGAGTCGGGGCAGGCACATCATATTCCCCCTCCAGAGCCTCCATAATTTCTTGGAAGCGTCCCTCCTGCTGTCGGAAATCGTGTTCAACGCTGTAGGAGGGAGAGAGTAAGGAGTAAGGGAAGGCATTAGAGAGAGATGCACTAGAGGCATTTTAAGAGCTTAAGGTGAGGTCACATAAAATCTAATTTATAATATAATATAGCAAATTTGTATTTGGTTTGGGGGGCAGAAAGAAATGGATGTAGGCAAAGGCAACTGAGCAAAAGAAAAAATTTAGAAAGAAATTGTGAGAGAAAAGTGAGTGAACTAGTTATAATGACAGTACAGTGTAGTTACAAAATGCTGACAAGGCCTTAAAGGGAGGTTGTACCTATTCATAATGCAGCTTTATATGGCGAGGTAAAATCATGTGGCATTCTTAACTCCAATAGGTGAACCTTCAGCTAAGGCTCACACACACACACACACACACACACACACACACACACAGACACACTCCTAAGCTCAGCACTCATTTCACGTTCGTAGTATTCTTCTGCAGTTCATGCACTGATAGATCACAGGCTGGTGAGATGAGAGGTGTGGGAGGGGAATGAAAAAGAGAGCAGGGAAAGAATTGGAGGAGAGCATTTGCAAAATGAAGGAGCTAAAGGAAAGAGCAAGGGAGGAACTTTTTTTTGCTCTTCTGATGTGTTCAAAGCAGACCCTTTTGGCTTTCTTTTTCATGCTTCTCTCATTCCCCACTCCCCCTCTCGTCTCACTTGTGCTCTTTTTCTCACCGTCTCTCTGAAGTGTCCATCGCTGCAGGTCATAGTGTAGTGGACTTGGAATTTCGCTCTCCTTTTGTGTTTTTTTTTTTTTTCTTTTGTGATAGAGTAGCGTGTGTTTGTTGAGTTGGATTAGGGGTAGAGCTGCACAGGGCCTGGCATCTGGAGTTAATGAGCCAAATGATGAGGCAAGGAAAGCAGTGACAACTACACCATCCTCCCCTCCTTCTGTATTCCAACAACCCAACACGCAGACTTGGACACACACACACACACTATACAAACACATATGTTCTCCCCTGACACACAACGTGTGCATCTGCCATAACAAGTTAGTAGCTGAGTTAGGGGAAAAGAGAATGTAAAGTGTAGGGCCTTATGGAAATAGAAAGGGAAGAAAGTGACTCCTCTCGGAGATGACGAGATGGATAATTGAAAGAAAGGCTAACTTGAATACATCGGGGCACACGGGTCACTGCAGAATAAAAGAGGGAAATGAAAAAAGAAGCTAAAGGAGTAGCTAAAAGGTCCCGTCCCGCTGAGAAGGACCGCAGTGGTGGAGTGAGTGATGCAATGACTGAACGGAGGAGAAAGTGGAAGCTATGTTGGGCACAGAGAAGCGAAATGGCTGCCATACATTAATGATGAAAGAGATGCAGTATGACTACAAGTAGATATTGTTCACACACACAAAATATATAAAAAACGATGAAGTGGCAGACCCCCCACATTCAGTCACTTTAGAGCCTGTCTTGTTTTAGAGTTATCAAGCCTCTCTTTGGGCTCATACTTCACTAGGTTTCAGCCACCTTCCCTCTCAATCCTCTTTAACTACCTCACTCTGCCTATATCTTCCTCTCTCACCCTATTGTTCATGGGATTACAGCACGGAGGGCAAAGCTCCTGCTCTTGATCCATTCTGCATTTTGTCATCTTTAGCGTCATCATTATTCTTGCTTTTGTCATTCTGAAATTTATTTTTTGTTTAAGTGAAGATTTGGTAGAATTCACAAATGTATGCCCCCTTTTGAGTAGAATAAGCTGTGTTTGTGTTTGTGGATAAATAGAGAGGGCTGTCAAAAGGTCCTCCTCCCCACTCATCATACAGATTCATTAGGACCAACAATGGCACAACATCTTTGGGCAGCCAGCCCACATCAGAAACACTTTTTACACCACAAATCATTAGGATGAAGGGTTCAGTTCCCACGCGTTATCCGTTCTGTGCTTGTGTCTCTTTTCTTTCTATCTATCTATCATCCACTGAAGGTTTGAGAAGAACCTTACAGTCCAATCAAACAAATGGACATCTTGCTGCTTGTGTTTGCCACAAATCAGTGGGATTTCTGATTTCTGACAAATTATACTGTTACGTGAGGAGAAGTATGATTATGAAGCAATATCTGTCCAAGTGATTTTTGTGTCAGTATGTATAGCTGTATGCATGCAAGTATGCAGATGAACGGCTTGCAAAGACATCTAAAAAGATTAATTTAAATGTATATATGTATATGTGAGTGTGCAAGAGAAAAAACAAAAGGGTAGTGGAGCAGAAGAGAAAAATCCCCCAGAGGAGAGAAAAGACTCATTATAATGATCAAGAACAACATGCTCTTAAGATCAGTGAAGAGTTGGGCCCTTTTTTTTTATTCAGAAAGTGCATTGGGTCTAAAAATCTGCTCACTGTTCCCAGTGAATTCCAGGCTAACTAGTCAATTAATTAATTTACTCGATTAATTAAAAACACCATTGTTATTAATGAACAAGCAAGGCCAAGAGAACTCAACATTTCCTGCAGGGAGCTGAACTATACTGTCGTGGTTTCTGATGCACAGCCACGCGAGGGCTTGAAAGTAATGCGCATTTGGCCGTTTCGCCTTTATCAACTGAGTTTTCACAGGTAACTCAGCATCTAGTCACAATATCATGTTCTGTATATAGTGACACCTAAATTCTTTCACAAGCTCGTGTTGAGAATTGCTCTTTTTGATAGACTGATTATTCTCTCACAGTGAAGCAGTGAACCTGCTATTTTTGTAATAATCCAGAATGAAATAGCCTTAATAATTTATTAATCTTTGTAGTTTGCAGGTGTAGGACTGCTGGGAGGTGTCTTTGGGAGTTAGGGAAGATTGGAGAGATAAAGACCCTGTAAAAAGTGTCTTTATCCCTTGTGGCCTGGAAGGGAGATTCTTATGATTGTAAACAATCCGAATTGCCTTAAGGAAAGCTTTGTGTGAATCATGCACACAAAGAGTGTTGGACTAAAAGAATGGATGCCATCTTCTGTTACTGTGATATAACACAGTAACAGAATACGGGGAAAATAAAATTGGGTGGGAAGGGTCGCAGGTGATAATAGCTTCAGCACTTGGCAGATAGAATGAGGCACAGATTTCCAGAGGAAACCGGTTTAATTGAAAGTTTAGGGTTGACAGGAAGAGATGGGGAAGGCGTGCAGTGAAAAGATGGAATGATTTACATAATGAAAAGATGAAAATTAGAATGATGAGTTGAAGGTGATAAAGGATTAAACTACAGTATGTGGTGCAGTATGTTGTGGGTGTGCAGCTAAGAACGCAATTACTTATTTAGGGCACACACACACACACACACACACACATACACACACGGGAAAACTGGAACAGACACAGCTTTTTGGTGCTGAATTAATTTGATTGTTTCGTGGAACATTGTTTTATGTGTGAATATTTTCCTGGAGATAACATTTTCTTCAAGTCTGTAGGATACGTATTCTCTGACACATAATGACAAGAAGGATCAGTCTTAGTCTCACATTTTACGAATAATAGGGCTTCAGTGCATGAGGAGTGCAATTATCAGAGTGGGAGAACACAGAGTGCAAGACACAGTACGTGGAAAAAAGGGTAATAAAAAACATCCCAGAAACATGCATGTGCTGAATAAGTGATAAAACCTGGAGAAGCTGAGACAAAACAATAGGAGATGGAACATAGAGTTTTCCAGTAGAAGTCGCTCGAGTTCATTGCACTCTAGGAAAGAATGAGTTGTCACTTGTGGGTTGAGTAATACAGTAGGCTCGTTATATTAATGAGGTTACCTGTAGATGATGCAGGCTGTCTTCTGGCAGGTGGGGCAGTTGTTAATGTCCTGACCAGTTCTGTATGAGCTGCGACTGTGGAAACAACAGACGCAGACACATTCACACACTGAACATAGCTTTCCATCTAGATGGCATCAGGGTTATTGATTCAATTTTATATTTAAACCGCTTAAAGAAAAACATTCACTGTGATGTTTTTACATTATTGAAGCAACTATTATTGAAGCTAATTGTGATGTCACTCATTGTGCAATTGTGGATGAAACCGTAGAAAACATCAGTTTCTGTTTTTTTATCGTTTTCTTTAATGTAAAAGAATCTCACTCTCCACACTGCTGGTGTTACAGTTGTTTTTGTTCTCCTTACCTATACATAATCAATGCAGCAGCAACCATTGTGTACTCTGTCAAAGGGCACAAAATAGCATGTGATGTTTAGGGTGTGTGCTGCAGCAGATGAGGGCTAGCCAGGCAATAATCCCGCTGGGTGAAAACATGCCTGTGTGTTTCAGGCAGGAGAAAAGGCACGAAAGATTGTTTACAGTCACTGTCTGTGGCGGAGCCAGAAATTACAGGACACAAATATTATGAGCAAAGGGTTAGAAAATAGTGTTGAAAATTGGTGCCTATTACAAAACTACTACAGAGACAGAGAGTGCAGAAATGTGGGAATATGAAATTGGATCAACATCCTGACATACCCATGCTGACTGCTATGTAATGAAAAGTCTTTATTTTGCCCAGACACTTTGGCTACGCCTTCATTGAGCTGTGTAGCTGAGACAGTAACTGATTCATGATAATAAAATAGACATTTTAATTACATGGAGAGGAGCCGTGTAACGTTTTTCCCCTCTATCCCTTTATCAAAGACAACTACAGTAAAAGAAGACAAGTATTTACTTAACGAGAGAGAGAAAAACACGGAGCTGAGCACAGCGACAACCTTTTCGCTCAGCCGACACTTTTATCACATCGGCCCACTTAGAGTACTCTCATTTCTGGCACTGCATCACATACATGGAGCCACTATTACTTGCTGGTTCTTTTGCTTTTCTCTATGTTCTCCTTATCTCTCAGTTGCTCTCTTTCTGTCTGTCCCTTTCTTCTCAACCTGCCTCTCTGTCTTTTTTAATTCGTTTACCTTTTTACACATTTGGTTTGAGATCTGTGTGAGACTTGGGCATCCTTATATTAGGCATGCACACTCAGTCACACACACAAGGCAGGGCAAGCACACTAGGTTTAGGAGCCTTATTGTGCAGCTTAGGCATTAATTGCATTTCTCAAAGGTAATCTGAGATTAGTCTAGAGATAGAGACATCTGTTAACCCTGATATAAAAGGAGGAAGAAGGAGTAATAACACAGTGAGATGGAGAAATATTATTGTTTTGATAGGACACGGTAAACTGTTAAAAATTGATTTTAGAATGTTTGAAGGAGAAAAGAAAGTGATTGGCACAAGTGAGAGAAAGGAAGGAATAAATGTGGCGTAAAGTAAGATACAGAAGCTACTAAAAGTTGACAGTCAAGGTGAAACTGTGAAAAAGGCGAAGGGTAGGGAGAGGAAGAAGAATGGGGAGCGACAGAGGGAGGAGAAAACAAAACAGAGTGACAGCTATACGACAGCTGGTGAGAGTGATGGACAGGTTGTCTGGTTAGAAAGGGAAAAAATGCCAAAATGGTAAGGGGAAAGGACAGACACGATCCTTTTGATAAGCTTCCGGAAAGAAAGACAGAGCAAAAGGCTATTAATTAAGAATGGATGAGAAAGAGGTGCGAGGGTGAAGGTTGCGATAGGAATGATAGCTTTAAGCAGGTTGAAGAACCCGGGAAGAGAGGAGGACGCTGATTAAATTGAAGTGAACACTGAGAGCCGACTGGGAGGTGTAAAGATGGGAAAAACAAAGGACTCGCAGCAGGACATGAGGAATAAAGAATAACAGAATTAGCAGGTGAGACAAAGAACGGGTGGGGGCACAATAGTGTCTCTAAGGGATGCTTTTACCACGGAAGGTGCTATTAGGAATAAGCTTTAAAACACCAGGGCGATATAGGGATGTGCTAACATTGACTGCAGGCTGGCAGGCATCGCATATCCCTGCAGGACTGGATCACTTACGCACATGCCCACGCACTTCCTCCAAAGCTCTGACATTTAAAATCTATTACATGGACTTGAAAGCTTGTCAGTATGTATTGCTGTACAAACTCAAATATGCTATCTTTTTAATCTCATGCACTCCCTTGGCACCCTCTCCACTCGCACTGGTTCTTCTCTTTATCACTCCTGCTCACTCTCTGACACTCCTGCCTAAAAACCGCTCTTGCAGTGAATACATCTTAGTCTGTCCTTTTTCCCCACCCCTTATCTTCATCTCACCCTCTTTTTGCTCTCTGTCTTTTTGCTTACCCTCTTCTTTTGTCTCATTACTCAGCATAACCTTTACCATAATAAACTTTTCTCTTACCCTTCGCTGAGGGCCTTGCTCTTCTCCAGATCTTGAATAACGTTGAGAAGCACCTTGATCTTCTCCTGGTTGGACAGCAGGTTCTCTTCCACGCTCTGCAACTGCCTCTCGACCCCATGTGGTGGGTTCCCTGTGTGTCCTCCCAACAGTCCTCCTGGAGCCCCATTACATTGTGCTTTTATGTGAGTTGTGCAAGGCGAGTGTATGTGGTCATCGAATGATTTGCTCTTTTGTTTTGTGTGGTCCTTGTGTCGCTCTAAGGAAGTTTGTTTGGGAGTGTTTATGGTGTCCTGGGGTTTATTGATTTGTTCTACAGGGGTGTCTAGTAAGGAATGAGTGGGTTTAGGAGAGTTTTTTGGTGGGAGAGGTGGGTTGGTGGTAGATTTTGAGTCACTGTCGAGGCAAGGAGCCGATGCGTTGTGGACAGACGTGTGCTGGTTCACGTGTTCTTTAGCAGGAAGGACAGCAATGCCATGCGTGTGTTTGTCAGCTGAATGTGGTTCTGTGTTCTCTCCACATGACGTGTGTGCTTGCTGTGTGTGTGCGGTAGATGTCGTTCTGTTTGCGTGTTTGTGCGTGTGTGTGTCTGTTGTTTGGGTTGCTGAGTCCTTGTAATGAAGAATATCAGCAGAACGGGGCCTGGTCTGATGAACTGAATCTTTTGTTTTGTTCTGATTGGGTGATATGTAGTTGGAATGTGAGTTGTGTGTTTTTGGTATAGTGTGTGACAGCTGTGGTATTTGACAGGTTTTTACTGATACTGTGTGTGTTCCGGCGTTTGATATATCTGTGTTTTTGGTGTAAGACTGAGAGTCTTCATCAGAGAGTCCAGAGCCTTTTCTTGACTGGGCAGGAGCTACAGATGGTTTCCGGGGATTAGGTAAAGTCTGGCTGGCGGTAACTAGATTGACAGCCCTCCTGCGACATGCGCCTGTGCACGGTGTCATCTGCGATCGCCTCCTACCACAAGTCGCACAGAGGCGTGTTGGGGAAGTTGTCATCACTCGACAGGGCCGAGGTGGGGTGGCGTGCACGGTTGTACAAACGCTCCCCGTCTTTAATACCGAGCGATGGCCCTCCCCACGTAGAGACTGTACCCTCCTCTTCTCCCGAACTGGCTCATGAATTTCTGTGGACTCAGTGCAAACTCCTCCCACCATATCGGAAGCTACCACACTTCCATTTGTATACCGAGCTGTCCTTTTGCCTCCTGTGTCTTTGGGGTTTGTCCGTATAGTTTTGATCTGGCAGTAAACTCCGCTGCCAGATCCCTGTGACCCCATGTCGTCCTGTGTCAAGCTGTTGATCTCATTCTGAGACGTCTCCTTAGACACCGGCAGACTGTTGCTGTCACTTTTGATAACTCCTCTCGCCTCTGCTTTCATTGTTTTTTCTGTTGCCATGGTGAGTGGGTGATGTGCATTGGGTTGGCTGCCATGCCTTTTGATGGAAGGGAGAGAGCGCAGTCCTGGAGATGTCTGCACTCCAACACTGCACAGTGGGCCCCATCGCCCCCCTGCCAAGGGAACCCCCAATGCAGGGACAGGATTGGTTGGATCAGCCACTCTCCTGCCCATGCCCCTCTGCGGATTGGCTCAGCCCCCAGAGGAGCTGAACGATATGGAGGCAAGCGGAGACATCAGCCAGCGTTCGCAGGATTACATCCAATAAGTGGAAAGTTTCCAGCTTTTTTTCACTCAAAGGAATTTGTGTGTTTATGAGGCAGAGTGGCAAAGCATGTGGAAGCTGGAGACAGGAATTCAATATCCAATAAGGCTCCAACTCTCAGTGTACTTCCATTAACAACCTCCTTACTAGTTTGGCTTCTTCCGATTGGACATTGCTCTCAGTTTCTGAGCCGTGGCCTGCACACGATGGGCTGGATAGATTTTCTGGGCATTGCCGGTTTGCTCTAGAGGGAGAGAGGAAAAAGAGAGACAATGATGGAGAGGAATGATAGGAGAAAGAGGAGCACCATTTAAAAGCTTTGACCTCAACTGAATGCTCACACTGATCAGATCAATACAACTCTATCAACCCCTTATTAGACCAGCAAGGATGTGGGAGTCACAGAAAAAAAACAAAGTTGTTTCTCTGACAAACAAGACAAGTGATATCTTAAGGTTAGCTGTGTATATGCCACATAATCCCCAGAACCTGCAATAAATTGGATGAATAATTTCTACATTAATTTGATTTACCTACTTGTATAACTCAAATTGTTAGGACCATATAAGGAGGGAGCTAAATTAGCCATTTTATTTGAGTCAGACACTGTAGTGTTGCACTAGGATACAGTGATTAGCTGATAAAAATAGGAATTTGGGGAAAAAAGGTGATATTTGGCCATTGTAGTGGCGGGAAACGGGAAATTTATTTAGTATTTAGGAACATTCAAAAGTGTCTACCACATTCTTCAGCTTAAAACTACATCACACACTTAGCTCCTGAATATTAATTAATAATCTTGTGCATTTGTTGGGGAACTTGCACACATTCACTCCTACTGATGCTGTGCGTGACATACGTCGATTCATTTTAAAGACTGATACACGCTGCACTTTTTTTCTATTTTCCATGACAGCACATATTTAATGTCGTCAGGCCCTTTAGAATTTCAGTTTTAATTTAAGGTCAATACATTTTAAAGCTGAATGAAGGGATAGACTACTATGCTGGTGAGCTTGCCCGCAGCTTATGCTACCACATTAAGAGCATCTTTACATTTTTAATTTATTACAACATGCTGGCTATGCGTGTGAAGACACTACTGTGTAGTTAATGCTCATAGCAAAGCTCCTTGCAAACAGCCTATTGCTAAAGAGTTTCACTGACAGTGATTAGCTTTAATAAAAGGAATGCCCGAGTATTTTGTTTTGTCAACAAGCTTCTGGTTTCTTTGCAGAGTTGGTAAAGTTCAGTGGAGTTCATGTGCTTGTGCTCTGGGACAGACCTGACGTTTAAGCATTGATTTTATTTGAGTTGAGGACAGGCCTTTGTAAAGGTTATTCCAAAAGCCTGCTGTTCCACAAAACGGTTTCGATGGTGTCATTGTCCTGGAGCACCCGCGTTTCAACCATTCAGCTGATGCTCGTTCATTATTCCTTCCAAAGCAACCCCCAAAAACGATGCAACCACCACCGTGCCTAACAGTTGTAATAGTTTTCTCTGTATTTATTTGTCTCATCAGACCTTACACATTTTCTCCAGAGACTTTTTTTGTCTGTGTGGTTTGCTGCCTGGAACAGGGACTACTTTCTCAGGCAACAGTCTTTCACACTATGGCAAAGCAAAGCTCACTTGATTTAGAGTGACTCACTAGAGTGTGCTTACTATGCAAACAAACAAATAATTTGTTATTTATTCATTTACCTTTGAATAAAATGAAAATTATCCAGTTTGAATCTTTTAGACCTTTAAAAGTGGCCTAATGTGTATTGACATTGAATCATATGAATGTATGAATTTATAATCTGCACACAAAAACATCAAAGGAAATAACATTGTTGTTTTCTAAATATCTGACTGTGTTTTTCACTTAAGGACAAGGTCAGATATTTGATGGCAGAGACCGTTTATTGTGGTAACCACGGAAACCTTGTCGACATTATGTTGGAGTGGGCACAGAAGTCTTGACCCAGAATTCCAGGTTGTTCTCTCTCATGTATCCTATCAGTAACAAAACAGTTCTATCTACAATATTCAATACAGTCTAACATACTTCACATTCTCTATTAGCTACATAACAAGTGGCATGATGGATGACAACACAGGAGAGTTGGTATCTACAACATATACCACCTCAGTAATACGAAACTGGCTTGGACTGAACCACAACTGTTATTTGCAAATCCTTTGTGCATAAGCCACAACTACAACCAGTAGGTTTAAGGGTTCAAGGGCTTCTCATTGTCATTTCAACATGCACATGTGGTACAGTGTACAGTGAAATGAGACGACGCGTTTACATATAAGACAACAGAGGTAGAGAAGGTGCATGTGTGCAACAGATGTACCTGCATGCAACCATATGCAAACATGACAAAACACTGCCACGCCACAGTGCAGACATCATGAGACAAGACAGTACTCTACTCCAAAGCAAAGCACCTCAAGCAATAGAACAGGACGAACAGACGTTGGAATGAGGTGACGTTTATGATACAAATATTTTTCCAACATGGTCATTCCACCTCTGTAGTCTGAAGAACCGTGAAACGATTTACCACAACAGTAAAAAGTAAATTTAAGTAAATTAGCTAGTAAAATTCAGTCACCTACAGATGATATTCAAAATCAAAATGTAAAACATTTGTGACAAAATCAAAAATTTACATTTTTGATTTTATTAAATGACATTATATTCATGCCCGACAGGAGCATCAGGAAGCCGCCATGCGTTGCAACCGCTTTGTGGATTAGTGATTTCTAGGGATGTGTGAGACCGTGGCATAAGAGCAAAATCCTTCCCAGTTGGTGTATGTGTTTTTCCCTACATGGTTGGTTGGTATGGAATTTTCAGTGTGTGCATGTGGAATATGTGTGCGAAGTAGGCCACAGTCACTGGCTGCTGAGAAATAGACTGAAAGGGATGTGTTATGTGCAAAACTAAATTGCAGATGATGATATTTTTCCTGAGTAAAAAAAGAGAGGGAAGATGTGAACAAAAAAGTCATCCAGCGTTAGTATGTGTCACAGACATTGTGTGTGTGTGTGTGTGTGTGTGTGTGTGACAGACTTTGCCTTAACATTCAGACTAAGGCAATTTCTCTGCAGCTCATTTCTTAGTCTTCCTGCCAGTGGCCACATCAGACACTACTGCTGCAACAAACTTTCTTTCACTCTCTCCCTGCTGTCACCGTCTATGTTTGTGTTTGTGTGTGTGTGTGTGTGTGTGTCTCACTCCTCACCACTGACCATCTGAATGACCCTCGCTGTAAGGCAGAAAGTGACACCATATCCTTGCCCTGATTCCCACGCCTGTCATTTGGACACCCTCTCACTCTATTTCCCTTCTCTTTTCTTTTTAATGGATACCACCCATCTCTTTCGCCTTTATCATTACCTGTGTTTCTTTTGGAGTTTTACACTCACCACCTCCTTTTCCATCTCTATCATGCTGTCTTTGATTTACAGCGCGTTTCTCTTTCCCCTCCTCTCTCTCTATATTTAATCTTAGTCTCTCGCCCACGTTACACCTCTGGCTGTGCAAAATGAACGGGGAGGAGAAAGGGAGGTAATGCTGTTGGTTGGGGTGGTGAGGAGGAGGAGACGAAAAGGAAAACAGGGGAGACGGCAGCACAGGGTGGTGCAGAAGGTGGAGAAGGGGGATAAAAAGTATAGAACAGATGAAGGAGAACAGTCACAGGCAAGATGAAAGTAATACCTAAGTGTGTGTGTGTGTGTGTGTAGAGGAAGAGATGTAAAGGCCCATTTTTTTAAGCTGAGTTCTCCAAAAGTGTCTGATGGAGTTTGTTAAAGAATAAAGACCGAAAGAAATGTGTAAAGAGACAGACGTTAGGAGAGAGGACGGGAAATGTCTAGGAAGCTGTACACACAGCTTGTCAGTAATCAATACACAGTGAGCTTCAGCATCTGTCACCACACAGGCACAAACACAACATTTAAACACTACGGGGAGTTTTTTTGACAGCGTGCAGCTTTTTATGAAAACTGTTTATACATGCAATAAGTTTAATTTACCAGTTGGCAGGTTCGGGCTGTTCTCATAGCCTGTCTCCAACAGGCTATGTCAGCGAGGCCTTGTGTGCTAATGTGTGCATATGTGAATGAGTATGCATCCACGCGTTTGCAGTGGAAACAGAGCACTGAATGCTCCAGTGAATCGAGTCCCTTGTCGTTTCAAGGTGAGCCTCATTTTTCAATCGTCGATTGACGGGCCCTGTGTGTGTGTGTGTGTGTGTTTTAGTGAGACGGAGACTCGCTTTACTGCTCTGTAATCACACCACATCTCTCACTCTGTATTTCACACCCACTCGCCTTCAGAAACACAGCACTTTATTGGCCCTTTGAGAGAGGCCAAATCGTGCATTTTGGGCGATGTAGTTACTTACGCTTGGGCTCGAACTAACGGAAGTGTTTTTACATTTGATCTGTATATGCTGGTGAGAGCTGAATGTGAGTGTGAATGGCTGTCTGTCTGTTGATGTGAGCCTTGTGATAGACTCGCTACCTGACCGGGATGGTCCGTGCGTCTCGCTCGACGACAGCTGCAGCAGGCTCCAGCACTCCTCATCCCTTTAACAGGCTGTGATAATAGATAGATGCACATACCCATAAAAATGTGAGCAATGCTGGAGCCACATATCTGGATGTTGAGCCGCAACATCAAGTAGTTTCGCAAGAGACAAAACAGGATGTTGTAAATGTGTTTACTTTATTTAAATGTTGGATGTCAACATATATGTTGTTTTTCATTTACTTTAATTGTGCATGTGGACAGAAAACCTAATCCAGTTGCAATCACATTACCCACAAAAATAGATTTACTGCTGTGTTTTTTTCACACCAGTGACCAAGTCACAGTTTAACATTTATCACTTCATCTCAGACAGAATGCGAATCCAGTAATGATCATCAAAAAAACAATGAAACCTCTCAGCTGTTTCCGCGCGCTGTTCTGCTTTGTTTTTTAATTGGGTGAAACTGCATTTTTCAGCATCGCTTTAATACGCATTTCAAATGAACAGCTAAAGCCAAAATTGCAAATGTGCATATCGCAAAAGCCGAGCATCTCAGCTAACTCGCAGTCTACATATTTCAAATTGGTCCCCACTGAAGCTTTGTCTCAGGCAGATAAACGTCTCCTCAAGGCAACTGCATGCAAACTGCAACAAACAGGGAAACTTGCACCATGAGAACTTAATGTAGTTTTCCCAAACTAACCAACTGTTTTATGGGAAACAGTGGAGAAAAACAGGAAATGACTGTGCTCTAAGGCACATATACACTAGCATTGCATGTTCATGAACATTTTCCACTCCCGTCTGGCTCACCATCTTTGTGAAAACCGTGAGATGTAGCTTTAATGTGAACATGAGGATCGGGATTCTGGGCCTTGGCTCCATGTGTTGTTACAGTGAGGCAGCCAATGTTGTGTCAGACTCCTGGTTAAAGCTAGAAACCCTCAAAACCATAGGCTGAGAGCCAAGTCCACTAGTCTTTGCCTCTGGACAAACTCCTCTGAGACTATGTACTTTGTGGATGTGTGCATTTGGAATGTGATGAATAATTTAGACGAATGGAGAAAATGAAGTTAGTCACAGATTACTTAGTTCTTCATTAGAACTACGAGGTAAACTTTTCTCTGAGGCAAATTCAGATAATGATGATGATTTTATGAATTTAAAATAAGTGTAATGGGTTTGAGTCTTTTCAGTTTTCACTTTTCATGCATGCACAGTTAGACACTGAGTCATTCATTAAAAGGATTCCCTACAGTCCTCCCTTCAGAGGAGTAGAATACAAATTGACTTTCATGTTCATTTAACCTTCCACGTGCAAATTAATTTAGTTTAGACTTGTTTAAACTTGTCTAATGTCAGTGTTCCAAATTCATGTATGCACATGAATGTGAACATGGCGATTAAATTAAAGGCTTGACGGCGGAAACAACACAATTCCACAGAGAGTAATAAAATGGAAGTTTGAATCCCTTTTTGCCCGGTCTACCCTGGTTTATTATGAGGGAAATAGATGGAACATATTTTCGTGATGTCCCATTCTCAGGAAGGCCCCAAGACGAGGAAATGGGAACTGTGTGGTTTTATGCTGTTAGCTTATTTACAACCAGTCTGGTAGGTGAAACAAGGAAATGGATGATATACAGGCAAAGAGCTCGTCGTTGACAAATCCACCAGCCAGCTTGATTCATTTGTTTCGTTACTTAAAGGATGGTGTGTTGGTTAAGAAGCCTGTCAGACTTTATATTCATGAGATATTCCCCTCTAAATCTGATAATTAGAGCTAAACACTGCAAAGTGGAAAACTGCATGCTGTAACCCAACAGAGGAAAATAAAGTGTGTAAGTTGGAGGAGGCCCTGCAGATACATGACCACACACACGCCTTATCAGCGTGCCTAATAGGGTGTGATATGGTCTGACTTTTGCATTGTTGCTCAAACTACAAAGTCTCCCCTCTGTGTTTTAGCCCTTTCTTTCTGTCACGCCATCTTTTTATCCCTCCACTTCACCTGTCCCCGTCCTCTGATTACTCCCCGCTCTCCTATCATCTCATCTTTCTCTTCTATCCCATATAACTTATCCTGCCCACACGTCCCATCCAATCTCTCATCATTAACCCCCAATCTATCTCTCCTCCTCTCATCTCTCGAGCCTGTTGCTCTGGCTGCCCTCTCTCCCTTTCCCTAATCCATCTTCCTGCCCCCCTTGACTTTCTAGTCCTTTTCACTTTCACCGAAAGGCATCTCTTTCTCATCACTTGCTCACAGTCTGTCTGGTTAGCAGAGCAGCTTAGGTGTCAGTGACACACACGCATTATTTTTGACTCGGAGTCTTGTCTTCCTGTCAGTCACCTCTGACCTTTATTTCTCCTGCTCTTCATCACCCGTCACTCTCTGGAGAACACGGATGTAATAAAATGCAGTATAATGTCAGAACGTAGGGCTGTGTCAAATCTGAGGTAAGTTGACACAAATAAATGAAGACGCTTACATATTTATGGAAAAGGAAAACATTTAAAACATCCAAATTAATAAAAGAGATTTAATTACTGCGGAATAAAGTTGCTCGCTGTGTTGGCTGTAAATCATTTTGTTGCCCAAGCAAAGAAAGCAGAAGCCGGGTACGTTAATAATAACCATATACATTTTCTTTAATTCATTTTCTCTCTTCCAGCGCTAAAGATGTTTCAAGTGTTTAAATGTTGCTATTCATCATTCATAATGCCTTTAAATGTCTTTATTAAAGTGGCCTAGTGGTGCTCCAATCACTGAATGGGATTATTTCCCCCCTCCGTTTGTAACGCTTCCTCGTTTGCCTGCGCCAATGAATCAAGCTCACACGCACGAATAAATGAATGTGTAGTTTTATATTGTGCTTTTAAAGAGACTGATGAGGTTATATAAATTTTAAGTGCACACATGTATCCACACTGACATTTGCTTGTTCTCGTGTGTCCATACACAAGCACACACACATGCACAGGAGCAGTAGTGTATAAGAGAAGGGTTATTGCGATGTAATCCCTTATTAAAGCTACACTAGCTGTCCTGATGGCTGGTTCGGAGGCTTTTAATAGCAGTTGGACAGCAGACACACTCACAAACATGTAAACGGAGAATTCATTTGGATTGTTATTATCTGAAGTTTAGATACATTTTGGATGGTGTAACTCACTGGATAAATGAACAACGGAACACATACGTGTCCTGTACACAAACACATTTGTCTCCATCTGCATCGAGTCTGACTCACAGATGGGTGGGATTACCTGCTAGTCCCCTCACAAAAATATACATACTAAAGAGTCTCGGCTTTGATGCCGTGAATTACTTGACTTTTTTATTTTTTAAGATAAAAACACACAGTTGCTGTACACTAACCATCCTCCCCGGAGTAGAGATGCGTAGACTTCTGTCAATGCAAAGTAGTCTGTAGAAAACGAGACATCCAACCAGTCCAGATATTGTGTATTTTCTTTTTCTTTCTGTTTGTTCGCCTGGTCCAGAGGTTCAACCTATAGTCCAGTTGGACGTGTGGTGCCTGCACCCGCACAGTTGCCATTCAAATCAGTCATTGTTTTAAATATTGAATGAGCTGCTTTGAAAAATAAAGTACCAGCCCTGGGTTTTCAGACTGGAAACATTCCTCAGAGGGTCAAAATAGACCATATAAGCCTACAAGACAACATCTGAAGCTTTTAGGCTATCACTCACACACACTGTTACTGCACACATTGTTCAACTGTCTTTCGCTGCTTTCTCCGTCACTCACCTTTTCTTGTTCTCCTCTTTTATGCGCATGCATTTCTTCTCCCTTGTTCTTGGCATCTCTGTCTTGTCTCAGTTAGTCCTTTAGTCCTTCGCGGTGCTCTGCTTAGCGGACTCTTTACCGCTCTCTATCTTTCTCTCCGTCTCATTCTTTCGCTGCTGATCCTTGCATGCTTGCGGAGCCCAGTGATCCTCCCTCCCTCTCTCCCTCTCTCTCTCTCTCTCTCTCTCTCTCTCTCTCTCTGTATCCCTCTCTCGTACGGCTCTGCCTGATCCATCTCTATTGCTCTACTCACTGCAATTCTCACTCTCTCTTTCCCCTTTGTGCCCGCCTATTTCCCAAATACCATCACTTTGATATTTAATCCCTCCAGCATCTCGCTCATAAATCGCTGTGTTTTCCCATTTCTTTCACTTTTCTGGTGCCTGATTCCGTGCCATGCCCTGGTTTCACTGTCTTTGTATGTGTGTGTGTGTGTGTGTGTAGCCCTGCGTTGACCCTGGCATGGTGGTAGCCCCAGTCAAACACCAAAGTGTCTGCTCCAAGGAGTTGAGCCAGGACTGCTCCCGTCAGTGACTTTATTTATCTTCTGTTTTGTTGTGTAAATACAGGCGGCTGCTGCCTCCTTCTCTCTCTCTGTGTGTCCTGTTCGCTTTATTCTCCCTGCTAGGTTTGTCTCACTTTCCCCTTATTTTTCCACTGTTCCCCATATATCTTGCCCCACTTTAGCCACTTTGTGCTTTTTTTTCCTCTTCTTTTATCTTTATCTCTCATACTAGCCTCAGTCCTTGTATTCAGCTGTCCCACCATCCACCCGCCATCTGTCTCCTTCTCTTTCATTCCCTGCTCCATTCATACAGAACCAGCTGAGCATGACGCTGCTTTCTTTATGAGGTAAACAAAGCAAAAATCAGATGAAGTAAAAAGAAAGTGATCAGGTTCTAATTGTTCTTAATTATGAGCGCTTTGTCTTTGGTTCACAATAGGAATTGTGTGTTGAAAATTAATTTCCTCCATCGTCGTTAGATTAGGAGGTTTTGCTATTATGGGCTTCTTTTTTAGGCAGGTTTAGGTTTTGAATTAAGTTTCCATTTAGGAGTTAAAGTTTAGATTAGATTAGTTTTGAGATTAGGTTCAGATTTGTTTAGCTAAAGGTCAAATTCTGTGTCTCTTTTAAGGTGTGCTTATGTAACAGCATTTTGACCTGATGTCTGTAAGGGAACACACGGAAAATGAATTATTACGCGTCTGTGTTTTCTCTGCGCAGTCCCTTGACGCAGCATCCAAATGTTTATCCAGACCCCGCCCCCACGTGAACATAAACTGACGAGTTATGCGCCACTCAACTCACCTTGGGTGTGTTTCAATTGACCTCTGATGAGACAAGCAAAATTGAGTGTGTACATGAGAGTGTGTGAATGCATTTGTGCAATGTATGGGAACACATAGTAAATAATTCACAAACATCAAACATTCAACAACAACAACAAGGTTGACAGAGCATGAGAAAGATATCATGAAGCTCTGAGGTCTCATTAATTAGTTTTTGAAGCTGAGGATGAGAAGAGAATCAAGTCATTGTCACAAATGTAGAAAAAAGAGGAAGTACAACGTGTGACCAGAGGAGTTGTTTCCTTTTACACCAGTTTGTGTTTTATTTTATTGCATCTTTTTTTTTGCCCTCCTCTCCTCTCGTTTCTTTGCTTTCAATCCATATTCTTATCAACTTGACTTTGTCTTTTTGTACCTGACTGGGAAATGAGAGTCTGATGACACATTGATCTTTTTCTAAATAGTGACCCGGGCTTTTTCTTGTTTTCTTTTCTCCGCATCACACGAACATGCATCGTACTGGCACACAACAACTTTTATATCCTTCCACACAATTAATCTCACCTTGTTAGTCTTTCCTCTACTTCCGGTAGGGGGGTGGGTAGTTGTAACACAGGCAGATCAGAGATGGGCATGTGTCTGTGATGGTACAGTGAGCAGTGCTGCAGGCTTTTTGTGTTTTTTAGATGTTCTATTTTAAAAAAATGATGAAAAATCACAGTTGAGAGCAGCATAATGACTTCCCACCTGGGGGTACGGCACAAAAGAAGAAACTGAGAGAAGAGTAGAAAGGAAAAAGAAAAGACTAGTGAGCATTGGCAAGATATGGACCCAAATGAAGTGCTGTGAAAAGCATCAGTGGGCCTGATAAGGAATTATTTGAATGGATAGTTGTTATCATACCCCGAGCTTTAAATTGAAACTATTCATTCATGTATTTGATTCAATTTTGCAGCTAGATTCACTTATTTTCTGTTTGTTTGCCTGCTAGTCCTCAGAAAAAGTCTGAAAGTCTTGGAGATTCTTGGCAGTTTAATAGGTAAGAACATGCAGGGAGAATTGTTCTTACCTACCCTGTGGATATACTTCTCAACCGTTCACACAGTTGTACAAGTAATCTTTACTTGCTTTAATGCAGTTTCCTAATATTATATTCATGAAATATTAATACTTGTGTATAATAATATGTTAATTTGAGTTAAATTGCGTCAGTCAGGTCTGTGCTTTTCTCCCTGGGAAGATAATGAAACAGAGAATCTAAACCTCACAGACTTACTTTAGAAAATGATTCTTTGTAACTTTTCAAAGAAGAACAAATGTGAAGTGACTGAAAAAGTGCATTTGTTCTGTTCATTTCAGTCAGGACATTTCCTGCTGCAATCTTAAATTGTCTAGTATCTTGTGCTGTCAAATATTAGTGTAGATATTGTTCAGATATTGCTGTGGTAGTTACCTGACTTTACAACTCTCCTATATTTATTATACTCTTTATGGTCACAGGTGGTTAATATGTTGGTGGGTTTCTCCAAGTTACAGTATGGACAAACGTAAATATGCTCTAGCTGCATTGGCACTGCAGTGATGCAATAACCCTGTGATTAACGTATGAATGGATATTACTTCCATCCTGTAGAGCCAGCTGAATATATGCTCACAAGTAAAGGCAAATACTGTAGCTCCAGGTTAACTGTCAGTGAGAGTGTTGAGTCTGATTCTGCCACAGATATGGCAGCATCACACTAAACATAAATCATTCAGAGAATGATATACTGTGAAAGTGATTTATATTCAAACTGCAGCTCTATGAACCCTTTTGATTTCACTGACACCCTGGCCTTTTTTTTATACAAACCGTATAGTTATATTTCCGCTACAGGTAAGGGTAGACAAATAGCACAATAACCAGCAAGTTGTGGGTTTATTTTGAGCCTTTAGTTTGTACTGTGGAGTGTCATAAACATCTTCCCTGCTCATAGCAAGGCGTTTTGTAGATTTATTTAATGTAATGTTGGTGCACTTCTCCTGCTGCAGCTGTCATTTTGGTTTAACTCTGAAATCAAAGCTATTAAGACATCATTAATGAGAGTGGCTAGAGTGAGAGAATGGATAAATAAATTTGGGGAAACTGTAGAAGGGAGGAGGTGGAGACAAATCCCAGACCTCGCCAGCATCTGTGTCCTGTTTTGTCAGTAATCTCCTCACTGTTGCGTAAGGCCTTCGCCTCGACAAGCCCTGCTCTCTCTGTCCGTCACATACACACTGCAGTAGCTTGATTAATATAAACAAGATAAATATGCCCCCCATAAGTCTGTGCATGCCATAATGTGACATGAAAAGGCATGAGACATGTGTGAGGACACTAGCGGTTGATTCTTGGCTGTTTGGCTCTTGAAGCATTTGTGTGTGTTTTAGAGGGTGTTAAAGAAGATTGAAAGCATAAGTCCTCAGAGAAGAGCAATTACACTGAAGTAGGGCAATGTGACACGTGGCCTACATTTCAACACACAAACAAGTCAAACCACTGTGGACATGAAACAAAAAAGTAATGAACTGTGGAGTAGTTTTGGTGAGTGTGTGTGTGTGTGTGTGTTTTTAGTCCCGTTACACATCCTCCTTAGTGAGGTTAGGAGGGAATAAGGAACTACTACCTCTATGTGTTTGTGTGTTTATGCATGTGTTTAAATTTTACTGTACTTCCTACCGTGGCTCTGTGTGTTGTCACTTGCGTGAAAGGAAAGAGAGACTAATGAAGGATTGTGCTACGCTATACTGCAAAAAAGGTGAAATAAGGATTATCACTGAGCTATTATCAGCTGATGCTGATAATAGCATTGATAATATGCATTGAGCCAAAAAAATAAAATGTTATTATGTCCAACTAGACACTAGTGTCTGGTGCTTTTTTTTTTTTTATCAAATTGTGCATGTACCTTTATATATGTTCAAACATCACACACATGCTGTCAACACATTAGACACCACCCATCATCTTTCATCTCTTCCTCACGTTTCCCTTTTCTGCTTTAACCTGTAGAGGATAAATTCACCCTAATCCTGTCTCCCAGGTTGATGCAGAAATACCTGTGCATATGCTGCAATTCTGAAAAAATGTCTGAACTATTTTTGTGGCATTGAGCAGGAAGTGTTGGCCAAGACCCACATTTTACACAGGACATTAAAATGTGCTCTTTCTGAGTCAAACTCCTACTGGTGCCCGGATGCTGGGATGCTTTTCCAGCTGGCACTTGCTTTTTTTTTTGTGTGATGTTCATGCCTCCTGGTTTAAGGGACTCTCTGTGCCTCTTTGTGTACTGACCTTGAGCCACACTCAGAGCTAAATGCAGGTAATAAGGAGTTAATGCCTCATACCTCGTTAATACCCATAATACCTCAAAGTACAACACTGAAAACCAACAATAAATTTAACATTAAAATAAAAGTAGTTCAACTGTTAAAACTTAAACTGTCCTAAAGCAGTTTGAAATCTTTTTGATAAAACTTTATGACTTTTATTATTTTAATATATTTTATATCTTTATGTTTAGGTTGTTTTTTGCATGCGATGCTATTGTCATTTGCTATTTTAAGCTTTTGTGCAAGGTTTGAGGCCTCACACCCCTCCCCCACATCCTCCACCATCCTGAGCACAACAGCCAAACCCACCTCGGACCCCTCCTCCTTCCCCACTGCCCTCACAGTTTTGGAGCAGGACGTGACCAGGCTTTTCAAGAAGCAAAACCCCCGCAAGGCCCCGGGCCCAGACGGTTTCTCTCCTTCCACCCTTGGACACTGTGCGGCGGAAGAAGTTTGTGCGGCTGGGGAAGACTGTCTCAGACTCCCAAACTATCAGCACAGGATCTACACAGGGCTGTGTACTTTCCCCCCTGCTCTTCTCCCTGTACACCAACTGCTGCATATGGGAGAAAGGTGGACTGGCTGGTGTCCTGGTGCAGCACCAACAACCTGGTGCTTAACACACAGAAGACAGTGAAGATGATTGTGGACTTTAGGAAAGACACAGCTACCTGCCTCCCCTCGCCTTCGTTGTCTCTCCCATTACCACCGTGGACTCCTTCCATTTCCTGGGCACCTGCATAACGCAGGACCTCACCTGGGAGCCGGCCATCAACTCCCTCATCAAGAAAGCCCAGCAGAGGATGTTCTTTCTGCGGCAGCTGAGGAAAGCAAAGCTGCCAGTCCAGATGATGGTGCAGTTCTACACTGCCATGCTCACCTCCTCCATCACAGTGTGGTTCGCTGGGGCCACTGCTAGGGACAGACAGAGACTGCAGCTCATTGTGCGCTCAGCTGAGAAGGTGATCGGCTGCAGCCTTCCATCACTCCAGGACCTGTACGCCTCCAGGACAGGGGGCGAGCAGGCCGAATAGCAGCCGACACCTCTCACCCTGACAACGAACTGTTTGAGCCACTCCGCCCTGGCAGGAAGCTACGGTCCATCAGGACCTCAACCTCTCGCCATAAGAACAGTTTCTTTCCCTCTGCTGTTTGTCTCATGAATATCTTTGATACCTGCATTAACTAACCCTAACCCTAACCCTAACCAGTTACATACCAGTAACTGTTTGCACTGTTATTCTTCTGCAGCTACATGTATTTACTACATGTGTTTATGTTGCAACTTATTACCAAAGCACGTTCCTAGTCAGAGAGCTGTGGCAATAAAGGTCTTCTGATTTTGGGGTTTTAGAATAATTCTACATACCACTATGCAATGGCTGTTTACAGTAATAATACCACACTTTGAATAATTCTTTAAAGAAGATACTTTTCTCTATTTTGACCTTTTGTTTCGGGTCATGTAAGCAAAATACTGTGATTTTTGATGCATCTCAACTTTTGTAGAGTCCAGCAAAACGGGTCCAAGGTTGTTGTTTTTTTATTCCTTTGCTGCATTCCTGAGATGTGGTGCACAAACGCACTACCTTAAGACGTTTAAATGCCTCTGTCTTCAGATTTGTAGCACTGAATTAAAGAGCAGCTGCACAGTGCCTAAAAGGTAATTGTGCTTCTTTTCTCTCTCTTTTTCTCTCACTTCATCTATAGTCCAGAGTGGTTGCCTGCATGACAGCAATCCTCAGTGAGATGGATGATCATCACTATGCTAAATACATAGAAACCTTTAGTGGAACCACAGATCTAGTGGTAAGTACATACCTGCATGTAGACTGCACTTCTGCCTAAACGTGGTTTGATGACACGATTGAAAAATACCAACAATACCTTCGAACATAACAATAACAAATTATACAAAGTCGTGTTCTGCATCAGCATCTATGTACTCGCATACACACACATTCTTCTTTTGTCTATTAAACTACAGGACTTCCTGATGGAGTCCTTCCTACTTTTCAAGGACCTGATTGGGAAGCACGTGTATCCCTCTGACTGGATGGCTATGATCATGGTACAGAACAGGTACTGCACTGAAAGCACATAGGCGAAGGATTTGAACCATCAACCTGGTAGCCTTAGCTCTGCTTCGATAGCCTGGATAAGCCCAGTGTGACTTACTATGGGCCCGGGAAGCTTGGATGTATACTGGAGTAACAGTGGCTTCACACACACACCCACAGGGATAAGTTAGAGATAGTAAAGCTGGGATCAAGGTTGCAATGATGAAAACAGCTGATGTGACAAATGTGTGTAGTGTGAGCTGCTTGGAGTGAAGCCACTGGTGTATATTTGTGATGCGCGCTAAAGGGATGGCTAAAGCTGCGTCAGAGGAAAAGAAAAGGCAAATAGGCACAAGTGAAGGTGAGCTAGAGGAAAAGACAGGTTGATAAGGAGTCTGCCCACAGCGGCTGGGGAAGCAATGTGTGGATAGAGAGAGGGAGAGGCAGTCGGCTCGGAATAACGATGATGGATAGATATTGTTGGAGCATAAAAGAAATAGGGAGCAGACTTAAGTTTAGAAATGCATATAGTCACAACTCACTGATGTATCTGCACACAGTGTGTTAAGTTGCCATATTGATTTGTCATTTTGACAGAAGCGATATTACAGCCGTGTCTGGAAGAGCAGCAAAAATCTATGGGCTGTGAAAATGTTATTATTTTGATTCAAAAGCTATGTTTAAATTACCTAATCATTAATGAATCATTCATAATCAAACTAACTGCGTTTAGCAATAATATATTCCATTTCTCTTAACTACCAAGAAATACACATATAAATCTATACACATTTTGGGTGATGGTGTAAATATGATATTTGTTTGTATACAGTATATGTTTCTGTCTATTAGAGTGTTCCTGAGAGCCATCAATACATACGCTGACACAATGAACCAAAAGTTCCTCAATAACAATGACTTCGAAGTGCAGGTAAGTGTGTTTGTGCGTAATTACAGTCAATGAAAGCATCTACTCTACAGTCGTGTGCACTTTTCCCGTGCTCATTATAACACAAATGTCTTTCTCTACATCTGCCCTCTTCTTTTTCTAGTTGTGGAATAACTACTTCCACTTGGCAGTGGCGTTTATTACCCAGGAGTCTCTGCAGCTTCAGCATTTCTCGCCAACGAAGAGGAACAAGATTCTGGCCAAGTGAGAGAAGAGGCTCTAGAATTCCCTTCTCTTGGGATCTAATGGAACTGGTCTATTTTGGAGTTTGCATTTACTGTTTACTCTCGGCACTGCCCATTAAAACCACGTGTTGCCCGTAGATGTAGATGTTCAATTTAGTTCATGTCGTAGCAGATTAGTGCCCCGGTATCTTTTCTACTGGGCTGTTCAGTTTCTTCTAGTGAAAATAACTGTATTGATCTTTGCATTGTTTCTGAACTTAGGGGCTTTATCTTACTCTCAGTTACTTCTCTGTTTCAGATATGGAGATATGAGGAGACTCATTGGTTTTGCCATACGCGACATCTGGTACAAATTAGGTAATGAAATTTAGGACACCTGCATAAGAAATCGTGTTTGTTTACCCTCATAGTAATATATGTCTGTGTGTGGGTGCAGGTGTCTGTTCACTTTCACTTTGTCTCACAACAAAGCTTAGTCAGTGGAATGCATTTTCCATTTAGAATGATTCCAACGATATGACATATTGCACACATATATGGAATATATGGAATTCACAGCATTGCTTTGTGGTCGGAGGTAGGAAGCAGCATTCAAAGTCTTTGCAGAAGGACAACACTTCTTGAATTAGAATGTATTGGTGGTCAAAAAGCTGCCCCGAGGGCAAAGCAGTGTCAACAACTGTCTGATCTTACCTGTCTCTCTCATATGGGTGTGCGTGTATCTTTCAGGCAGTCATAAAATCTGTTTCATACCCGGGATGGTGGGTCCGATCCTAGAGATGACTTTGATCCCTGATGAGGAGCTGAGAAGGGCAACCATTCCCATCTTCTTTGATATGATCACCTGTGAAGATGCACATTATGGAAACTTCCAAAAGGTAATAACATACACAACCTAGTGAAAATAGTATACATACCTACGCATACTTAAATAAATAACCACATAGACCCACATTTCCATGCACATACACAGACACACACACACACTGGGCTCGCAATCGAGTATAAAAGCCTTAATTATGCCTGCATAATTGATTTTTTTTTCTATTTGTCTAATTTCCTTTCTCCTCTCCCCTTTGTCTCGCTCGCTTTGTCCTCACCGTTTTCTTCTGCAGTTTGAGAATGAGATCATTCTGAAGTTGGACCATGAGGTGGAAGGTGGAGGAGGTGACGAGAGATACATGCAGCTTCTGGAGACCATGTAGGCCTGAGTATTAACACATCTAAAGCAGTCAGTAATGACTTACAAGTATAGTAAAATCATTGTAACTGTAACTGCAAGAAAGTGATACACCAGAGAATGAAAATAGTTGAAATTCAAATCCATCCTTGCTTTGTTTTTGTCCCAACACATAACCAGTTAGGATGAATTTCCTGTTATTCCTCAAGAAATAGCAATGTCACTGGTTTCTCAGCAATACATTCACAAAACCTCTCAGACATCTCTGATGATTAACTTGGATGATTGTCTGCCAGCCTGCTGGACTGCTCTGCCGAGAAGCCCACGCTGAGACCACAGGTGCAGCATTTTGTCGCCCTGGTGAAAGGGCTCCTCATTCGTCTCCTTGACTACCGCACAGTGATGAGTGATGACAGCCGCAACAACCGCATGAGCTGCACTGTCAATCTTCTGGTAAGTCCCACCTTCTTGGCAATAGACCACTTAGCTCGCAGAGTTGTCTTTGTCTTGTCCTTTAAATTCCTGCAGACTCAATCAGCTTCTTCACAACAAAGGAGTTAAATTGGGCTTTAACCAAGGTAAACATTGCACAAAAAAAGAATCCCAGAATTTCACCGTATTGCTGTAAGCCTTTCCCCCATAAGAATTTCATCATTTTTTGTTTTCTTCGTGTCTCATTGACGCTCACTGAATCTTTAAAAGTCTCCCATATGTTGGGAATCCGCCTGGCGTCACCGTGGATTTGCATTTATTGACACTATCATTGTGATTCATGAGCTGTACTTTTTTTTGTAGTATTGAATCCCACCGCAAAGAGGTGTGGCCTCATTCACAAACAATCACCCCCCCCCTCCATACATCAATAAAGTCATTACTAATTGAAACCCTCATGTCAGAGCAAAGTAGCGGGTAAGTTTGTTCCTAACAGACCTCAGTCAATATTCTCATCTATACCAAAAGAGCCACAGGGACTGACGATGTCATTATAAAACACAGATTTTATGTCTTGTCTTTCATGCCAGCGATCTTTATATTACTTATCCACATTTAATTTGTGGGCTGATTGATCTAAAGGAAGAGATTTGTCTCTTTATCTGGTCTCTAACTGTTTGCAGAGGGTTACATCAGCTCCTGTCTGTCCCGCATCCTTTTTCTTATGTGATCTCTTAATCAGATTCTTCCACTCAGTATTCTTAGGTTTAGTACCTATGAGTTTATCTCTCCATATCAATGAAAGGCCTTCTCAAAACTTTAGTTTTGTTTCTTTCACAGTCATTTAAATTCTTTCCTTTTCCTCTCTAATTTTGTACGACATTTGCTAACGTTCTTAGGATCAATTCATGATAAATTGATGGGAATCTGTTTATATCTTTTAATATGTTATTTTCTCCCAGAGGATGCGAAGGCTGCTGGCACAAGCTGAGATGTTTAGCTTAGAGCCTGTGTCAGCTGCCCATTAGCTATTCTCCTTCATTTATTTAGCCAGCTAAATATCCGTTCTGCAGGCTATCAGGCTGAGTGCTCTCTCCCATTCAACCGCCCCTAGGCTGACTTCACTCAGACAGCACACACAGTCACACACAGACAAAGTCACACACGTAGCTAATTCACTGTGCTTTCTCATGCTGATTCACGTTTGGTACATATTAACAAGCATTCATTAAAACACGCACACACACACACACACACACACACACACACACACACCTCTTATGGTTTCCAGAGCAGCTTTGTTTTTGCAGGGAAACTGATCTGCTCACAAAAGCAAGTCGGTATTTAAGATAATCCTTACATGCTCCATAAAACATATTGAAGTTTCGATGCTGTATTGTAAACAGCTGCTACATTATGTGGTCATACTGCAGTTCTACGATAGACTGTGTTTGTCAGAGTAAAGCATCATCATATAGATGAGCAGACGCTAGCAAACACTTGTCTGACTGAAGTTGAAATGCACCGATGTGTCTAGGCATGTAGTACTTAAAGCATGCAGATATAAATATGCATACGCTTTGGCTTCACAACCAATCTTCCAGTAATTGAGCTTTTCTTTTTCAGACTTGTGTTTGTGTTATTGTGTCCTCTGGCTTCTGGCAGTGGTGGGCTGACTGTACATTAGTTCATACCGCTTTGCTCTCTGAAGACGTCATTAAACTTAATTAAAATGGGAGTTTGTGCTGCTTGACTAACAAATGTGCAACCGCACAATCCCACACGTTAAAACACAAGCAATGTGAAGTATACAGAATGATTCACGTAACACACAGAAACTGTCCAGCCAAATAATGGACTACAGCCACAAGCTGTAAATAAAAGATCAGTTAGTGCGGTGCTTCAGAATGATCTCGCATGCAGCCACAAACACTAACCTGCCTCCTCGTTTCTCTTTTGCAGAACTTCTACAAGGACATCAATCGAGAAGGAATGTATATCAGGTATTTATATGCCTAAACTATATATTGACACACTGTACAATACACTTTGTGTGTGTTTTATGTTCCTGCGTACGTGTGTCTGAACATGCATGAATGTCTAAGAGTGTATTTGTGGCTCCATAATCTGACAAGGGATTATACGAGTCCCACTGAATTAATGTCAAAATCCACAGGATCAGCTCGTGGTCTGACTGGAGGGAGAGCAGAGAGAAAGAGACATGATGGGTGTGAGTCAGGGAGAGGTAGAGAGACAGAGGAAGACAGAATGATGACAGGAGAGAGAGAGAGAGAGAATGCAGATCCTGTCAGATCCCACGGTGCGCTTCTGCAGTGACTTGTACTGTAGACTTACAGTAATTAGTGATTTGTATGTGTGAATGTGAATCGAGCCCTGTGCTTGATCAGCTTCCTCCGGCTGTACTGTGGACAACACGCGGCAGCCACTGTCCAGCTTGCTAGTTCATGTTAGCAAACAAACACGGTATAACTTCTGTCTGTGTGAAAGTCAGAATGTTATTTAACACTCATAAAAATGTGTAGTTTTATTATCACAGGACATTATGAACAACAAAACTTAGAACTATTTATGCATGTTGTGCTCCAGTGTTTAGATTATGGAATATTACATTTTGAGCTTAATTGTTCAGGTTTAAATTAAAGGTGATATTTAACGGCTGATGCCAGCACTATAACTGAATGTTACCTCATCTAAAAGCATCTTGTAGATGTTTAGTAAGATTTATATATTATATTTAAGATTTATTTAGTAAGATTTAGATTTATTATTAGGATTTATTTATTATTTATTATTTATTATTATTTATTATGCTGCAATCCACAACATTACATTTACTTGGACAGCATTCAGAACTCTGCCTCCTTATGATCAGGAAAATTAAGTGTCCAATGATGGAAATCACTGCACTGCACTCACTGAGTTCCATTGTTTTGCATATTCTTTTAGCATGGTTAGTGTGTGTAGTTTAAAACAGTGTGTTCTCTAATTCAGTGAGAGTTCACTTAAATAAAATGGAAACTCCCTACAATACTGAAAGTGAAATTAAAGAAAACAAATCTTGCAGATTTATCTTGGAAAGTGTGGAAGGACCGAATGTTTGTTTTTTGTTTATTAATAGCATTTGACAGTATCAGTGCCAAAACATGTTGAGAAACCCAGTGGTAAGAGGACATGGCATGAGTTGAAAATGGAAAAGAAGAAACTGGAACGTTTAGCGGGACAGACAAACGTTTATTTGAAACATCTTGACAGTACTTCATTTTGCTTTGTCGTCGGCTCGTCAAAATCTGGCAACGTGCTTTCTGTGCAGTGGAAGATAAAGTGAAATGATCTAAACTAAAAATGAAAGTTGCCTCATTACAGCCCAGTGTTCCCACATTCCTCATTGGAAGGCCTATAAAACATTCAAAACAGCTGTTAGGCCATAACAAAGACATACATTGAACCAGCCTTTTGTGTGTTTGCATTTGTGCGCCCTTTGAACGACCTTTCTATGTTGCGTCTATGTTTGGAGGTTTGTGCAGGTGATTGTGTGTGAGCCTGAGACAGTGGCACACTTGTTACTTAAACATTCTCATTCTATCATTCTATTGTTCTTCTGTTTCGACGTGCTCTTAAATATTGTGTTCTTTATTGTTGTGTACCTCTTCCTTGCTTATATTTCCTTACATTTCAGAGGTCGCTGTCAGTCGTACAAGCATTTCACTGAATATTGTACTGTGTTTGATTGTGCACGTGACAAATAAAATCTGAATCTGAATCTGAATCTCTTGTGATTCATATATGTGCTTCATTTATTGGTCTTTAAGTTGCCTAGCAGTGGCATCTAGTGGAGTAATGCATATTTAGCCTATTGAATTCGTTTGACCTCTGTGCGTCTCTGTCTGTGCTCAGGTACCTTTACAAGTTGCGAGACCTTCACTTGGAGGGTGAAAACTACACAGAAGCAGCATACACACTCCTGCTCCACTCCCGTCTGCTCAAGGTAGGACACAGACGGGCGCACGTTTAAAGACGTATTTCGTCATTTAACGCTGGACTCGGTGTCTTCCTCTGCCTAAATGCTTCCCTGCCTGCCGTGAGTGAAACTGTTTTTTATTAGTTTATAAATGGTTGCTTCGTCGCTGTCCTCCAAATGACGAAGCTCCGAGGTTAGTTTATGGCGCGGCATCGGCCACCGCTGCTGGATCACTGTGGTGATTGAAGCAGTGTGTGTGTGTGTGTGTGTGTGTGTGTGTGTGTTTGACCTCTTTTGTCTCTTCATCTCTTTTATGGGACACTTAGAGGCTCACAGAGGGGACAGAGTAAAGGGGCTCCTCTCGCTCCATATCTCCTCCTCTCTCTGTCTAGCACCACTACATTATCAGAACAGTTAAACACTATAATGTTTTTTATAATCTCTATTAATCCCCAGTGTCAGTCCTGTCATATCTTTTTCACATTATTGGAGGGACAGAGATTTAACACACAGCGTTCTGTGACTGTATTTGTTTCCATCTCTCTCTTTCTATTGAGAGATGATTAAGTGCACTGAGTGTTGTTGACTTTCTAAATGTCTGTGAAGGTTCTCGGTCATCCCGGTCATGGTTAGCTCAAAAAGGTTTTAACCAAAGCAACTGGATCCTGTATAATACTGTATAATAATGAGCATTATGCTGCTGTTTTTCTACACAGCCCACTTAGGACCAACATTGATTCATCACAAAAAGGAAAATCTCTTTTCCTGTTTCAACATAATGATAAATAGGACAGAAAGAAACACAGCTGGGACTAGAAATCACTTTTTAAATTAGTTTGTAGTGACACATACCTTCACCCATAGATTACACTTTACATCTTGGTCCTTCCCTTCACATCTCCATCGCTGCTCTTGTCTCCCTCCCAGTGGTCAGATGAGATGTGCAACCAGTTTGAGTACCACGGCTCCCAAACCCAGCGCCAGCTCAAAGAAACGCTCTACGACACAATTATCGACTACTTCGACAAGGGCAAGGTCGGCATAGTTTTATCATCATGCTTCTTCTTATATCTGTAATAGGATCATTTGAAAATTGTTAATCAATTATGGTAAGTTTTTTTACTTTAAAGTATTTATGCCTTAAAATACATTTTTTAAATGTTTTTGGCAGGAGAGATAAGTTTAACTATTGACTAAAGTTCAGTGAGATCACAGAGATTTCTTTGACTTTGAGTAGGTAAGCAAAATCTATAAAATTAGAATAAAATCAGAATTCACTGCAATGACTTAATTTTGGAAAATGTTCATTTTACATTTTAAGGATGAGGGAGTGTTGCAATCATGCAACACTAGGCTCTTTGTGTTGTGTTGTTGACATTGATTTTGTATTCTCCATGTGTTCTTTTGCTCTGTGAAGCTGTGATAGACATTTTTCTCTGCTCTGCAGAGACCTGGAGACAGAGAATTTCACTAAATGAATTCCTACCACGACAGCTGCTGCAGGTTTATTAGCAGATGGTGTAATGAAGGACACTTATGTTTCATTCCGTGTGTGTGTGTGTGTGTGTGTGTGTGTTTAGATGTGGGAGGAGGCCATCACTCTGTGTAAGGAACTAGCTGAACAATACGAAAATGAGATCTTTGACTACGAGTTACTCAGCAAAAGACTGGTAATAACCTCTCATTCCTTCATATCTTCTGCACAATAATCAGAAAGAACAAGAATCAAATCAAATCATCAGCCTGTGAGTTGCAAAGAGAAATATTAGGTAATATCTGAACCTCAGACTGCAGTTTCCATGTTATTTTAGTCATCTGAACTATTAAACATTCAACACAACCATTCGTCCGTTCATGTTTAAAAATTAATACTTTCTTGACATTTCAGACTCGTCTTTTAAATCGATCTTTTCTGAACAACTCTTGTTTAAGTTAAAATTATTATGTGATCCCAGAAGTGACTCCTGGATGTCAGTCAGCAGCAGCTTCAAACCCCTCCTAGCAGTTCCTCATGGCACCACAGAGGAAGCGATTCCCTCCATATCCATAAGTCTAACTCGTAGTTTAATACCACACTCTCCTCTGTCTCTGGTTCCAATTGACTCTGAGATTTTGCCTCTTTAAATAAGTGGTGATATAGATCAGACATATTGCCCATTAATGGCATGCACTTTGTTTTACCTTCTGCTGAGGTAGCTTTGTCATAGACAAAATCTGCTGACTGTCTGTGTCTGAAGCTCCCCCCTGAATGCACCCTCTGTCTCTTTTGTCTCTCTCTGCAGGAAAAACAAGCCAAGTTCTATGAGAACATTATGAAGATCTTGAGACCTAAGCCCGACTACTTTGCAGTGGGCTTCTATGGACAGGGCTACCCTCCATTCCTCAGGGTTTGTGTTTATGTCACCACTTAGTAAGGAAAAACAACTATAATAGAGAGTGTTGAATGTCAAAAAATGGGCCAAAAACCTTTCCAATAAAAGCACTAAAAAAGTTTCTAAAGACACCAGCAAGAAAGTTACCAGTATGTCACATCCAGCAGAGTGCTTTGCTTTAGCAAAGCTGAAACATAATATTCCACTGTTTATATTGCTCTAGTAGGCAATTTGATGAAGTCAGTGACTCAGCTGGAAAGTGGGCGAGAGCAGTGAGAACGACCAGAACGACCTTCTGTCACAATGCTCTATGGCTCCAAAAAAACTTTATTGGATAAAATGAAACTTCTCGATTTCTAATATAAAATATCTATTCATATTTGATAGTGTTTTCATTATTGTTGGTAACATTGGTCCATTCCTCGTGGCTCCAGAATAAGGTTTTCATCCATCGCGGTAAGGAGTATGAGCGCAGAGAGGACTTCCAGAACCACCTGATGAGCCAGTTCCCCAGCGCCGTGCGCCTCAACACAACCACCATGCCAGGGGACGATATCAAGAACTCACCACTTCAGTGTATCCGTCCAGCAGCTTAACACGCAAAAACGAACAAATGTACAACCCTGTGTAGATGAAATGTACATAAGAAAAGGGCACAGTACACAGTCACTGAACAGCACCGAGCACGTCTCAAAGTTAATGATGAAATTCAGTGTTTTCTGAATAATATCCAGAGACTTTTTACCCACAGACACGCTGAACATACCTACAGACCTCAGATGTACGTGTATTGCTGTAAATCTCTGCATCCAGATCATTTAAATATCATTTGGTATTCTGTTGTGGTATACCTGCCCATGTTACCCATATTAACCCCCAGCTGCTGGAGGCTGAACGTACCGTTCAGATACTGTGCTATTATATTCCTGAGTGATCTGAACCAGATATCCAGTGCTTCACGGTGCAGCCTGTCCTCGAAATCCCTCCTCGCCTCAAGAACAAGCCGGTCCCTGACCAGATTATCAAGTCAGTGCAGTTTAACTTTTTCATATATACAGAAAGTAAATGTCTACTGTGAAATAATCAGCTAACATTGAAATAGGACCGGTTCTAGTTTCTTTTAGAAACTTTGTTTTTGTTGGTTTTCCATTTAAATCTCTGTCTCTCTTTTCTTAAACAATGTAGCTTCTACAAGTCCAACTATGTGCAGCGTTTTCACTATTCCAGACCTGTGAGGAAAGGACCTGTGGACCCAAACAATGAGTTTGCTGTGAGTTACATTTTCTTAGTTTCAAAGATTTATGACTACAGGGACTATAGAAGTATTTCAGAAGGTATTGTTGGCTTCCATTGTGAGCAGACTGGAGGATTTAGTTCCAGTTCTATAAAATATCAGGGTAGTGCAGCGTAGTATTAAAACAGTATGTGATAAGACATCCAAGATTTCAGATTCCTGTAATACTGCCGTGTAAGATGTGGATAAGGTTTCAGACTGTATTATGAAATAGGGTATCATGATATGAGTGGCAGAGATTCTTGTAACTTTTATATCTTTTTGTTTAAGTCTATGTGGATTGAACGCACAACGTTCACCACCGTGTATAAGCTGCCAGGGATCCTGCGCTGGTTTGAAGCTTCTGAGATGAAACATGTAAGTCTGTGGAGCAACTTTCTGTTCCGTGTTTGACTTGTATGTTTGCCGTGAGTCATTTTAGTGAGTCCAGTGTAATGTTTTCTGTTTTCTTTCTCCATGGTTCTACTTCTTTCATCTCTTCTTCTCACGCTTCTTTTACTTCTCTTTTCCCAGACGACCTTGTCTCCACTGGAGAACGCCATAGAGACCATGGAGTCCACCAATGAGAAGATTCTGACCATGATCAACCAGTACCAGGCTGACTGGAGTCTTCCCATCAACCCCCTCTCCATGCTGCTCAATGGCATTGTGGACCCCGCTGTCATGGGTGGCTTTGCCAAGTATGAAAAGGTAAACTGGAGTAGTAACATATTAGTCTTCGTCTTCAAACTCCTATAATGTCTATCACAGGAGGAGACCAATGTGCTCAGTAAGTACACATTTGGTTGGAAAAGCCAATGATTAAACGATGCTTTCATTATTTTCCTCTGTATCAGGCATTCTTTACGGAGGAGTACAATCTGCTGCACCCAGAGGACAGAGATAAACTGGTGCGCCTCAAAGACCTCATTGCATGGCAGGTACTGAACATACTAACACACATTCTCCAGTACAGATACACACTGCGTGTTGTTGTGCTACTGCTATGTTGCCACTCTGACACCATAATATGTGTATTTATAGATCCCATTACTGGGTGGTGGAATCTCTCTCCATGGGAAGAGGGTGACTGATGACCTGCGTCCGTTCCACGAGCGCATGGAGGAGTGCTTCAAACAGCTGAAGAAGAAAGTGGAGAAGGAGTATGGTGTGAGAGAGTTGGTAAGAACGGGGAATAAAGAAGGATGAAAGACAGAGGAGAGAGCAAATAGTACAGGAATAAGGAAAAGTCTTTTACTAGTGTTTCTTTGTAATTTAAAATATGTTCCTCTCAGTAAGACTTACCGTGGCCAAGCGGATCTAATGAAGCTGCATGTGAGCTGACCCAGATGAATTTTAAAGATCAAAGTACTCACAAAAGCCTTCGAATAGAACATTGATGCAGGATTTGTACCTTTAAATGATTCTACAACAAGAACAGGATTTATACTACAGCTAAATGAGCTCATTAACTTGCAAATCAGCTTTGCTGTTTAGGAGATCAACCTAATGAAGAATAGCAGTGATGATACTGTTTTTAACAGTAACTTCACTTTATTTTGCTGTTGTTAAAATCTGGTTCCCGTTTCCTCTACCCAGCCAGATTTGGATGAGAGGAAATCCACTCGCCCCCGCTCCCTGCTGCGCTCCTTTCGTCAGTCAATCATCTCGATCTCCTCGATGCAGGGATCTGAATGTGGGACTCCAACGAAACCCCACGCAGACAGGTAACACACTCATATGTGCAGGCAGATTAATCGTGTAACCCTGAAATCAAAAATGTATTAAAAAAAAGAATAACATATCTACTACATGGTGTGCTTACATAAGTGTGTCCTAATTTATGGCTTAGGATCACACATATATCTCAAATTGTAAAAATTATTTTACGGTGAAACCTTCACTCCGGAACATCAACATTTATCACCACTTGCCTCCTTCTAGAGATGTTCCCCCTGATTCACCGGTCTCATGGACGCTGCCGCGCTCCAGTGGCAGCGTGAGTGTACCTACAGGCGAGGAGGGGGTGGTGACGGTGGGCGATGCCGAGGTCAAATTGAGGAAGAGTAAAAAGAAGAAGAAGAGGAGCAGCATGATCTTCATCGCAGAGGAAAGAGAGAGGACCAGTACACTGGACTGCAAACGGGTAAGAATGTTCTTTAGAGAAGTGAAGAGACGAGACAATATAAGGAAAGGCAAAGAGAAAGAGAGGAGAAGAAGAAACAGAAAAGCAGCCTAGAACGGGAGGTTTAAGTGATACAGTGATGAGGAGCTGTGTGTGAGGAGTTCTTACTCAGTGTGATCTCTGTCTCCCTCTAGCTGTCGAAGAAACAGGAGTTCCGCAGTGACACCAACCTGTCTGAGCCGAATGAAAGGAAAGAGTTGCTGACAAATGCCAACTCCAGATCATTGCCTGCCATCACAGGTCCGTCTGGTTCTGCTTCATACATTATACGGAGGTTACACCTGTAACATAAAAGCTGAGATAGAAAGAGCAGTTTTCTTTCTGTTCTTTTCTGTAAAGACACGCACACAGTGATAAATCCCTGTGTAGTCGACACTGTGGTACAAAACAAATTGGTAAGCTGGCAAACATGGCGCTAATAAGCTGACCTAACACGGATTCTGATGTGAGGTGGCTAATTAGCGAGTCAGTCATGTCAATTGTAATTTTTCAGAAATGGATAGCAATATCATGCTGTTTATATTTCATTGTTTTAGTTGCTTAAGAGTGCATCAGGCCACAATTCACTAATGTTTCACTGGCATCCTGCCACGTTGGATCACACCAGCTGAGCCAGCACTGACTGTGGAGTTATTGCTCTTCCTCTGATTAGCGCCGCTGTCTACAGGCTGTAGCCCTCACTGAACACACTCACAGTGCCTCTAGTGGATGCAGTTTATCAGCATCTGCAGTAGCACAATTAGTCACGAAAAATGGCCTGGCTGCAGGAAGAGGTTTTGTTGTTAGCTGATAATCGATGAGACGCGACCACTACATCTCCATTTGTTTCTCACTGTAGGTATGTCCTTGGCGGTGATTGGGGGTACAGAGGAGGTGGACAGCACCAGATCCAGGAGGGACAGTAAGAGCAAGTCTGTCTGTATGACCTCTGATCGAACAGCAGACAGACGCTCAAAGGGTGTCATTAACCTCCTCTTCAAGTCCAAGGTGAGACCAGCAGGTTTACAGCAGCCCCGTAGAGAAGCTTCAAATGACCAGAACTGCAAATTTGGATATTGATTGCTTATATTTTGGAGCTTTATCATCTAGATTCCAAACAATGTGTATATAAACATACAATATTAAAATCTACAGATGTGCACTTTTACACTACATATGGACATGTTTTATTCATAATTAACCCTAAAAAGAATTAACGTGGTGTTTACATGTGTTTCTGCAGAGCTCCAAATGCGAGGATGTGAAGCCCAGTATTCCAGCCAAAGACAATCACTTCTGAAATTCATTATTTTAATTCCTTATTTTACTGATTTATATATACATGTCTTACAAACCTGCAGGCAAAACCAAAATCACCCCCCACCCACTCAGTCTGCCTTTGAGTCTCATTGATGCTTGTTGTCTTAATATAATTGATTTTACCTATCAATAAAGGCTATTTTTGTGGAGTAACCTTTTTCCTAGTAATTCAAATGATTCACTTTGAAGCTAAATGCCACCTTAGAGCTTTTCAATCAATCTGTTTCTACCAGAATGAGCAAACACAAACCACCCTGCTGACTAGATTAAAACGCTTCTTATTATTCTTTTTTCAGCATTGTCACGACTGGCTGAAGCTAATGGCGAAATAATAATATGGTAAAGCACAAAGGTTACTTCGTCCTCTCAGAGGACTTTAAACAGGCTCATGCTGCCAAAAAGCTTTGGCACTGATACAACAAACACATTTAATAAGTTCAAATATAACAGGGAGCAACAAACTCTGGCAACAATAGATATACAAATGCACATTTACAGTGTGCACACAGTTTAACCCTCTGGGGCTAAACTTAAGTGTATACCTTGCACCTAAGGTATACACTTAAGACCTTAGGTGCAAAAATGCACAGGTCAAAATGTAAGGTGTAATAAAAAGTATTAAATATTAGTATATTCTAACTTTATTGGTTTTATTTTGTTCATCTACATCAGACGGACATTGCCAGAGTATAGCGCCACTGTGATTTAAAAGGGAAAAACTGAAAAAATGCATTTTTTCCACATAGTACAAGCCAAATAAATTTTGTAAATTTGTGTTCATTTATTATAGCCTGGTTATGGCAATGATTAGCAGAAGCATAAATGTTCATGCATTATACTATTTGTGTAATGTCAAATAATGTCAAAAACTCACACTTAGGACCTTAGGCGCAAAAGTACACAGGTTCCTATGCATATCGATGGGTCCCATTGTCATCCCACTGGCTGCGGGAATATAGTTCACTGTTTCAGAGTTGTCACGGACCCACCCTATCTCCCCACTTGTTGATCCCTCCGAAATGAACAGTTTATCTGATGCTTTTATGTGAACTTTGGCAGCAGCGCACCTGCATAAACAACTCATGGCAAAGCCGCAGCGTTTTTTATCTCACTCACAGCTGCATATTTGATCCGATCCGCAATGATCAATATTTGTATTTACTTCAAGCAGTGCATGCCTGTGTTTATAGACATGTATGTA
>JAUMHF010000002.1:10368744-10378952 GCA_032359275.1 Microctenopoma steveboyesi | reverse complement strand
TTTAAAGTTGCAGCAGCCTTTTAAAACTCATGCAAAGTCCTGTACTGGCATAACTCCGTCTGAAATGTGGTTCGTCTGATTAAACCCCTGCTCCGTGACCACTGAGAGATTTCAGCCTACAGACATCTATCTCTAAAAAGGCATAGATTGGGTTAGAGGCTTAGTTAAATGATATGCTGGGTATTCTCGCAGGGAATGAAGCAGCTGCATTGCTTGACTAGTCAGGACTCATTTCCATCCAAAACACCAACACTCTCATTTAGCGTGTAAAATTACCAAACATCTGATTCATATAACGTCATCGTGTATAAGGGGAGAAATGTGGAAAGTGTTTAGCATTTTTAAAATGTAAAAGTAAAAGAGGGGTTCATCAAATGGTTATTTGAAAGCATATTGAAAAACATGACTCATTCATCTGTCTGCGTTTATCATATTTACATCACAGTTAATGATGCTCCGCTCTGGCATCTGGGATTTCCAGATGGAAAACCCATTAAAAACTCCAAAACACAACTCCTGCAGTTATTATACGTGTTAGTTTTACCCTCTGAAGGAACTTCATATTCTTGTCATTTAACTTGAAGCTTTTATTTAACCTGTCGTTTTGTTTGGCACTATAACTTACATGTCATATTAATTGGCATAACTCGAAGCATTGAGGATTTGGCTACGTATTGAGGATTTGTCACCTGTTGTGGTATTCTTTTAATTTCAAGTTTTATTTCAACCTTTAGAATTGTCATGGTGTCATAAAATGTCAAAAAGTGACTCATTTTAAACACAAATAAGTAAAACAGAGTGACAGTAGCTTTAAACCAGCTGCTCCTCTGTTAGTCAGGTGGCCAGACAGCCTATTACGCCTGCAGGGCTGACTGTGCAATAGCCAATATCTGCTATCAGTACAGAATGTGTCCGTCAGCAGTGCAAACAACCTTAGCCTGTTCAATTACTGTTTCTCACTGTCTTCTTCTATTAACTAAGTTGAAAAGATTATTAATATCCTCAATACTTTCTGCTTCACGCAAACTTTCATTTCACGAATTTACAATATCGCTGAATGAAGTCACTGAATGGAGTGAATGGCAATATACACCAATTTCACTGAAACGAGCACAGAATGTGCTTTATGCTAAAGGTTAAAAAGAGAACATGGAGGGTGTTTTTTATATCACCTTGTAACAATCAGGCAAATGTTTTACATGAGACATGAAGAAACACAAGTCATTAAGACAAGCAACAGAAGCCACATACAGTTAAAGCACATTAAAGGATATAATAAATATGTTAAACTGAATAATATTTGCAGAAAACTCCAAAATATGGATAAATAATACAACAATGATTCAGATCAAGCTGCAGACTACAAGTTTGTTCCAAACATGTGGAGCATAGAGCAGTATTCTGCCTCTGTCAGTTTGGATTCTAGGGAAAGTAAACACACTTTTCCCATAGGACCTGAGAGGTCTCCTTGGTTCATAAAACAGTAGCAATACATTTTACTCATGCATTTATAGTAAACAGTATTTCTTCCGCTAAACCCCAGAAGGCAACATTGTTTTATATAAAAGCTAAAGGTTAAATGTGTTGAATAGAAAGTTTAAAATATGTCTGCTGATTTTCCCGCAAACCTCAAACAAAAAAATATTTGTGTTGGTCCCTCACAGATTCATTTTCATTGATCAATAAAATAACAAGTCATTTTACTTTCTTGGACTGATTTTTGTCAAAATGTTTTGCACAAAACAGGTTTTCCAACCAAATACAGTATGATTAAGAGCCCTGTGTCAGAGCCAGAGACGTAAAGACAATTTCTCTGGGTTTGTTTAAAAAAAAGTAAAGATAAGTCATTCATCTTTTAGTGAATATGACTACTGTTGCTTAAGATCTCATCCCTGACTGTAGAAAGTCAGGGATGAGATGAAAACTCTGCTCAACACAACTGGCTACGTTCGACTCCTACTTCTTACTTGTGTGAATTTGATTTAAAACTGATTCTTGTCTATTTAAACTTACAAAACTGTTTCTGTGTTGATGTGAAGCACTTTGAATAACTGTTGTGTATAAAACATGCTGGACTTGACTAGACTCCAACTTAGCCGGACTGGGAGAAAGGCTGAGCAGCTTCATTGTCAGAAGTCATCAATATATTTCACAATGAGAAGTTGATTTCACAGTAATAAAAGTTGCAATATGGAATTAGTGACACCATGTCTAGGCTTTATATACACTTCATTTAAGCAAATTGCACATAGGAAATAAGAGTAGTCCGTATATCAATAATAATTAGATTAAGCTTTGTCATTATTTTTGAAACTCTTGAATAACATAACTAATAATAGCTAATAAGAAGTTGCACGTTATCCTAATGTGATAGTTGTAGTTACCAGCATTGTACACCTGGGGGCAGTAAAACATTGAGATAAAAGCTGAACTTAGATGGATTTCCACTAAACCACTGAAGGAAAACATAACAAAGAAACGCAATAATGTGTGTTTTTGTGCAAAGAATTCCTAACAACTCCTCTAAAACAAGTGACTGAATAAAATACAGTGTCAATGTGTGTGATGCAGTAAATGACCCCAAACAACATAAATGAACATTTCTGAAGTAGCAATCCAGTTTAAGAGCCTTCAATCATGGGGTAGAAGTATGGCTGAGTTAAAGCAGGTCTGCATGGAAAAATGTTATTGCCACTCTATGTTCTGGTCTGTAAGAATGAGAAAAGGGATTTCTACAGTTTGCGTGTTTTCTCACATTGGACTTGCGAGCTGCCCCCTGTGGGAACCAAGGCTTCACTGGATTTCTGGTTCTCACTTCTGCTGGCGATTTTAGCCACAAGGAAGTGTCAGCTTCAACATCATGTCACATCCTCGGGGACTGCTCATCTCCCACTCCTTGTCAGTATCCTCTTGTTGCAGATGGCAGCCAATCAACAGAGTCACGACATGCAGCTCATGGATTTGATGATGTGATGCTTACTGGTCACAGGCTTTGTTTACTTTCATCATCAAATTCTCTTTCTTTTCTTCCTTGGTCACTGAACCCTTCGTCCCCTCACACCTCTCATCACAACAAAACATTACTGTGTATGTGTATGGTACAGATAGAGGTTATGGACGATGTGTTGCCATGTCAACACCTGGCAGCACTAAATCATAAATGTCCTAAAAGTCTTAACTGTTACAAAATGCAGCTGCGGTGTGTCTTTCCCTTTAGCTTCACGTCACGAAACTATAGAGGGAAGTGAGGTCTAATATTGTTACAACTGACTGTGGAAAAGTCTAAAATGTTTGCATAAGAAAAGTTTTCTCAATCCAGCAGTTTACCTTTGGTCAGCAGGGTTCATGCTTATCTTGTGTTAGGGGATGCAATAAATAAAAGAGTGTAAGAGTGTAAACGTACTCAAGATATACCTCTGATGCACCTATACGGCAGAAGTATGCGCAGTGGCCTCCGTCACTGTGATATGATGAGCTGCTTATTATGAGTGCCAATTGTACTTTTATGAGTTCTTAGCTTCAATTAGTATTTAATTCAATCACTGCAGTATTAAATCATATTAACAGTGTATCAAGTGTTTGAAATGATTCATTTTGAGATCCCTAAATATTAAAAGGTAATTAGAATTTCATTTCCAATTCATTTTCGTTTTTTTTCTTTTTCTTTCTTTTGTCTGAGATTTAAAAGTCCCACTCCAACCTCTAGAGTACAGTGTAGAAATGTGACACCAGTCAGATTGGTTTTGGAAGCTGTTTAAGTACCTGATAATGTGTCATTCATCCGCCACTCTTCCTCTCTCTTATTCCCAACCTCCTATTCTCTACTCTTCCATTCATTCTCACAGTTTTGATACTTCGTCTCTCTGACAGGCTTCCAAACAGCCAATGGGAGAGCAGAAAGAGTAACTGTGCTGCTGTGAGTTTTAATGGGCTCCATGGTAATCCTTAATCTGACAGCTCATCAGAGCAGACCGTGCTGCTCATGTTCGCCCTTTCTAAGATCTCTCACCAGGATACGGGTGTAATGGACATTACCATATGTAACCTGTGCTTTCAGGCATGCACATTCAGTCTATGTGTATACATCATAAAAGCACATTTACTGTATGAAAACTGCAGCACATGCTTCTGACTACAAATTGCGGGTGTCAGGGTGCTGGAGTGTGTCAGTAGATAATGGATAGGGTCAAATTAAAAGGTACTATATATTAATGACAGGTTACAATGCACAATTCAAATTCAGAATTACTGTAATGATCATTCTGTAGACATCTACATATGTGTCTGCTTCTGGACTGATATCTCAAATAATACTTTAAGATTTTAGAGCAAACACTGTAAATAGTGTTTTAGTATGGTGACAAACACGTTAAATGAGAATGAATTCTGACTTTAATCTCATAATTCTGAGATTAAAGTCAGAATTTAAATATAATTTTCATGGCCCTTATCCTCTTCTGCATGTTGACCCTTTTTTGATCACTTTTTTTTCGATCACTTTTTTGTTGTAAAAATCAGGTAGTTAAGTCATATGTCATTAGCCTGTAGTCCTCCTGTCATACTGTGGCTATGCTGAGGCCACAGTAGGCCACACTAGGTATAAAAGGCACGGCCCGCCAAGGATAAGTACTTTAGTCACATCCAAAACCATGGCTTCTGTAAGGATATAGAGGCACCATGTACTGAGTACTAAATGCTAGTAAATGTACAGATGGTGCAAACGAATTAGCTTTTCCTTAAGGTGGAGACTTTACCATGTAAGACTTACTCCAAGGGCAGAGAGGTTTTTCCTTTCCCTCTTGCTCAAAAAGTAATAATGTAATTCACGTGACAAAATGTCTTATATATATAAAAAGGTGGTGTGATATTAAGACACACATTCATCACTACAACCATAAAAAATTGGAACTGTCTCACAGTTGAACCTGCCAGAGTTTTAGGCAGACATTTAATTTCTATCAGACTGAAGCAATGAGGGAAACAACTACGCCCCGAGCTTCGTCAGATGGATCACTGACCACCGGATTTAAAGTTCGGAAAGCGAGATCCATGTCAGCCAAAAAGCACGCTGTATAGAAGTGAGACTAACAAGCGTGGCATTCACGGGTAGCAGCGGGGCAGGCAGTCACAAGTGATAATGAGCGTCTGTCATCAGTGACCTAATTTGTGATGGACATACCTTATGTAAGTTTTGTTACTGTGTGCGCATGTTCATATGTGTATCAGAGATATACTGGCTGCAGGGGAGAGGGAGGAAGACGAACATATTAGATCGATAGCCAGAGGGTTGCTTTGTGCGGCAACTTTTGGATTACATTACACCTCAGTTTAAACAATGTAAAAAGAATAAATATGACTTAATCTCACAGTTTGCTGAGATGTTATGAGCAGAAAATGGTTATTGGATCAACAGGATGGCTCTTAAATCTTTACTAACATTTTTAAAATAGATTTTTAATTTCAATCATCAAGTAAAAGTAAAGTAAAACCAAACACTCACTCTCAAATAGATAATTAAAATCGACAATTAAAATCGGTGCTACTAATGAATTATTCTGTAGAAGTGCATTTCTTGGCAAACTGGCTGCCACAAATTGAAAATTTTTAGAGTGAAGTTGAAGGACTAATGCTGGTTAGTGGTATTAATTTCATGGTGGTGACACTTTCCTATTTAGAGATGAGACTGGGTGCTTTTTCCGGCAGGTGTTCTCTGTCTATAAAATGGGGGTCTCGCTAAGAGTAGAAGAGAGAAAGTATTGATACCATTGTGCTAATATCACTGATAGTGATTTCACATCGCTTCTCATTCACCCATTCACAAACTATTTTAGGATCAAAAGATCAAAGATTAAAACACAAGTTCTTCTTTTCACCCGTAAATTTTGATTTCTCCCATGTCCTCTCCAGGACTCCGTAGTTTTACTGAACAGTTAGTAAAACTAAGACCTTATTTTCATATTAAAGATAGGACAAGTAAGTAAGACACCCTACAAGAAACAAACAAGGGTCTATACTTGATGTACAGAATGTTGTTCCTAATGGTTGGTGAGTGTCTCGTGTGTGTGTGTGTGTGTGTGTGTGTGTGTGGAGTAACAGCTTCAAGACTGTGTCAAAAATTACATTTTGATCTTTTATGTAAAACTGTCTACGGGGAAAATGAGCATATGTCTTTGGGGAACCACCCAGGGTTTCTGGCAGTCCACCCGCCGATTATTCAGTTGTCACCGGAGGCCTGGTTGCCTTGGCAACTGCCCTCTGTCACCTCCCGTTTTCATTTACTTCCCGCTGCTCTCCACACTGCTGCACTCTTGCACTTCTATGCTCTTGTCTTTTTCTTTCAAAGGGCATGGGCTCTCACACTTCTCACACATGAAGCTGTATGAGCTCCATCACAGAGGCAGGGGATGTGTGTAACTGTTTGCCCGTGTGTAAGTAACATTTGAGTTTGTGTTATCAGTCCCACAGAGAGGCTACTTGTCCAACCCGGTGATGGACTTGGAAGGAAATCTGTTACAGCAGTCAGTACTGGTAAAAGAAAGAAAAAATTTCGTGTTTTTCAGTCAATTTTTTTTTTATTGTGACGTTTGTCCGTCCGACCCCTCACTTCCTTCCTTCCTATTCATTCTTCTTCCCCAACATTTTTCTCTACACTTCATTGCTTCTTGCACTCTCTTATTACGTGTACCATTAACCTTTTACTCTTTCCATGTTATTGTCCCATCCATCTCCCCAAGGTATTCATTATCTTCATTTGTCGTCCTGCTTCACACATTTGTGTTTCACTGAGTCAACCTTGGATCAGTCTTTAATCTTGCATTAACTTCTACTTACATCTTTCCATTGTCTCCTTCACCTCCCCACTTGCCTGCTTTTTTGTCTTTTTGCCTTTCCCTCATCTTCAATTTCTTTACCTCTGTCGTTCTTCTTATCTGGTAAAGTAGGATGAGATACAAACTAAACAAAAAAAGATCCATTGTTGCAGGGAGCTACAGAGGTATAGCCAGAATGAAACAGAAGCAGCCAGAACCAATCAAAGCCAAATCTGGACAGGAACAAGGCAAAATAGAGAAACTGCATTCAAGCAAGCACCTGGAACAGCACTCTCAGATGCTAAGACGCTTATGAAAAGTGGTTTTATACCATTTCCCCAAAGGTATTAATGTAGTTGAGAGATAAAGGTACTGTGTTTGAGAACCACTGTGTTTTTTACCTACAGTAGTAAGTTTCTTTTAAACCCTTCGAGACAAATCTAGCTATCTATCTTAGAAATAGCACACAGACCGATGCAATCTACAGATTGCTTTTGAGATTTTGATACTGAAAGTAAGTAAGAAGAATCTGTGTCACACCTTTTCAAAAAGCTTTAGGGCATCTAGAGCCACGCGTGACAGTCTGTGAGCCTTTGAGACATGTCCCTCCATCTGTGCGTGCTTGTCAGCCAGATGAAGACTGAGCTCTGCCCAGCTTGTACCAGAGCAAACACGGCTGTAAACTCACAATCAGACTTTATTCCTCGTCTCTATTTTCGCATTGGTCAAAGCTCTTTTTCTTTCTGTTTGTCAACATACTAAAACACTATTTGCAATGTCTGCTCTAAAATATGCCTGAGAGCAAGGAGAATTTAAAACCACAGCAATATGATTGTTGCAAATGTCTTTGATTACAACAGAAATGCAGGAAAAGTCATTTTAAATCTGGGATATTGTGAATGCAGCGTGCGTCACTCAATACACTCTACGAACTTAGACTCTTGGACACTAAATGCCTGTCAATCACTTTGCTTTTCACATCCTTGTCCTCTCTTCATTTATGTGTTCTTCTCTCAGCAGAATGGTAATTGGTGTAACAGTTTGTGAAGGACTAGCAGGTCCCACAGGATGGGCAGTCCTCTATATGATTCTAATTAAACACAGCTTTCTCACTGAGGCCGGTAATTTTTCTCAGCCCTCTGTCCTTCTCTCCTCCCTCTCACTTCCCTGTTATGCACAGTAGGCTCATTAATTACTTGTGAGTTTACAGATCAGCATGCTCCCCCTCAGTGTCATCCACTGTAAGAAAATGCAATCACGCATTTAACTGCAAACTGCGATTGTTTGCAATGTTATTAATGAAATGCTGCTGACTGAGCTCCAGTACATGTTTTGTTTTCGCTCTACCCAGATGGTCCTTGCTTGTATTTTCCCACACGTTATTTATGTGTTATCACTTTGATGTGTGTGCCACGAAAGTGCAGCCACTGTACCCTGTTCTGTTAAATTGAGACAAGTGCATAGTCGTCTCTCATCTCACAAACTGACATCTAACAACCCAGAAAGATAAAAGGAAGAAGAGGCAGAACAAAGACAAACAAAAGAAGAGGTTCAGTCAACAGCATAGGGTAGAAAAATGGAATGTAAGATTGAGTCATGTTTTCAGATGTTGCAAGGAAATACATATTATAAAAAAATCCAAGGTCAAAAGCAAAGAATTTAAAGATTTTGTTTCGCATTTTGCACCTTCATGGCCAAAAATATATACACACAAAAAAGAGCTATAAAATCCTCATACATCAAAGTAGAAATAAATATCAGTGTATGATGATTGTTATATTTTTTTTGTACGTGTGTACATTTTTGATCTGGATCTGATATCTGGTACTACATAAAGGAATAATGCAATCAATACACTTTTGTTTCTTCAAGTCACTAATCACCACCAAAGCCTCACCCCCTGATATTTATTATATGAGAAATATTTATTTTTTGTGTATTTTTATTCATTAAATGTTTCATAGTTTTGAGCAGGGGAGGGCACGTGGTGTGGTGGTTAGCTAGAAGGACCCGGGTTTGATTCCCAGGGTCAGCCGGCCCAGTCCTTTCTGTGTGGAGTTTGCATGTTCTCCCTGTCTGTGTAGGTTTTCTCTGGGTACTCTAGTTTCCTCCCACCATCCAAAGACATGCATGTTCGGCTGATTGATCACTCTAGAATTGTCCGTAGTGGTGAATGTGCCTGGTTGCTTGCCTGTGTCTGTGTGTTGGCCCTGCGATGGACTGGCGATTCGAAGACAGCTGGGATAATGTCCAGCCCCCCTGACTTTGGGTAAGTGGTTGATAATGAATAGACATTTTGAGGTGAATAATGAAAACATCTGAAAAGATTTATTATATATAAATGTATGATTATTTTATAGCTTGTTCCGTGAGTGTAGATTTTTCACAACAAAGGTGTATAAAGAAAATTTGAGGAGGGCATGAGGTCAAGATATATAATATATATATATAATATATATATAAATCAATTCAATCATGACTGTAAGAATGTTGTTGTGGGAACAGTAATGGCAGGATTTGTGACCTCCAGCTGTGATGGTGGAAAAGGGGCAAATGAAGGAGGTTTGAAGACAAATGAAGACACATTTTTCATGGGTTATGTGAGCCATGACGTGTAGGCTCCTGCAAGGTATATTAGCTGATAGAAAAGACCCTAATATGTGACTTGTGTCTGATCAAAAACGTGCAGTAGGCTGCTGATCATGTACTGTATGTACAAGTTAGGCATTTATTTATTTGTCCTTCTTCTTTCAGGTAGCTCTTGTAGTGTGACTGAATTTAGATGTGCAAATGATCAAGTCGATGAATCAGGCTAATTTCAAAAGTTGTAACGCATTCTGTATGCAATTATACAGTCGATTATTTGACAGCAGAGGTACAGGATTGACCTCTGACCTCATATGTCACACATTATGTTAGGGGGGTATTCATACTACTTTATCTGCCTTAGTGTATCAAGGCAGCATTTCAACAGAGTAACAAAACTAGAAAGTTCCTGGGGAAACTTTGAAGGTGCCTGCCACCTTGCACCACTGAACCTTAGACCCATCTCCCCGACGAGAAAACAGGATTCACAGAGCATTTACACACACACACAGTAAACATGAGCAGCTACTACTACTTCAAAAGCAAGTGTCAACCAATCAGAGAGCAGGCGTTAACAGGGTGCTTCAGTTGCCAGGGTAACGAGCACACACACAGACACAGACCTGCTCCTAACTGCCGTTTTCACACAAAATCCTTGATGGCATTTGTTCCTTGCCATTAAAAAACTATAAATTCTATCACTATGAGAGTCACACTGACAGAACCAGGACAAGTGTCTCTCTCTCTCTCTCTCTCTCTCTCTCTCTCTCTCTCTCTCTCTCTCTCTCTCTATATATATATATATATATATAT
>JAUMHF010000002.1:10342752-10354507 GCA_032359275.1 Microctenopoma steveboyesi | reverse complement strand
GAACGTAATTTCATTTCACCTTGTACTGTAACATGTATATTGTTGAAATGACAAATAAAGCAACCTTGAACCTTGAATGACCCTCGTTAATCAGGGGTGCCGGCCTCAGGCACAATCTATCACCCACGTACAATGCCGTTATCTCAACGATACCCAGGAAGTTCCACAGTAGTTCTCACTTTGGCTTAGGTGGTCACATCAACATACGTGAGCCAGAGGAGAGGACAACCCACAGGTGAACACCAATCACCAACCTGAGGTGTCCACAGGGTTTATAAACTTGCTACTCACACCAGTCAGTCAGACTTGAGAAAGCCCTCTGGAATGACGGTCGAAACGTCGTCAAGAAACCTAACAAGTCTAGTTCCTATTGGATCAAACCTTTTTTGAGATAACCATGACCTGGATGACTGAGAACCTTCACAGAGGTTTAGTGTTATTCACGTTCTCATCTCAGTAGTGGAGGAGGCCGTAACACTGCTGAATGTAGCCTAAAATATTAGCTAGACTGAGAGAAGACAAAAGACGAAGTGGTAAAAAAAGTTTAATTTCCCAGCTCGACAGGGACAGCCCAAGTTAATTAAACTTTGCGTTTTGTTTAACACAGTTTTAATAATTTATTATGCCCATTAGAGACAGGGAAAACCAGCAGAGGAGTGAGGAGGAGAAAAATCCTCTTTTCTTTTCTCACTCAGAGCAAAGATTGTAAATATAAGACGGAACAAGCGGATGAGCCTCTGAACACTGGTTCACAGCTACTGTTGTTTTTTTATGTCTGCACAATGGTTTAAATGAAAACATTGTCACAAAATCAGCTTTAACATTTTGACAAAAACATTTAATTAGTGTTTATGGACAGGTTTCTCAACATCCCGATGGCACTGATCAATGAAATTACTTTACGCCTTTCAACTTGAACTTGAGACGTGTGTGTGTGTGTATGTTCGTTCACACTGTATACATCTGGTAACGAAGCTTTCTCTCTTAAAATGTCAGAAGTTTGACGTCCTGCAGTGCCAACCTCTAGAATCATTAGTCTTTGGCTTCTGGCTTCTCCCTCAATCAATACCACCTTTGAAAATACCACTCTCTTTCGTGTGCGCGTGAATGTGCTCAAATGGTTACACATGTTTAATAACCCACAACCATGTAGTTATCACATGCTGATGAGAGGTGAACAGTTTAATTTGAAGGTTGGTTTGAGGTCACAGTGTTCACAACAGACGGATGTGCCATTTGTTTTCTTTGTTTATAAAAGTAATAAAAATAATGGGAAGCTTTTACTTTATGCAAAGTTTTGAGACTAATTATGCTTCAGATCCTTCACACATTCAGTGTGTGTGTGTGTGTGTGTGTGTGTGTGTGTGTGTGTGTCTGTGTGTGCGTGTGTGTGTGTGTGTGTGTGTGTGTGTGTGTGTACCTCTGATAATGTCACACTGAATAGCAGCCATGTTCTCTGAAATTGTGCTGACTCCCCAGTGATGCTCAGTAACATGATGAAAATAATTAGTTTTGAGAAGAAGGCGTCAGAGCGACACAAACAAAATGCTTACGCTAAATACGCCAGCCTTTCTGCCTCTCTGTTCAGTTTGTTACATGTCACTGAAATAAAAATGACCATAGTATTTGTAAAGTAGGAGGCAGGAGGCACAGGAACACAAACCAGTGGCTGCTCTGGCATTCCCCAATCAGCAACCTGCACATTTTCTTATGCTTGACTGTGGTGAAAGAACACTTCCATCTCCACCAACCCCCATTATTCCAGTTTGGTCTCCAACTTCTTTCAATCTTTCACTATGCTGATGTCTGAATTAGGACTGTGCCCTGTAGTTCCTTCCCACTCGGTTCCTGGGTTTTGGAATGTGTACCAAACATGGCATAAATCTGTTCCACCACCTCAATGACAAATGACAATCGGTGATCCCCTGCCACCACAATCCCAGCTTTATTACTTGTACAGAATGGGTGTGATAGTTTCTTAATGTCAAGAACTTCCAAAAGTGTGAATTAAATGTTTAGTAACCACGTTTCAGGAGATTACTGGTTTTCAATGAAAACAATATGCTTTCATGTTCTCAAACTGTTCAGTTGGCTTATCTACCTCTACCTTCCCTTCCTTTCTTTTTTTCCTATCCTCTCTTCCATTTGAGTCCCCGCTTTCACTGCCCAGGTCTGACTCACCTAATAGACTCCTATAGATCACAGTATGCACTGTCTGCAGCAAGAGGTAAGTCTCATATTCTTAGGTTGTTATGTTCTCCTTTTTCTCCCCCTTCCAGCCGCTTCCCCATCTTGTTTCAGAGCTCTGAAAGTCCAAACCCTCACAGCATGAGCCATCCATATTTTACACCCACACCCTGCCTTTACACACCACTCTTCTTCTCGAAACTCTCTCTTTTCCCTCTGGAGGCAAACCGATAAGAATGAGGATTGAGGAAGTGATTGAGAAGAATGAAAAGACAGGAAAATGCAATGGAAGGAAAAAAAAGCAAAGCTTGCATATTGTATTTGTTTAATGCTTTGTTTGTTTAAATCTGTGGAGAGAAAACTCTCAGTCTGTGGACAAGTTCCAGAACCCAATTACTTTCAGAAGCTGCAATTTCCTGTCTGCTTGTTGGGGGAAACACACAGGCACACGTCTGTCTTTCTCTATGCAAACAGGTAGATGTATATTTTCTCTGTTCAATAAAAACCTGATAAAACTTTACTCTCCCAATGCTAATTATACTATGTCAAATCAAAGTATCTGCCCCATTGTGTAAAAATAAATAATTAAATGTATCCTAGTCCAAAAAAATTTAAAAACTCTCATCGTCTCATTTTACACAGGGAATATTTCTTTTTCTATTTTAGGAAACCTTTTGCAAACATGTTTTTTTATTCGACGGCTGCAGTCTGCCAGTTTGTATCAGCTCTGGCCTTGTGCTCTGTTGATATACCTACAGTACACACGCACTCACCGTCCTGTTTAACAAGCAGAAACCCCGAACAAGCAACAGGATAAAGGATGCTGGAGTTTTATGGGGGAGATGTTTACTCTGGTAAAACAGTGAATGGCTACTCTGCTCTTGCTGCTTCAGGCAGAGGAGTCTCCATCATTATCCCATGTGCTGACATACGCCTCCTCAGGTATAAGGGCTGAATTTCCCCACTTTCTCTGCAGCTATGCCTGTCACTCATACTAGACTTCATGTGCCTTATGTGCTCCCTTTATTCTCCTGAATGTTACCACACTCTTTCTAAATCGGTCTGTACAGATATGATGTGTTTCAGCAGCAGCATGCTCTGTCACCTGTTTACAGTGAAAAACAAATACTAATTGTGGGACAATTTTAGGCAAATGAGACTACATAATTTATTTACATGCATAAGGAAAACAATTGGAAAAGGCAGAGTGAGGAAAAGCTTGAAACAAAGTAGAGTACATTGTATGTATAGTAGGTCAGAGAGTGTTCATTTATCAATCTATAGATAAGATAGACTGACTACTGAATAGCTGCAGCACTTATGCAGTACATATGCAGTGAACACCTGCTTGCATCAGCTGAATACTCTACATCTTTTATTTATCAGGCTCTTGAAAGCTGGTACCTTTCTATCACTGAGCACCAACATTTTATACGGCACATAGGAAAGAATATATTTTAGCCACAGTTTCTGGCATCAAACAGTTAGCATGAGGGAAGATGTTCTTGGTATCATGTGATTATAGTTGCATCTTGCAGAAATGTATTTGACTGTGCTGTTGTCTAAGGAGGAGTGTTGAGTTTCCTTCTTGATGGCAAATCTGTGGCAGTTGTTGGGTGAGGTGGATGTGTTGTTCCCCCTCATCATGTGGGGATTGATCTGTTTCTGTTAATAAACAAAACAAAAAAAAAACAATTCCTGATCATCAAAGCATAAAGAGTGCAAGCTAAACCTTTAGCATACAGAGACACATATGGAACGTAATAAATATTCTCAGTCCTGGTTCATTATAAAACAAAGTCATTAGCTCGTTTTCATTTAATGCCTCAGGCCACTGGCATGATCATCAGCTGACAACTATTTTTTCCCATTTTTCAGATGTCTAGGGGGAAAAGCTAAGCGGCTCATTTGAATCTGAGCACCACAAGTAAGTTAGTTTCTCACTCTGACATGTGGGCAGTGGTGCATTGGCTCGTGCAGCCGAGGCACTAGTGCTGTATATGTGAAACCATTATTAAAGCTGAAGGTTATAATGCAGTCTTCTTCTGAGAATATTGGCCTTGTCAGAGTTAAAATGTGTTATTTATTGAAATAGTTTAAATATTTAAAACTTTTTTAATAATTAGATGTAATGATTGCACAAAGCTTACCAAAGGAAATTTTGAATGATGATTTCATTTTTTAAGGGAAAAAGCCATAAAAACCTGCCATAGTAAATGAAATCGTCATTTTAAAACAACATTTTGTATTTACTTGGGTTGTCTCTGTTTAATATTAAAATTTGTTTGGTGATCAGACTCATTTAAGTGGGACAAATATGCAAATAAAAAGAAAATCAAGTAGGAGCAAAATCAATTTTAACAGCACTGCTAATGAAGCAGAAAGACCAAGTCAGCACATATGAAGCTTGTCAGGATAAAAACTCATTTCATACGTACAGCATACTTATAGTAAGTCACGCAGCACTATGGATGTGAGCATGGAAAAAAGATTAATTGTGGCAACATAAATATTTTATTGACTGGCCATTTTTTCAGAAGAGACCACTCAACTGGTAAGGGAGCTGGAATTTGCCACAAGAGATTCCCCGTGCATTGGGCTGTCAATTTGAAGCTCCCACAAGAGTCAAATGGTGTAAATTAACGGTAAAACACAACAATAGAAATCTTTAAACTTGTTGTTATGTCAGCGCTGGGCTCTAGTGTCTGTTCTGTCCTTTTCTTTTTACATGAATTTTAAATATGCAGCAGTAATTAACTGATTGCATTTGTGTTGCCTAAAATATAACGTCGCCATTGTTTTGCATGATAATGAACAAAGTTCATCTAAAAACCATGTATGTTATGCATTTGTGCTTTACAACTCTAACTATAGAGATTATTTGTTGGACCTGGATCACAACGATTAAAATGAACATGGCAAGTTGCATATTCACTCTCTGAGAGTAGCTCTGTGCCTGCCAGACGTCCCTCTGCAGTCAATACAATACATGAATGAAACAAATTATTTTCACATGTCAAATTCAACACTTCTTTGTTTACACTACTTTCATATCTTTTTTTATAATTTAAAATCATTTAAGCTGCTACTGAACGCTACAGCCATGTGTCACTTTCATTCCTTTGTTCAGCTGTGTTAAAAAGGAAATCTAGCCAACCGCTTCATTCTCTCAGGACCTTTTTCAATTTGCAGCGTGGATTTCCCAGGGCTGTCAAAGCTGGGTGAGAGTGAAATGAAAGGTTCTGGCAAAGAAAGCTGCGGCGGTAACTTGTGCAGGTTCACCACAAGGCTGTAGGTGGATGTGCTGTGGAGTCATTTACAGTTCAGATAGAAGCCCTCTGTCACTGTAGGTGGAGAAATGTGGGGAGAACCTTAATGTGGTTGAGTAAAAAGATATTCCACCCAAGTCTATGCCTTTATGGTTCATCTACTTGTAGACTTGACTGTGTGTGTGTGTTTGTGTGTGTGTGTGTTACTGTATTGTATATTACTATCTACTAAATTGTTGTGTAATTCATAGGTGACAGGGTAGTTGGGCATGTTTAGTACTGATATAGTCCATGCTTCTTATGCACCAGGCCATCATTGAAAGAAATGGAAATAAAAGATGTTATCATCATTAAATGTTATCAACACAACCCTGCAAACGTATCAAATGTGTTCCTCCTGATTTAGATAGTGTACAATGGGTATATACTGTTTTATTATTGTTTCTGTTTTGTTTTTAGTTGTAGTTTTATTGAGGAATATTCCAGTCTTGCACTCAGACATTCAGTGTGTTGTGCTGTTCAGTCAATAATGATTTGTAAATTAGATTTTCATTTAAGTAGACATCAGCACATTCATTTAAGCTCAACACAGGTGGTTTATTTACTTGGTAGGGGGCTCCTCATTAGATGATTCTGTGACTTCAGTGTTTTCCCCCACAGGCATATACACAGTGCTCCAGCTGTTCAGCTAAAGGAGCAGCCTCAGCGCTGGAGACAGTGTTGATCCTCGCAGCATAGGCCACTGGTGAGGATAATTGTTAGTAGGTATTACTCCAATGATTTGCTTTGCATGGAGGATTGAAACCCCATTCCACACTTCACATAAGCTAAGCACATGCAGCTATTACCCCTGGAGTTCAAAAGTCATCTTCACTGTGAAAACACTCTGAGTTGTTGATTGACTGATCGACTTGGGAGAAGATGCTTGTTGTAGACTCACCACTTTGTCATTAAAACTGATAATGGTTGGATTTGAAAATTCCAAATTTGATGTACGTAATGGGCAAGAGAGCAATTGACTTTGCTCCTCTGGGGGCAGTATTCAGTGGGCAAAACTTAAGAAATCACATTATGTTAATTCAGTCAGTTTAAAGTGGTTTCACTTGTATTGTCTCCATTGAATTATCCCATTTGCTGAATTTGTATCTTCCAAAGTCTGGCACAAACGTGTCTACACACGCACAGAAACTCGTGTCATCACCTTTCATAATGACTGTGTGTCAAGATGGGGAATGTATTAATTGCACTCAGGCAAGGAGAGAAGTATGGATTTTGTTTCTTCTAAATAAATGATGTAGTTAATTAAGCTTAAGCTTGTGTGCACATGTATGTACATACTGTATCAGTATGAGTGTAGGTCTGTAGTTCAGTTCACAGCTACACACTATTATTATTATTATATATATAATATCTGATATTTAATGACCAAATTAAAAAGCTAATTAAATGCTCATAAGTCATTCATCAAACTCTGGCAAGCGGACATAAAAGTTTTAAACCGACTTGCCTGTTGCTCTGTACCAATAAAATATGCATAGAAAATGTATTGACTCATAATCTGGCTGGTATTAGAATCTGGGCTGGTTGGAGTAGAAGGTGGTAGAAAAAGAGTAAAGTAGAGGACAAATCTATAGGGACATGTCATTGTCCTCCTGCTGTCCTCAGTAGAGCACAGCTCCCATTGATGGAACGATGTGTCATTGATCAATTGAATAATAAAATTATCATGAGGTCGATAGAGGGTGTGAGTGATTGGCTTTCCTGCTGTTTCTCCTCTGACACAATAACAGTGATTGACCGGTTAAAGTCAACAGGAGAGCAAGTCAGGTTGCTGATAGATGTTGCCAGTTTAACCTCATTCAATTACTCAGAAATCGCAAGAAGTGAGGTCTGATTGCAGTCAACAATCCTAGTTACTATCTTTAAACCTTTCACCCTACAAAAGAGTTATTTCCTAGTTAAAGATGTCCCGCTGTTCCCAGCATTTGGTTAACCAGCTTTTAAAATAAATAAAGGGACATGTTGCACGCATACGTTAGTTCATTTAAAATGTTGTAATCAGTTTAATCAGCAGTTTATTTTTTAGGCAGTTGGCCTAAAGCATCTCACTGCTAAATTAAATATGCTGTTTGTTTGTTTTTTTAACTATATACTGTGGATTCTGGAAATACACCAAATGCAAATTGAGCCCTCCCTAATCCTGTTTAGTACTTGCATGTGCAGCATGTGTCCTGGTGCTTCGAGGACTGATGAAATTGTGATAGGAAGTGTAACTAAATAAAATGAGCTGAAGGTTCGACAATGATTGACGGTAATGGAGTAAGTAGAGAGACGGATTGTGTAAAGGAAGAGGACGGATGAAAGGACAGAAATTCTGACAAGAGAGACTGAGCACCGTTCAAAGATTGATTTTTCTTGCCCTTTGCCCCCCCCCTGTCATTTCCTCTTTTACTAAAGCCTGTGTGTCTCCTAAAAATGTGGAGCATTTGCACCTCATTTGCATAAGCAAATAAACAGGATTTACAGGAAACATATTGGTACGCAGATTGTTTTAATTAATCTAACATGTAAGAGTTGAAACATGTCAGTGAATTGTTAATGTTGACACTGAACATTTCTGCAAAATGTTCTCTCTATATATTCTGTGCACTTATATTAAGATTTTATCTATAGTTTATCTACAATTGTGCTGTGTGTGCAGCGTGATTGTTGAGTGGGCAGTGCCAGAGAGTAGAGCAGTCATCTTTGCAGTCGGTTTGATTCCCAGTCCCTGTAAGCTGTGTGTCAAGATGTCCTTGGACAAGACACCAAAACCTTGAACTAATGCCAATATGTACTGTCAGGCAGCTGTCCAAACACCCCAAGTGGATCAATAAAGTAGTAGTAGTGGGAGTGACAGTGTGCAGCAGGTAGAACCGTATTAACCCCTGGATTGCTGGTTCACTTCATGGTCACACCTTGACTTTTGGCTACATGTTGAAAGACACTGAGCCCCAGTCTCTTGGTGCCTAATTGGAAAGCCTATCCGCAAAGAATTTCCCCAAGGGCATCAATAACGTATCACATGTTATTGTTATTGTTTTTGCAGCTTTACTTCAGCCAACACTACAAACAGCCTTTGGCTACTTTGCTCTTTTAGACGAGCCTTTTGTCTGTGTGCAGGAGGTTTGTGAAGTGTGAGCCAGGCCTGTGAACATTTAACCTTTATAAGCCTTTGCTGCTCCTCTGGAGTAAGTGATAGTTGGCATCACACCATCATCAAACTGGGACATCTGCTGGCAAGCAGCTAGTGTCAGTGGAAACCCGGCCACTGCCTTCTGAGTGAGATCATTATAGAGCTGCAAAGTATTTTTGACATATGGGCAAATAGTGTCTGATGATACATGTTTAAACGTGTTACAGTAGAAATACAGTAGCATGCGGTGGAACAGGGCAGGACATTCCTGGTCCTCGAGGGCTGCTGCCCCGCTTGTTTTCCATCCATCTCCTTCCTACACACTGCTGACTAACTGTATCAGATGTGTTCATTCATGGATTAGGTGTGTTAAAGTGCATGGACGTTGATGAACAAGCAGCACAGCAGACCAGGAGTGCCCGCCCCTGCGGTAGAACGTGGAGAACCATATGCTACAAACTTCCCCGTATTTCACAGAAACTGTAATTTCACACTGAATCACACAGGGCTGAATAAAATGCTGCTACACAATCATGCAGCTTTTCTAAACACCCCTCAATCAGTGATTTCACAGCAGGGGTTTCGCCTGTGACAGACAATCAAAAACACCTGCTGTGACACCAGTGATTGGGGCGAGGCCAGAAAATGTCACCCCACATTATCTACAAGTGAATTACACTTTGACAGAGAGTGATTCATTTTATTCTTTTAAACATATTAACCGTCCTAAAGGAGACTGATTTATTAATTATAGTTCTTCAAATGTATAATGGCTTATTTACCTGAAGCAGGAAGATTAATACTGTGCCTGGAACAACTGCAGCCCTGTGTAATTGTCGCACAGCTTCCTTTTTTGAATACTGTGCTTGTTAACGGCATTTAAGATTGGCTGGTTGTCAAAAGAAAGTAGTAGCACGCATCAGCTGTTTTATTGTACAGTAGCTTTCCAAAGGCAGTATGACAGCCACTCATTCAGTCAGGCGTCTCCACCTCCTTCTAATCTCTGCATTACCTGTGATTCTTTGTCTTCTTGTGTCTGTATAAATGCTCAGGGAAAATGTATTTAAGTTGGTCACCAGTGAAATGAGTCTGCCATCTGTGATGTTTGGTAATTTGAGCATTTGTGATGTGTGTGCATGCTTTGGGAACATAAATGCACTGATAGATCAAAGGACTGTTAGGGGGGACTGGTTATTGTCTTTGTGGGGGTGCAGGAAGTCTATCGTGACTAATGGCTCGCTGCCTCTATTTACAGGTTCAAACACACACATAAAGAATCACAACATTCAACACATCTCTTGTATTTTCTCTTTTATAAAGTCAGAGTTCCTTTCAAGGTGTGTCTGAACATACCACACTGACCACACTCCAGAAGGCGTCCCAGTGGACATTCAGTCCCCAACCAAGATCCATCTCTTTGAACTACCTTTTATTTCTCTCAGTCCTTATGTTTTCCACCCGTGTTCTATTTCAAGGCGTTCGTCCAAACCTACAGCTCACACTGCAAAGTGTTGTTTTTTATGTGCTTGTAGAGTAGTGTTTCCTCTCTTAGGTGGTAAAAAGCAGCCTGTGTGTTTGGTGATCAGAAAAGTTGAGCTACCGAGCTATTTGTGGGCTAGTTTGCTTATTTTGAGATGATTCCACTTGTAGACTTTCTTCCATTTTGTAAAGGGCTGTCTGAATGCGCGCGCACTCGCGGCGCTCTCCAATTAGCGCGCGCACTCTCGCGTAAAGGTGGGAGCGTGGCTCATCGTGGCTCCGCGGCTCAGAGGAAACTTGTGCAGCGGAAACTTTGACTAACACCGATGCGTGTCTGTCACGTAGCTTAACAATTGAAAGTATATGTCGCTCATCAACTGTCCCAATGTCTGACGAGGCAGAGGAAAGCGATAGCGGCGAGAGACCGCGAGTCTCCGAGTCTTCCTCCCCGCCTCTGTCTGTCTGTCTTCCCCGAGGATCTCCTACCTCTCAGCGACCCCTAAACATCTTCTCCTCTGCCTCTCCGCTGCTGGGGGACACAGACCCGCCTTACCTCGCCTCTCCTGAGTGTCTTCATCCGTCCATAGAGGACCGGGAAGCCGCGGACTCTGTGCACTTCACCCCGCCAAAGTTACGCCAGCGCGTCGGGGACTTCGGCTCTCCGTTTCGCTCCCAGCCGGATGTGAGGATAGATGCGGTGCACGACTGCTACGATGAGCCGTTCCCCAAGTGTAGAGGACGAGGCGCGGCCACCGCGGAGCGCCTTCAGCACCGCGGACAGAGACTCAGCCCGGCTCCACAGCTCTCCGACCACGGGAACCACTGCTCTGTGGAGCACATAGACGCCGAGGTCAACTCCGACAGCCGCCAAGCGTGAGTCCCTCCGCTGCTAACCCCACCTTTAACGCACATGTTACATAGGTTACATAGTGGCATGATTGTTGGCCTTTCTGATTATTTATAAAGTCTGTAAATGACAGTGAAAATAGTGTGGGTTTGCTGAGGGAATATAATCAAGAGCAACTGATTCACCTGGGATGTCAACTAGTAGAGGTCAGTTCTGAAGAGAGTAAAGCAGCCAGGAGCTTCAGCTACAGTCATACTTTACAAGTATTTTCTAAATTATGTAAAAAAGGGACTGAACTGTGAAATACAGCAGATTGTTTTGCAAATTCAAAGGGAAGGTCTCCTACTAAGCTGATTTTTGGGCTTTGAGCTTGTGCTAAAATTCAGAAATGTCAGCATAAACATTGTTTTCAGTTTCTCAAACCCTGGAATCATTAAAGCCCCACTCCCAGCGTATTGTATCATGGATCAGGAACAAATGTATATACACATTGTATATGTGAGGAAGGATGGGTTTAAGTGTGTCTCTGGGGGCTTTCCACTAAAACCCCAGTGACATCCTTGTGCTGAAAGACAGAGAGAGAGAGGGAGAGACTGCACCTTGATTGACATGAATGTATAAACAGCAGACGTCAAACTAGGTTGTATGTGTGCTGTACGGGCTGTCTGTAAGTCTGAGTAAGAGTGAGGCATTGTGCACAACCAGGTGACACTGGGCCCAAGAAATTAGCTTGCAGAGTCCCCACAATGCTACACTGAAATATATTTATATATATATATATATATATATATATATACA
>JAUMHF010000002.1:10314484-10342603 GCA_032359275.1 Microctenopoma steveboyesi | reverse complement strand
TGTATTTAGATAGACAAACACTTGTGTGTGTTGTTAGATATAGATATATATATATATATATATATATATATTCACTGCTATGGTATGAATGCAGGCTGCTTCATCCATGTAGGAAACAGCCACACAGACACTGGATGGATAATCATGAAGCACTGGCAGCGTGACTATCCGGTATAGAGAATGGCAAAAGTCAGTGTTGGGGCTTTGATGTTCCCTGCTCTGCCTCTTTGATACACCAGTGTTCAGCTTAAAGGCCTTGCATGGCAAAGAAGCGTGTACTGTGTGCTCTCTGATGCCTGACTGAGCTACACATTGGGTGTGTGTGAACATACCTGTTTCTCATTACCAGTCAAACATCAAACACTGCCTCACATAAGATCTTAAACATGATTCATTTACTGCTGGAAATAAAGAGTCTGTGTATCTTTATTTGCTTATATCACCAGATTTAGGTCAAATACTATTCTTGCGAGGACATTTTAGGCATATTCAAGGTTTAGATTTGCTTAAGTTTAGGATAAGGCTCAGGGTTAGTTGTGATGATAAGGGTTAGTGGCTAAGGAATGCATTAGGTCGATGAGTGTCCTCAAAAATATGGTGAGACATGACAGTGTGTGTGTGTGTGATAAAGATGGGATGAGAAAAGAGAGGGTGTAACTCTTTAAATATTCTGCTCATGTCTGTTCACTGATAAAGAAAACTCATTAGTCAGCTCTGTAAATATTCCTGCTGAGTCAAAACTTTTTTGTCTACTATTGTCCTCAAAATTTGATTTCATGCCTGCTTCACATTCCTTTCCTTTTCCTCTAGTTTGTCAGTAAATTGCTTTGCCTGGTTGGTTAATTGAAAATACCTTTGTACAGCAACCTTAGGAAATTCAACTGTGAAAAACAAGACAATATGAACAATCCAAGTGATTTACACACCCACGGTAAACAACAGTTATTTGTTTTCAGTTTATGGTTTTACATATACTTCAGTCCTCAGAGAATAACCAGCAAAAACGTTATGAATACGTAATTACTAATATTTGGTCATGTTCTTCAAATGTAATAAAACTAGTATCTGTTTAAATTACACCCATTAGGGATTTGACTTATTCCATTCTACTCCAGTAACATTACATTACTGCCTGGTGAGTTTATGATGAGCTGTACCTCCGAGCTTTGTAATATCGCTTTTCACTACTGTACCTAAGATTTGACAGCACATGTGTAATGTTGTGTTGGACTTTCCAGCTGTTAACCCTGGTAGTAGTTGTTTAAGATACTCACTGACAGTCTTGTTGTTAATATGAGTGAATCAAAGCAGGGGCTAAACATGTGCCAATCTCCAACTCATATTCAACAAGTGCTAGCAGGTGCTAGTGGGATGAAACACAAGATATCGCTGGATTTTGTTTTAAAACTCAGCCAAAGCTCTTTATCCTGTGGTATAATTTATCTCTATGGTGGTGAAAAACAAAGTGAGCTGTGTTGCAAGAATAAGAGTATAAGTAGTTCTTTAGCCTTACTATAGAAAGAACACGCTGTGTTCTACAAATATATTCAAGTACTATTAGTGTATCTGTCTTTCTCCTTCTCAGTGTGACTGTAATTCCACACAGAAATGCTGCAAGTAAATTCTGTTTCCGATCAGAATCATAAACAGCCAGAGATGGATGGCGAGGAGGATGGAAAGGGACGGAAAATAGCAATTCATTACCTCACTATAAGGTTATCTAAATGGCTGGCAGCCAGACTGTCCCCTCATTGATGAGGAAACCTGCCAATTCCTCCAAATATGTCTGAGGGGAAGAATGATGTCGGTGTAGGGAGAGATGTTAGGAAAACCTTACAGCTAATGCGTTATACCTTTCAGGCAGTCAACAAGAATCACGCATAAAAAGCTTAATGAATGTTTCATTTACTATAGAGCTGTAGCGTTGTCTTGGATCACATTTCTATGTTATTATTTCATTTAACACAGTCTTTATAAATTCATAATGTACTGATATATGCATATTGTTACATGTACACATTCGTATTCTTGGATATGTGTAGTCTGCGCTTGTGCGTGTGTGTGTGTGTGTATGTGAGAGAGAGAGAGACTTCACCATCTATCACTAATTAGAAACCTAAGGCACACACCACCACACACTGAGAAACTCCTTTTTCCATCTCTCTCTTAAACACACACACACACCCACTGTCCCACACTGATTTGCTTTAGTGAGCTCTCTTTATTCTCTCAGTTCCACCTCCTTTGACACCCTCAGGGGATATGTATTTCCTCCACGAAGAGCTTTCCATTTTCACCTTTTCCATCAATGTCCAGCTTTCTGTGTGTACACAAACGCCTCCACAAGCGCACACACAAAAAGTGAGGTAGGTCTTCTTCTCTCTTTCTAAGGTCACTAAAATTAAGACCACATGCTGGTGAATAATGATATTCAACACTTGGACATGATTTATGTGGAAAATACTAGACAGTTACGTTTTAGAAATTCTATGTGATTTATTTTAGGAATTTCTTGCTTTTTTATGCTTTTTATTTAAGCTTATATCCAGCGACTCTTACTCTGCCTTCACAGAGCCACTCAGTCTTTTGTGTTAAGATTCAGCTTTGAGGAACATCAAGCTTCTTTATCATTTTGCAGGTCAGAATGTCAAACCTTACAGCAGCTGCAGACATTGTCACACATCTTTGTGTTTCTTATATACAAGTAAAATACAATGCAAGAATACAATACTGCCAATAAAAACTGTGTTGCAGAAACAGGGTGATTACTGTGCAATGTATGATTTTGGTCAAGCTCCTACTGATGGAGGCTTTTGCCTGTTCTGTCCTACTAGAATGTGATTTTGTGCCCCTGAAAATATTGCTTTATCTAGGAAAAAAAGACATCCTGTATAAAGCAGAAGGTTCATTCCAGATAGAATATGTTTTTTGGCATATACACAGAAAAACCAAATGGTTACATTGGGCACTGAAATTCTTACTTATAAGTTCCTTTTATAATAACAAAAATGTAATATGACTAATATAATAACTAATAAACTTAACTCTAAGCAAAGGTATAAAAAACTAAAGTTAGTTATAATATATAAGTTTAAATATATAAGTTTCAGTTTACTTTGTGTGTGTGTGTGTGTGTGTGTGTGTGTGTGTGTGTGTGTGTGTTTATGTCACTGTGTCTGCATCAAGTGATAACGACAGATTCACCGCTGACCAAAGAGTCAGTTTTACTGACCACTCACTCACAGTGTGGCTTTGTTATGCCAGGGGTATTACAGCCTGATTTTTCTCTTGTCAATTAGGGATGTTGACCTGAAATGGCTTCACAATGAGCTTTGGCCGGATCATTGATCTGGCTGGGGGCAGATGCGTCAGAGATGTCTTGGTGTAAATTTCCCTATGTCAAGAGAGAGATTTTTGTTAAGCACTACTGATTGTGGTTGTGGAGGAGTGCAGGACATCTACGTGGAGAGACAGTAATGACTCAGTTTGCCTTATTAAATAGTCTGATTGATGTAACTGATGATCTCGCCAAGTCCACTTTATCATACCTTCCTTTAATTTTTACATATTTAATTAACAATTTAATTAATTTTCCACCCCTCTGTACTGCCCACAGGATGGAAGCCATTCATCGCCGGCACACCACATTAAGGGAAAAAGGGCGTCGGCAGGCAGTCCGGGGCCCAGCCTATATGTTCAATGAACGTGGTTCGCCACTCACTGCTGAGGAAGAGCGCTTTCTGGATGCCGCCGAATACGGAAACATACCCGTGGTCCGCAAAATGTTGGAGGAATCCAAAACTCTTAACTTCAATTGTGTTGACTACATGGGTCAGAACGCGTTGCAGCTGGCAGTAGGCAATGAGCACCTAGAAGTGACAGAGCTGCTGCTGAAGAAGGATGGCTTGGCTAGGATTGGGGATGGCCTGCTTTTGGCTATTTCCAAAGGTTATGTTCGAATTGTTGAAGCCATTCTCGCCCACACTGCTTTTGGTGGAGGCCTCAGACTCGCTCCAGGCCCCCTGGAGCAGGAAATGCATGATGATGACTTTTATGCGTATGATGAGGATGGAACGCGTTTTTCACACGATGTAACACCCGTAATTCTGGCTGCTCACTGCCAGGAGTATGAGATAGTCCACATCCTTTTGTCAAAGGGGGCGCGCATTGAAAGGCCACACGATTACTTCTGCAAGTGCTCGGAATGTGTGGAGAAACAAAAGAAAGACTCCTTCAGTCACTCGCGCTCCAGGATGAATGCCTATAAGGGCCTGGCAAGTGCAGCTTACCTGTCCCTCAGCAGTGAAGACCCTGTGCTGACTGCCCTCGAGCTCAGCAATGAACTGGCAAGACTGGCCAACATTGAGACAGAGTTTAAGGTAAAGTGGTCTTTTTAATATCCCTGTCAGTGTTTTACACAAGTAGTGACATTTTAAATAGGTTGGCAAAGAGTTGTGATGTAAAGAAAGGATCCGCCTGTCTTTACATCACAGCGGTAAATCTTGATTTAGTAATGACAGAATAGCCATACCAGAAATGTAAATATGTTTGTTCCATCATCCTTCTAGATACAGGCAGAGCAGGGTGCTAAATGAAAAATGTAGATCCATCCCTGCCAATGATTCAACAAAGTCACTAGACTCTCATCTTTAATGGATTTCCCAGTGCACTCCCAGCATTTTATTACTCATCTAAATTACGTATTACCAATGCAATCTCTCCTCTGTGAAAAATGAATTGTATGGTTGGAACACTTTATTGTCAAATATGATTTCTGTGCACTTTTACTCCGGGAAAAAGATTGCATAATACTGGCTAAGGGAGGAATACAAAGATGGAACGCGGTTACATGTCTTTCTGTGGCGGTGTGGACACATTTAATGATGTTACAACATTAGCTGGTCCTCACAACTTCAAAGGGCTGTTTAAGGGTTAAGAGCTAGTATTAGGGTTGTGTTTAGGTGTACAACGTACAAAGATGTACAGAACTTGTTACCACAGTTTTCATACATCATTAATACCTGATGAATAATTTAATTATCCTCAACACACACACCCACACACTGTAATAATAAATGTTTCCTTCACATTTAATATTTTTTAGAATCAGAGCTGCCAGGTTGTGCTAGCCTCTGTCTTGAAGCAGGTGGCTTGGCTCGGGGCGGGGACACGGCAGGTCTAAGAAATTACACTGTGTCATAGTTTTGGTCAAGCTTTAAACACCAGCTTGAAGAGAAGAGGGAAATTATACCTCACTACTGTGCCATCTAGTATTTCTGTTTCAAATCAGTGTGCTTGGTATATTGAGGCCACCATACTCACAGAGTCATGAATAAATATATCTGCAAAATCAAATGAAATTATCAGACTGATATATTTATATATTTTTGGTTTGCTTGGAATAGTGTGTGCCTAAAGTCACGGTGTTATCTGTCTGCACCGGTGTCTTTAGAGAGACACACCACCACTTTGCCTCCAGCTTTTGGTAACAGTATAAAAGCCAGTTTCCCTGAGTCATTTTTGAAAAACTTTTTTTTTAGAAAAACAACTTTTCTATCATACCATCACTTATATTACAGTTATCAATTCAAAGTTAAATGTTTCAAACACTGGGAGACCTCTCTCACTGCCCCTGCAATAGAAACATGCTGTTCCATCCAAACTCTCCTGGGCCCCATTACAGGCAACGATTCTCTAGTCCCAACCTACAGTTCTTTTTAAATTGACCTAACATAGTTAAAAACTCATGTTAGCACATACCCTGATTCGAGCTAAGAGCAGATACTATGCAGCTCAGCCATTCTTGTGTGAACATTGTATTTACTGAGGTAGACTGCTATGTCTGACCCCACTGCTTGATAGGTAGTTTCCTCTGAATGCTACAGTCACCCATGCTTATGTCATTTCTTTGTTAACTAGTAGGTACCACTTATTTAAATGCTTTCGAATCCTGTCCCTATTCAAGCAACAGTGAATTCAACCAGAGCTCATTTAGACACGAACAGCACATTTGAGCCAACTAGCTTTCTAAGTTAGAAATTCAGGTGGTCCCCATGTGTTGCTGCATCTCACCCCCACACACTGTTCATTTCTGTCTGTCCTCTCCTGCTTCTTTCTGTAAGTCATTCAGCCCCTCCGCTTGTCACCCTCCATCTTCAGACAAGTTAATGAGAAGGGCTCACCTGAGGGACCAAAGTTGTGTTGGAGCTCGCCAGTCTCATTACCATCTCATTATCACCCTTCTGTCTTCCCTTTTTATTTGTCACCCTGTCCCTCTTCACATCGTCCTCTCATCACATTAAAAATATTAAATCATGTTAAAACAGCATGGCGTTAGCCTTACACAATTCAGTTTTATACGGGGAATACATTTAGGTAAGAGATTAAGCATTGTGTCTTCAAGGAATATAAAATAGGAACAAATCGAGCAATAGACTTCAAATTTCAAGCTGTCTTTAATAATAATATCAATACTACAATATTTTGAATGTCCTTATATTCTACAGAAATGTAAAGCGCATTGCTAGCCTTATGGTTAAAATGCAGCAAGGCATTATGTTCAGCTGTGAACCTTTGCTGCATGCCTCGCCCCTCTTTCTTCTCTCTGTCTTTCTTTTGTGACCGCCTCCTTTCTAACTCTATTGAATAATGAAAAAGATCTACAGAAACCAGCTATAAGAATTTACCTCAAGCCCACGGTTTTGTTTCATGTAACCAAGTTTCCATTGTCTGCTAGGGTGTGTGTCTGCCCATTATTCTTTTCAGTAAAAACATACAGCGTAAAGGCTTTTGACAACTGTTGGGTGGCTTGACAAATCCGATGCCGACATTCACAGCCACAGTACATTTGATGATCGACAGACGTTTTTAAGTCACAACCGCAGGTCCCATGAGCGTGCTGAATCTAATCATATGTGTAGACATGTTCGCAAGGTCAAGTCAAAAACAGGTCAGGAGAGGTTGCCATTTAATTCTTAGTTAGTCTTTAGTCCTTGCATGATGTCAATTTGAGTTTATTTGTTCTACTTTAAAGAAGATCATTTGTTCTTCTTTTAAGAAGTGGAGGAAGTGTAAATATGTTGCTAGATGTCTACTGAAGTAAAGTGATAAACTCTCTTCTTCTCATCCTTTTATCTCTGTGTCTGATGCTTGGACCATGTCCCCCTCAGTTCAATCATCTGTAACCCTTCTCTCTCTGGTTCCCAATTTCAATCCCACAACACCATCCCTTTTCCTTTATCTCACATACCTTGAGTTTCAGTTGGATTTTCACATACAGTTGTCTTATGATGCAGAAATCCTTGATTAACAGAACATTCTGATGTTTGCATTACCGTGACGCCTTGTCTGCATCTGACTGTAAACAGACATTAAGAGTGTAGTTAATTATTTCTCATGAAACAGCCTAAAGGGAAAATACAGCAAATGCTTTATTTTTCTTTGTGTGCCCAAAGGGCCAACAGATGCTTGTTGCTCTTTAATTACCAAATAGTGATCACTGTGTCTTTTACTGTGCAAAGCTTTTATTTGATAAATCTGTACGTGTATGTAGGTATATACAGGCGTATACGCCATAAAACCTCGGTTAAAAGGGTCAGACACTGGAGGAATACAAATTATGTTATGTTCAGGTACACCAAGGGTACACTACAGACAAATGGATACGACGAGCAGCAAGTGAGAATAGAAATAATACATTCATTAAACAGTGATTGTTTACTTGAATACAGCACAAACACAACAGTCAGTACAAAATAAGAAGCTCTCCTCAGGGACTCTAAACCTGCAAAAGTCCCCAGTCTGCTGACTGCTCTCCTGCTCGGCCATCTGCTGACAGAAAAGAACATGGCAGTATGGTGTCGGGATAGTAAAAGGAAGAAGGGTGAGAAGCGAACTGTGGGGTCTACGAGATAGAGGAGCAGGAGAGTTGAACCTTAAATAATTAGTAGAAGACAAGAGAGCGTTGGTAGAAAGTCTTGTGGGTGAAGTTACAGTATGTTCAACTACTAGGATCCGTGTAATAAAAGCCCTGTGGGACCAGTGGAGACCAACTCTTTGAGTAATATCCAACAAATCGACGAACTGCTCTCGTAACATTACATTCACTGAATGGAAAGCTGGACACTTCTAACCTCATTCAAAAAAAAATGTCACTGTCTCTATTAACTACTGTTATGCACGTATTTTAAGAATGGGCAGCAAGCTACACCAATGACTCCATTATATTTTTACATTTACAGATACTCCTGGCATTTCTATTCAGTTTTTCATGTGCATATGGAACACTGGATAAACTCACGCACCCCCATAGTTGAGACTATGTAATGTCACAGAGGTATAACAATAATAAAGTAATTTTCCAGTGTACGATTACTGTGAGAGTGACAAAAATATTATAGAAAAACCCATTTTATTTCAATATATGAACACTCGGTCATAAATCTATTATAAAACAGATGAAGTGGAACCTTTCAAAGCTAAACAATATCTATAAATATTAAATTTAAACATTTTGTATTTCAGGTAAAGGTCATGAACCGAATTATTGAATCACTATTTTACATTATAATTGCAAATGGCAATAAATGTTTTGGACAGGTTGACATTTCTCAAGTCGCAAACCAAAGACGTGTGATGTCCAATTCAGAGTGCGAAAGCACATTAGACCAACAGGCACAAAGGGCAGGAAAGTCCACTTCAAGCCCTTACTGTTAATGATCAAAGAGTTTTCAAAAAGACAGAAAAGACTAGGGAGCTGAGTGACCACACAACAGCGAGGTGTCAAGCGAGCTGACAACAGATCTACACTCAAAGTGATAGCTGATAGTTTGAGATGAGAACGGCAAAAGCATGACATGAGCACCAGGAGTAGGTTAAAACCAAGAGTAAAAATGCTCAGTGCACATATAAAAAAACACCACAGGCACTGTTCTCAGTCTGTGAAGATTGGTGCCAGTTGGTGCCAGCGGTTTATTGTTGCTTCTAACTATGTTTCATATTATGTTATAATGTATGCTTTTTTCCTCTTTTCCCACTATGACACTGGTCCCTTTCCAATGAAGAATGACTACCGCAAGCTGTCCATGCAGTGCAAGGACTTTGTGGTGGGTGTGTTGGACCTTTGTCGAGACACAGAGGAAGTGGAGGCCATACTGAACGGCGATGTGGACCAGTGTCCACCAAGCCCCTACAATCGACCCTGCCTCAGCCGTGTCAAACTGGCCATCAAGTACGAAGTCAAGAAGGTAACTGAAAATTAATTATTAAAGTAGCAGTGAAAAACATAAGGTAGATGGCTGTACGAAGTATTTGTACCTTGGTTTCTTTTAACCATAAAAGCAATCTATACTAAAGGTCTTAATAGAGTAATAGAGCCATTTAATTTTGCATTTCCATGAAGTTGTTATGGAGTTCAAGCAGAAATAGCACTGACACTTTTCTTATTCCATCCACTGTGTAATGTACTAGGTCCACAGGCAGCAAACAGCCTCAGACCATGATGCTATCACTATTGTACTTAACAGTGTTCTGGCATTTAATACATCACTTTTACTTGTACAAGCAACCTCTAGCCATTTTGGCAAACCTAGTCTCATCTGACCTTAAAATAAATGTCCTCTCAGCTGTGTGAGACAGTTTGGGACTTGGGAAAGTTATTTACCAGTAACTTATGTATTTATATACAGTTGTTTGAACTGATGATCTTTAAATCTGCAGTAGTTTAAAGTACAGTAGTTTACTTGTGTAAACCTACCATCCTCAGATGCCTGTCTGGCCGCTGTCCAAAATATTTTATTATCATAATTATACAAAAATAAATACAGATTATATTATGTTGGATACACTATTCACCATACTGTAATTTAAAATTGTCTTGGTGAGATAAACACGGGAGAATACTAACTGTAATTCAATGTAGTATTTTTATTCAACTTGTGCATGTGTGGTTAAGCATACATCTACAGTATAAGTGTTTTGTATTTTTCACAGGTACTGTACATACAGTACAGGATGCTTGTGTAATACCCCGTGGCCTCAGAGGACCATATGTAACCATCAAGCTGTCAGAAAACTAATCCCTGTTGAACAAAGGTGTTGCTACTAAATGTCAAACTAAATCCCTTTTCCAATTTCACTACGCACGCATACACGTTTCTATTTGACCTTCATATTTAACAAATCATCAAAACCCACATGTGAGTGCGGTTGTGTCTGTGCATGTTTTACGCGTGCAGAGCATTACACAGCCCGGGCGAGTTTTTATCCTGTATCCTGACCGTGACCAATACTCTAGGTGGTAATTACACAGGAGGCAGGGAGAGCGGGAAGGATAGATTGCCATGGAAACCAGGTGGAGCATTTCTGTGTGTAGTGTGTGTTGCTGGACGCAGGCGCAGGTGTGTGTCGTGGGTCAGTGGGTTGATAGAATGTTCAGTGGACATTAGTGGGGAAACTACGTTAAATACAATTAAGTGGGAGGTAGGAAGTGTGTGTGTGTGTGTGTGTGTGTGTGTGTGTTTTCCCTCTAATGTGGAAATGATTGAGTGCACATATACATCGACTAGTGGACCGAAGAAGAGATGTCAATTGTCAGTTCAAATAAATGCTCCCTAAATGTGATTACCACGGCTGATTGGTGAAGAAAACAAAGAGGTTAATGAAAATAAAAGGAGGGCGAATTTAACCAGAGGTAACCAGTGTCTAGGTTCTAAACACAAAGACAGTTGGATTGTTAAAAGCAGTTGACTGCATATTGTGCAGTGATACATTCTGGATCCCTATCTACTAGGTAGCCAGGAGGTAGGTACCTGACAACTGATGTACTGTCCGTCATAAATTCAAATAATTTGCGATTGCAAATAATATGTTTCGAGTGAATTAAATCACATACGTTTGCTCTAAATAGAAAAGCTACATGCATGTCAGGCATTAAGGAATACTTTGAATATTTACATAAAGCAAGCACCTAAAGCCCTCCTTACGAGTACAGTTTAATTTAGCATTTCATTGATTTTGCACAAATTGCACAGATATAACTGGCATAAGTGCATGAAAGCGTACTTTTTATGATAATGTCTTTGATGGCACAGAGGGGAATGCAGAATGTATGTTGAAAACACAAACACAAGTGGGACAAAATGAAAAGGAAACAAACCCAGAAAAGCAGGCTTTGGTATGAAACAATAACACTTAAAACAACTACTCCACTCTGGTCTATAGAGGACTCAGTATAATAATAATAAATATGTTATTGCGCTGTTTATGTTGTTGAAACATTATTAGTAATACATGAGCCTGTAGCACTATGTTGCTGTTTGTCAAACATTCAATCAAAAGGATGGAAAACACTTTGCATCTTCTTCCTGTATGTCACCACAGGACATTTGGCAATATTTGACAATATCTGTATTGATACTGTATCTGTTTGCTAATTACTCCCTTCCCCTTTCTTTCTGTCTCCTACCTAACCTTCGTCTACTCATCTTCTCTTATTCCCCATTGATTTAAATGTCTGGTTTTTGTCTCTCTCCAGTTTGTTGCACATCCCAACTGCCAGCAGCAGCTGCTTACTATCTGGTACGAGAACCTGCCTGGTCTGAGGCAGCAGTCCGTTGGTGTGAAGTGCTGGACAGTGCTGGGGGTCACTGTGGGTCTGCCCTTCCTGGCTATCGCCTACTGGATAATGCCATGTAGCAAGGTATGAACACACACACACACACACACACACGTGTGCACAAGTAAAAGTAAAGACACTCAGTTTATTGTTTTCCAATTACTCCAATATTGTGTCCAGTCATTACAGCTGATCCAAATCTGAGTTCAGCTTACGTGCATGCAAATAAACACAATTATATTATATATTTGTTAATGTACTGTGTTAGAAGTTCTCTGGTGATAGCAAGGTTTGCCTTGAAGGTGAGTCACGGTCATACTGTAAAGACGAAAAAGGAGGCGATTCTCAGGTCCAGCTCTACATTTAGGGCCAGTGTTCAGGATTCTCAGCTGCTCTTGATAATCCTCAGCTGTACAGACGGTGAGCTCTTCTTTTATTTGAATATTTACAGTCCTGTTACAGACCCATGAAGGTGATAACTCGATAACCACCTAATCAATCAATACTAATATCAATCAAAGTTATTGTATTTACTGTAGTTTTAGCATTAAAACTCAGCAGAAAGTTCCCAAACCACTAATGCTGTATACCTTACTCATTGCCTGCTACTTTTTTAAAAGATGCATATTTTTGCCCTTTCATGTTTTTTAAAGTCGTTATGTTTCTCATGGGACCATCAGTGTGCTCCCAGCGTTACACCACCAAATGAGCAGCAGGGATAAAAACATTAAAGATTTCCGAGCACTGTATAATCACTATTTCATTATTGGGCTCTGAGACAATTCATCACGTTTCGTAATCGTCCATCAAGCAAATTATAATCTGTAAAGTGACACAGTTTGACAGTGGCCACACACACATTTACACGCATGAGTTAAGCAAGTGGTTATTCAAATTGCTCATGAATAATCCTCTACCTCATCATTATGTGGTGTGTGTGTGTGTGTGTGTGTGTGTGTGTGTGTGTGTGTGTGTGTGTGTGTGTGTGTGTGTGTGTGTGTGTGTGCGTGTGAGAGAGAGAGATTTTGTGGGCGTGTGTGTGCTAAGATTTAGAAACAGCGAGGACCTTTTGAGTGGTTCATGTTAGGTGTGACTGATGAATTAGTCATTTTGTAGACTGAGAGGGAGAGAGCAGCTGATGTCAAGTGTGTGTGAGAGCGGATGGAAGTCAGTAACGCTGGAGAGTGTCTCCACCGGTAAAACATGGAGTCATTCATGGAAGACTACCTGCTTCAGACATCACCGCCACACGGAAAACACCTGGTCATTTGTATGGGTGTGTGTTTGTATGCACATGCACAAGTGCAGCACGTGCATTTGTATATGATTACATTTGCTTATGAATCAACCAACTGATGAGCCTACGTGTCACAATCTGCCATTTTCTGTTGCTGCTGAGGAGCAGGAAAAAAGGAAGCAGTGTGGAAAAATAGCAAATTAATATACTACACAGAGGAGCTTGCATTGTCATCATTATTATTATTGCTATTTAAAAAGACATACATTAGACATGGTAAAAATGCAGATTTTCAGCATGTGGGAAACTAATTTAACTAGCGTTTAAGTGACATGTTTATTTATGCCTTGTGTATATAAGTATATTAAATGAATTTGATAATGAAATTGATTAGGACTGAACAAATTAGCAAAACACATTAAGACAGGAGCAGGTTGCCAAGTTATACTGTAGCTTTCATGCGTTTTGTTTGATTGGGCGTAGCGTGCCCTCCTACACCTGCCAGCAATCATCCGGTTTTGTTCTGCTCGTCTCATCAACTGCGCATCTCTTACATCTAGTAATATTCTCAATTTTTACAGCACCCCAGCACACCATTATCAAAATCCCAAACCATATTACATTTTAAATCAGCTGGAGGAGATGAAGGTATTGATACAGTCCGAGCTCAAAGAAAGGCACAAAGCGAAAACAAGGATATAATTGCTTTAGAGATCTCGTTTAAGAGAATGACATGAGATATGTTTTAGAGGTAATTAAAAACATATAACTGAACAATAGGAAGAAGTTGCCTGGTAACAGCCATGAGGTTCCCATCCTACTCAAACAAGGTCGGTCTCAGTATTTCATTTGAAATAAAAGAATAATTATTAATGAACTACTTCTATATTAATTAGTATTTATTTTACATGAGTTAAATATCACAATTACCTTCTAAATTAGACAACAGAATAAATTTATTACTCAAGCTGTACTGGTCTTCTTATAAATGTTGGCACACTGTTACTGGAGAAGTGTGATGGATAGGCTCAAAGTCAGGAAACCGGTTGATACCTCGCTCTGTATGTTCACACGTTGTCAAATGAATTAAACTCCTGCAATGAAGACTGTTTGCTCAGGTGAAATTAGTAAATGACATTTGATATTACTGGTATATGTAATATTCTAAGTTAAGTCACACAAAGTATTATTATCCTTATCATTTGCCACCCTTCTTCGCTTCAAATATGTACATAGACCTGCTTCACTAGGTCACGAGCGATCAGGTAAGAAGCCATGTCAGTAGCTCTCGAGGCATTTTATTCTTACTGTGTAACACCTATAGTATATCTTGATCTCTAGTATCCAGGGACACTCCACACCCCACATAGAAAAGCTCTCTTCGCTTCAGCAACTGGTTTCCAGGATGGTCACTAGACTCATTTGCTCCCGCAACCCTCAGAGATAGTTTACTGCATAATTCAAATTAATTCTACGGAATAATTCTTTAAGGCAGAAAGAAGTCCAGTTGCCAGGATTCAACCTTCTGACAACTTCAGTTGGATAACTGAGAATCTTTACAGACATGCATTAAAGTCATTTAAATGCCCAGTCAGGCCTAATATTCTGCTAAATAAGCGTTTTATTTTCCCTGTAGTGCTCCAGCCACACATTAATCTAGATTGAGTCCCCACGTCATGGAGCGCTGCTCCTTCCTACCACCTTTCTGTTATATTTCCCTGTGTAGGAAAAAACACCCATCATACACATACATGAGATCACTTCAGTCAGGAATCAACGTGAGGTCTTCTCTAGTTTTTTGACACACACACACACACATATGTACATTTGTCAAACGGGAGAAAACCATAAAAGAACTGTTTGGGTGTTCCTTTTTCTCTTGATCCCCTGGATTGTGCATTTAATAACACAGGTACTAAATAAATAATAAAGACGTTATGATAATTTAAGTTGTTGCTAATATTATCACACCAGTACTGGCATGACATGATTTATGGTAATTATGGGAGCTATCACAATCAATTTGACACTGATATGCTGACATTTATAAATGCTATGCTGTCCCACAGTCTCATATTCCCTGATCTTTTTTTTTTTACTTTCCTACAGTCTGTTTTTTATTTTCATTTGCTCTAATTTCCATTTTAATGCAGGCTGATGTTTTTTTCCCTTTTCTTCTCATGTATTTTTGTTGATTTCTTTGTGTTTTGTATTTGTTTTTTCCTCCTTCTTGTTTCTTAAAAGGTTCAAACCCAGGTCACTCACAACAAGAAAAAAAAATCAATACCCACAGGACAGGGTCACAATCCATTTATCATTGATGGAATGACAGGATATCATTAAACTGTCCTCTAGTGACTTAACCTTTGCCAATAAGGGTTCAAAAATCATAGCGCCTACAAAATTGTTTGCCCTGGTGAGAAACCACGGGATCTTTTGTTTTCAGAGTTGCTGTTGCAGTTTTATTGTATGTAGTTTAGTGATTTCAGTTGACTCATCTGTTTAACTACATAGTGGTAAAGAGGGATTGTGTGTCTGGGTGCCAGTTACAGCAAAAAATATACATACACTATGACAGAAAGCTACTGCATATACCTGTATCCATACTGAATGATACTGTGATGTTCGCACTGTAAGTGAAAGATTCGGGAATAATAGCAGACAGAGCCACTTTATTCTGGATTTCCATTTCACACCAAACCACTTTTATTTAGTCACATGCACCTGCTGCCAACAGCAAGCATGTCAGTGGGAAGACGATCAACTCTTGTCACACACTGATAAAACAGAAACCCGTGGGATTTGTAGTCTCCATGTAGTGGTGGGCCTGATCTGGGATGACCATCTGATTCAAAATGCAATCGATTAGCCTGAACAGAACAACAGCTGGGAGAAATGAAGGAGACAGGTTTAGGTTTAGTGGAGGTTTTGCAGGGTTAAGATTTACTAGACAACCCCTTCCCACATGTTTGAATCGTGTGTGTGGCATGGAATCGCTGCAGCCGATGTGTTACTGCGCACGCAGAGAGTAGAGATACTGTGGGTCGTTAATATTGAACACAGCAGGTTTAGAGTGCAGCAAATGTTGGGATCTTAAATGTCTGTATGGGGTTGGGCATGTGTGTGTGTGTTTGGGGATGTTCATTTGTGTGTCTTTTTTGTGCAATTAAAAATATCCCTCTGTGATTAATTCTCCTTGAACGTTGATTGTTGACTGTTTGATTTTACCGATAAGACAAATAGGTGTCTCTACCAACTACTGAATACTTGGATACAATGAGTAACTGCATATTTAGTATTACTATTAGTATTAGTATTACTGATCTCTTTTTAAATTGCATTCCCATTCATATTTTAGAAGATACACAGGGGACCACATCTCTTGATTTACTTTACTACATCTGTTTATTTTCAGCTTGGTCAGATCCTGCGAAGTCCCTTCATGAAGTTCGTGGCTCACGCCGTCTCTTTTACCATCTTCTTGGGTCTGCTGGTTGTCAATGCCTCTGACCGCTTTGAGGGAGTCAAGAACCTGCCAAATGAGACCATCACAGACCACCCACGACAGGTCTTCAGGGTCAAGACCACCCAGTTCTCTTGGACAGAGATGTTGATCATGAAATGGGTGTTGGGTGAGTTGCCTTCTGACACATAGTGCTCACGCACCTTGTGTTGGTGTTTGAAAATCTGTGCATTAGCAGGCAGTGAAGGAATCATACAGATGTAAGATAGACACAAGTGAGATTCTACATTATGACAAGGACTAACGTTGGCCTGGCTGCTTTACATTTCACCATAAATCAGTGAACGTTTTACTTTGCTATAAGGCAGAAATAGAGATTAATTAACAAAAGCTAGGGTTGCGATAAAACAAACGTTTTTGGTGCATTGTCTTTTATCATATCACAAAAAACTTTCCGGCTCTGATGCAGCACATGTGAGAATTGCCGATGTTTGATTGATAAGCTGGAGGGAAATGTATAGGTTGACCTGAGGAAAATAAGAGAGAGGAGCAGAGAGAAAGTGAGAAGGGAAAAAGATGGGGACTGTTGAGGGAAACAGATGGGAGTAAAAGGAGAGGTGGAGCGTGTGGCATGCAAGAAGACAGGCATGAAGAAACAGGGAGATAGAAGGCGGTGACAGAAAGACAAAGATAAACTCAACAGATAAATAGCCTATGGCAATATCTGTCAGACCTCAGCTGCCTCCCATCTGGTGATGTTCTTTTGTCCCATCTACACAGGCATAAAACTATTATATGTGCAGTTTGCGTACGGTGCTGCACATATGGTTTCGGTTTTTATTTGTTTACATCTAATGGCACCATTCTTTCCCATCCATGTCATTTTTGCCAGCAGGCGCTCGTGTGCAGTGAGTGGCTTACCTAGCCCATGGTAATTGTGATTCCAGCAGCATGCTTTGATGGCCTAGTAATTGTTATAGAGATGATGCTGATCAAGGCGGATTTTCAATAAGCAATTTTCTCCTTGTTTTGGCTACAAATAGACAATGACAGAGTGGTTGGAGAGGACGAATTAGGTTTTCCACTGAGTTTGTGTGTTTGTATGCACCTGATTTGAAGTGGGGATGTCGGACTGTTTCAGTATACATTACAGTATAATCTTCATTGTCAACATCTGTCTCCATTCTACCTTTTTCTGTGCCTGTTGGCATGTATAGGTTTATTTATGAGTATGCTAATGTGTGTGTGTGTGTGTGTGTGTGTTGCCTTCCTCAGGTATGATTTGGTCAGAATGTAAGGAGATCTGGAGCGATGGGCCAAGAGAATACATCATGCATCTTTGGAACGTTCTGGATTTCGGCATGTTGTCCATCTTTGTGGCGTCTTTCACAGCACGCTTGATGGCTTTTCTCAAGGCGTCCAAAGCCCAACAGTATGTTGATATGCATGTACCAGAAGAAGACCTGAGCAATGCCTCACTACCTGATGAAGTTGCCTATTTTACTTATGGTAAGTCCTTCCACAAACATGTCAGTAATGGTATTGTTCTGATTGCCTGTATGTGGCACTGTCTTCTGCATTTTGACTATTACACAGCTGCTGCACTGCTATTCTGCTTGTTTCTGCAGAGCAAAATATTAAACCTTATTTCTGATCTGCAGTTTTTCCCTGAAAAGAGCAATTTTGACACCACATGATAAAACGTAAAAGGTTTCATGAGTTGCTTGAATTGTGCTACGTCAGTCACTGACGAAAAAGGAGTATTTGTGCAAAAATGTCATGAATAATTGAAAACATGAGCTGGGTCACTACACGGTGAGTGCGTTTGTCATTTAGATAAATCATCAGTGTATACTTACCTCAACGTGTGTATATACATATTTGTCTAGTGAGCAGTTTGAAACAAATTGGGAAAACTTTTCAAACCGTCTTTATTTGCTTCCATAACCAAGACTGTTCGGACTACTGAACTTCTTAGTAGCCTACTAACAGAGTTAGTGCTGTCATCTGGTGGTCTGATTCTGTCATGACACATCAGAGTCCATTAGTGAATCAGTGGCTATTATCTTAGCTACAGCCGAGCATCAAATGAGTTGAACATTTACTTATTTGACTTTCTTTTATCCTTCTTTCTATTCCTTTATGAACTCCTTTATTTGTCGCCTTCTTTTTTTCTGTCCCCCGTCCTCTCAACTGACCTTCCCTATCCCTTTATCTCTTGTCTTTACTGTCCACCGTTCCCATTTTCATCTTTTTCTATATTGCCTCACCTCTAAATATCTTCTCTTCACTCTTACTCAGTCTTCTTATTGTGAGTTCTCTTTCAAAGCTCGGTTTCCTAATAGCCAAGTTTAAGTGTTTCAGAGAGCCCACTGTAACCAAAAACTTGCTCTGTGAAAAACAAGAATGTGAGGAATACCTTAAGATCTGTGCAGGTAAATATGCCCACAACATAAATACATTTTATTAGAGACTTTAACTACTATAGGACTAACACTACTACTACTCCCTAGTATTTATAAGCACTATATAAACATTTAAACGTATAATGGTAAAGTGTAATATTGAAACAAATCTGCAGTCATACATCGAACAACATCCACCAGGATACTGTCTTAGTGCACGCACTTTTCTTTCTCTTCTTCCTTTTCTCTTTCTCCTCCTCCAGCCAGGAACAAGTGGCGCCCATCAGACCCTCAGATCATTTCCGAAGGCTTGTACGCAATCGCTGTGGTCCTGAGCTTTTCACGCATTGCCTACATCCTACCGGCCAACGAGAGCTTTGGCCCACTGCAGATCTCTCTGGGACGCACAGTAAAAGACATCTTCAAGTTCATGGTCATCTTCATAATGGTGTTCGTGGCCTTCATGATTGGCATGTTCAACCTGTATTCATACTACCTGGGCGCCAAGTATAATCCTGCCTTCACCACGTGAGTTAGCCCTGCTGCACCGAGTGGCTTATTACGTATGGAGTGTGTGACTGTGTGTCCAAAAAAATATGATTACATGTCTGCATCTTGAATCCCTACTGCAAACACATTTTCACAAATGGTACTCTCTAGCTTGTCATTTTACACCAGAACTCAAAGTAATATTTGAAAAAGAAGAAGAGAATCTGATTTGGGTTTTGTATTATTGCTATTATAAGTCTACAGAGCAACCAAATCCCCAGGATAATACAAATGATCACATGCCTTCATTGACGACACTGTTTGCTGGGTTCATTAAATTCATGGTGCTTTATCAGTGGCAGAGGTTGAACTTTAATTTCCCCTCCAGCTGAGAGCTGGCGATCAGGCTGTACAGTTACGTTTGTTGCAATGTGAAGTTCCCCAAAATGTATGTGGTTAGTTCTTATACTTTGAACATAATTATTGGTCAGACAATGTCCATTTACCCAGCAGGATTTTGTGTTTGTGAAAAGACATCCCCTTAGCTTCATCTGGAAACACAAACAATATGATGTATGTGCAGGCATCACTGAGAAAAAGGCATCGTCTAATCTGTATGCCTAGTGTTTGACTTAAAAACAAGGAATAAGTCATTAGGCAAAACATCCCAGCCATTCAATTTTAGATCAATATGGATTTTGAAAGTAACAAGGCAGCAACAGAAGCTTTGAGAGATTAGACAGTGTCTCAAAAAGGACTTTACCAACAAACTCTAATAAAATTTAACAACCAATTCTTCATCACATGCTCATGTTTGTGCACTACTACTTCAGCAGCCTGATTTACACAGGTTAAGTGAGGTCATTGTTGTGTTCAAAAGTTGAAACTCACCCAGACACAGTGTCAGTATTTCAGAGTTAACCTATTTTAACCTAGATAGAGTATTTACAACTCTATGAGGAGTAAACCAACTCTAACAGCAGAGTTAAAATAATTTTGAGTGGGACCAAATGTTATCTGTACAGAGTTAAAATCAACTCTCTAAGTGTAAATTTGACACTCAGTCTTTTACTGTTTACAAATGAGGGTGATAACAGCACTTAGTACTCTAAATGCAATTTACCTGCTATAGACATTCAACCTGATTACTAGGATCATTCCTTCATGTAAGATAAAGTGTACATTTTAAACTAGAAAGACAATTTGTACTTAAATTTCTCTCGTTTTCTCCACGCGAGCAACTTTAAACTACCTAGTTTAAAGTCTAATGATTTTACTGTAGCTTTTATACATTCAAGTCGTTGTGTTATATGTCCCCTGGCTTTTAAAGCTAAAGTCCCGTAACACATCAATCTAAGTGACCAAACTTCTGCCTCTCTCCTTCATTTTTGCTGCCTGCCCATCCTTTCACATCAGCTGCTACCAGAGGGACAGTGGATCTTTCACTGTCATTGTCTCATATATGTAGGAAAGTTATTCATCTTGGGCCACAGACTCACTGAACGTTTCAGCAAGTCTGTTTACCATCATTTGTCTGAAAATGAAATCCCTCTCTGAGGTCCCTGTCACATATCATTATTCATTTAAACAGAGGAAGACATACTACAGAGCGAAATAGATGACATTACACCATCTCTGCTCAATCCAATACAGTAATACATTCCTTACAAGTTTGTTTCTACAGTACAGTACATATTACACTTTGTTGTCACATACCGTCCTTTTTCCTTCACTAACAAGACAGGAAATATTTCTCTGTTTTCATCTAGTATGTTGCGTTTAACACATCCGTGCTCCTCTTTGCATGATTTACCTTGCACATGTCAGAAATGAAAAAAGGAAAGTGTGCATGAGTTCAATGTATGACTTGAATTCCTGCCCTTGGTTAATTTAGTCATAGCAGGCTTTCCAACCATAACAAACTGCCGCCAGATGTCAACATCTGTCTTCTCATAAGCATAAACCTTGTGCTGGGGGCTTGTTTGCTGTTGCTGGTTTGGAGTGCTCCCAGTAAATCATGTAGTAGTTTGACACACCACAGTTTGCTTACATGAACACAAGACTTACTGGCTTGTACCTCAGTGGACCAAAGCTGAAGGATTAACGTGATAAAGTTAGAATTATCTCAGAGCGTTTGCTACCACGTTGTTGTTTCTAGTTGAATTGGCAAGCTGTACAGTGAGCATGATTCAGTTTTCCTGGCACTTTACCGTGCCAGACCATTTGCCTATCTTTCTGTCTGCCTGCTATTCTTATCTTTCTATACACCTGTCTGTCCATCTGCCTGTAGTTGGAGCTATATGTCAAGTTGATACGAGAACATGTCTGTGTAGCAAGTGTATGTAATAATGTGTAACCGTTTACATACCTGCCTTTAGCATCATCAGGTCTGAAAGTTATGAAATTCTCACCATCAGGCTGAGAAAGTCACCCATGACCCTTAAAAAGAAATGTTTAAGATAATGGGAGGATATTGAATTAGGCTGTATAACATTCCTATAAGACATACATATCTAATATGTTTTAATAACAATATTTACCTTGAAATTAAATTAGTTCAGCATCATTGGTCTGCTTAAATGCACCAGATGTTTGAGCATCAACATTTCAGTCAACTGTGAGGCGTGTGCAGCCTGGGACTGACTTCAAGTTTCTGATCTGCTGCATATTCGCCATAAATAAAGTCCCTGGTGGTAAAAGGAATGCAATTGGATCCCTCCATTGTTGATTTTTCCCACACCTTTGTGCCATGCATATACAGCAGCTCTTCTGGTGAGCCACAGCTCAGGGGTCTTAGAGGCTGTCTGCTTGGCTGCCCACATAGAGCCAAAGATCGAGGCAACGTGATGAGCAGACAGGCCGAGCAGCAACATGTGAGGGAGTTAACTTACAGAAAGGCAGATCCTTGGTGGAAACGGACTCTAATGGAGTTGGAATAGACAGTCACGCAAGAACGTGGTCACAACCCGACAGTCAGGCATAATGAAGACTTCTGAAAAGCAAAGGACAAGTACAGAAAAGACCTCAGGGCCTGTAGATGGAAGAGCCTTATCATCACCATTACACAATCATTTTCATCATGAGTGTTCAGTCTGGTTCTGTACATTTTGCCCCTATCACTTCTCCACTCTGCTTTAGAGATCAACATCAAGGCTGATTTTAAAAGTCTGCATTAGCACAGCTGTGTTAAAAATAGAAACCACTTTTGCTCATCTTAACAACCTCTGACTGCGTTTCTTATCAGAGTAGTTTTTTAATGAAAATATCCTGTAAATTCTGCATTTGAATGAGCCACTCTGTTTTAACTCGGACCGGGTTTCAATAGCCCACAGTGGTGGTGGCAGCTGCATAGAGATGGCTGTAGCATGACACAAAGTCATATTCTGTTGTTGTCAATCTTGCCACCAGGGGTCAGTGTGACTTTGAATGTTAACCTGTGTAGTGCCTGGACAGTGTGTGTGTGCATGCGTGCTCAGGTCTCCTCTGTGCTATTGGACAGAGCAATGGTTGATGGAGGGCAGAAGAAAGAGCTGGTCTGATAGCTATGATACAGGAAAATGTGGAGGTAGCCTGGTGGAGATAGCAATGATACACCAGGACCAACCACTCCGGCTGGGGGACAGTGTGGGGTTTAGCAGAGGTAGAAGGCTAACAATATCACTCGTTCTTATACACGCAGACACTCTCATTCAGGCGATAACATACACATGGCTTATTGAAGACTGAGCAGTAATAGCAACACACACTCTACATGCTCCTCTGAGTTCCCACTCAGTAATGTTCTCAGTGGAAATTCACTTTTAGTGTAGGTACATTCACATATCCTTTCTGTCACTTTGTGTGTCTTCGACTGGTATAACAGATGCTGGGCCTGGCAAACATTCATTAACGTACAGATCAAGCTCCACACAGTAACAAGCTTTCCAGGACTTTGATTTGGACAGGGCTGATGAAGCAGAGGACTTGTCTCACTCGTCATCCATGCATAGCAATACTGTATAGAGACAGAGAGGTAGAGGACAGCCGAGTTTATGACAGCGCGGCGGCTAAAATAGAAAGTGAAAAGAGAGTGAAAGATACGTTTTTTCATTTATTATAGGTGAATTTATCGGAATTGTCCAAACCTTCCATAGATCCTAGAAACAAATATTTATGATTATACAGGTGCTGAAGCGAGACAGAAATTTAAATAAATGCAGCACAGCCACAATGTCAATTGCTGCAAAGTATGACATAAAGTCCACTGGGAAGAGAAGAAGAAGGAGGGAGATGGAGGGAATGATGGATGAGAAGAAAACCACAGGGAGAGATACAATGCAGAGGAGGATGTTTTTGGCTCGGCTGTTTGTTCAGGCAAAATGTGGGAGACTAGCCAGGATGCACTGACAAACGAGGGAAAAGAAGGGAGAGACAATGAAAGAGGAGGAGAGAAGGTCAGGCAGACTGAAACACGGCCATGCAGGCTTGGGACAGATTTAGACTGCACACATCTGAGCAGTAACCCTTTTAAAAGGTAGAAAGAAAACAAAAATATACCTTACATAGTATGTACACAGTATACAGATAAACAAAGTTCTATCATTTTTTGTCATTAGGTTGTTCTGGAAACACAGGCTGTCTTTTTTATACCAGTGAAACATGCATGTATTTAAGTGACAGATGTAATGAGGACTATAGCAGTGAGAACAAGTTAGGCGGCATGTCATATTAACTGCAAGGACAAAAGACATATAACACAATATAACTCGAGCAAGACAAAGCGTGAGGGCAGAAATGTGGCGTGTGAAGAATGGAGTGGATAAAATTTGGCACATATAAATGCAACCATGCGGATGCAGGAAGGAATATGAAGTTGAAGCTGAAGTGGAGGCTGAGAGAAAGTGTCAGGGGAAGAAAAAAAAACAAAGCTCGTGTGAAAGAGGGTCTAGAGTGACGGATACAGTTGGAATGTGATGGCAAGACAGGGATCCTGTGAGAGAGACGAGGTCTGAAAGTCGTATAAGAGGTGGCTGAGCGCGATGGAGATGGTCCAGACAGTTGGAGTGAGCTAAACAACTTTTGTCTTCTCCTTCTTATTAAGGTTCAAACTCTTCCTTCAAATTGTATTTATCTTCTCATTTTCACTATGGTAAATGTATATAATTTTAGATATATACAGCTCTAGAAGGAAGAAATCACTCCAAAATGATCAGTTTCTCTCATTTTGCTATTTGAAGGCATATGTTTGAATGAAATTAACATTTTTGTTTTATTCTATATACTATTGATATAGATATATATCAAAATAACATAACTATCACATTTTCATTTAGCACATTACTAATATTTTTACAAAGGGAGTGTTTAGACAATTTTTAGTGGATTAACCATGGTTTGCTCTCACAGCCTTAATTCAGTGGTCTCTTTCTTTCCAGAGCTTAAATTTAGTAGCATCAGGGGAGATCCACACATTCTAAAAAAATGACAAAGAAGAAATTATGTCCAATTTAAAACTTAGAAATTCAGCTCAACAGCTAAGCAGCAGTCACCTGCATAGGTATAGACACAAGGCGGTGCTGTGTTATAGTCCTTTCACATAGTTAATATATGGAGCCAGGGAAATCCTCATAGTTCACAGTATTAGTGACAGCCAGGTCTGTAATTTCAAGGCCACCCCTCCCCCTCCCCCTTGCTATTACTCACAGATTCATTAGATATTTGACTCACAGAGAACTGCTTAATATTCCCACTGCTAGTGATGGTGCCCATACCAATGCCCATGTCCTCAGGCTACTAAACAAGGTAAAGTTAAATCTGCATTCCTATTTTAAGTCTTTTGAGAAAATAGTTGACTCATTCTGTTTAAATTGTTTAATTGAATATTGACTCACCAATTACATCCATTGTCAGACCACCTGAAACTTACCAGTCAAATAGGTCAACACCCTGGTTTACTGAAGGAACACATGCGCTTGTCTAAGATGATGTTTGCTTTGTGCCTCCATGGCTCTCTATTGGCATCTTTTGCCTTTTCTGGGACAAAATGTGCTGAATATTGTTCTAAGTTACTGCTGGCATTTTGACCTTTACTTGAAAAAAACAAACTTTTGTCCAGTGTTTCATTATTATCCTAAATGCTGGATGACCTGCCGTTGAAAGCAATCTGCTTTCGGGTCCTGTTCCTCTACCAAAACAGCTTACTGTGAATACAGATTCAAATAGTTTTTTACCCAATCTAATCTGGCCTCGCTCTCATGTGGTTAGTATCTAAAATAACACAGCATGTTCCTGTGATAATTCAGATGTGATAAACGGAGTAACCCAGGGTTCTGTTCTTGACCCACTGCTTTCCTTTTATTTTCTTATAAATTATGGACAGCAGTGGATTTAATATGTGTCAATGCACTAATGATAGTCATTTGTAGGTGTTTGTATAATTGAATAATCCTACTGAAATCATTACACTATAGGTCTTCCTCAGCCTTCTGCTGAGAAAAACATGTCATCCTGCTCCTAATTCACATACAGCATAACTGAGATTCAGCAACACAGACTCCAGTTTGTTTTAACAGTGTGCGATATTGTGCATATTACCTTAGCTTTCATATCTGTTTAGTCTCCCTAAACCTTAAACAATATCTTCCTGCTCACTGCCCTTAAAATGCTGAGCACTGTCCCCAGAGTTAAAATGAGATTAGCTGGCTGCAGGGCCTTTTCCAATATACCACTTTCCTCGTTAATAATCTGTTAAATCTAACACGTAAATTAAAGTTCACGCTGTTTACCCTCGTTTTTCTGAGAATGACTGCCTCTCTGTAATCCTCGTTTTGCTTGTTTGCTCAAGCACATGCATTTTAAAGCTGTGAGTCTCTGTCACTCTTCTGCCTCTTTCTCTCTCTCTCCTCCACATCACACTGAAGGAGTCGTCTCATTGGTTTGTGCTGTGTATTATGAAAACAATGGCAATACAGCCTAACAGTGAGATTGACAGACACATTTTGTAAAAAGTTGATGCTGTGTTTGATTTAATATCAAAACTCTTAATTGCTTGGTTTGTGATTTTGTATTCCCCACTTAATAAGATTGCTCTTGCAGTGTGCCTGAAGACACACATCAAAACATCATCCTTTTTGGTTGCTTCATTTTGTATTGCACTGTTCATCACACAAATAAACGCACACTCACAAACAGGCTCACTCATAAGACTCGCAAATCGTTTTTTGTACAATTCCCTGTCCCTTCAGCACTCTCTCTTTTTTTGACGTTTTTCTCCTATTAAATGCTCACGCACAGGCAGGCAGTCATCTCCCAGGAGCAGCATTCATTCATTAAAAGCTGAGGTAGGCAAGGCCCCACCCCTGCTGTCGCCATGGTGACAGCTCTTTTGGTACGGTAGAAAGTTAAACTCAATTTAACACTCAAAGATGTTTCATCTATATGTGACTGTCTTTTTGCACAGAGAAGAGGAGAGGAAAAAAAGAAAGAGAAATGTTATATGTTGCTAACGTCTAGAGGGCAAAAGGAGACAGATGGCACAAGACTGGCTTCAGTCTTTTAAAGTTTACATTTACATTTAGCCTGTGTGAGAACATTTCTGCAGATTAAACAGAGAGAAGAAATATATAAGATGGAGAAAAAAAGAATGAAAAAAGAGAAACATAAATCAAACTAATAGATTGAGTGAGTGGCAGAAATAGCCAAAAGCTGTTGGGATGAAAGATGGAAAGAGCGTAAGAGAGAGGGGGAGGGAGGGTGATGTGTGAGAAAGTAATGGCAATGGGAATATAATGAGAAAATGAGTGAGATGTAGAGAAAACAAATGTGAAGAAGGGATGATAATGAGAGAAAAGAGCTAAGACGGAGACAAACATAAAGCATATGGTAAGAAACGGAGAGCATGTCTCAGAGTGTGAAGAGGTTGATTTGGGCCTGTTGGACCGGGTTTGGTCTGCTGCGGCAGAGCCGAGATGACTCACCAGTCACCAGACTCCCCCACACATAGACACACACCGTGCTGTATGTGGTGTGTTTGTGTGTAACGAGTCAGTTTTTCACTGTCCCGTTGGAGTAAGGGAGTGTGTGTGTGTGTGTGTGTGTGTGTGTGAGTGTGTGTGCGAGGGTGTGCGTGAAGCCGTCATGCTGCGTTCAGCCTTTTGGGACCTGCCACTCTTAATAAGATAATAACACACTGTCCATCTCTGTCTCCAGATTCCTACTGTCCCTGCTGATTCCCTCCCTGTACACACACACACAAGCTTAAAAAGGAAAAAATCGCATTCTCAGGTTTTTTAAAAACTTTCATTATCCAGAGCACCGAGTGTCTCATCCATCTTAGTAACAGGGTATTGCATAATACACACATGACCTAACATTAGCAAAGACAAAACTAAATTTATCAATGTTGTTGATCTCCAGGGATACATTTTAGGTTTTTCATAATTACACTTCCTTCCTCAGAGGCATCTCACACTGATTTTAGTCCATTAAATAAGCCCAAAACTAGGTGAGCAAAACTGATGATACATAACCGTAGTGCCTGCCTATATGCCTACACAGCAAAATCGCCAGTGTTGCATCAACACTGAGAGTGTTAAATTTAACTCTAGAAAAGTGTGCATATTCGTCCACGCTTTTTAGTGTTAAATTAACACTTTTGAAAGTGTTACTTTTTAACACTCACCTAGAGGTAGTTCAACACTGTGTAGAGTTAAAATTTAACTCTGGCCAACACTGAGTAGTGTTGACTATACTTAACACTGGAGTTAGTGTTAAAAAATTTACACCATGTAGTGTTGGTGGTATTTTACACTAGTGCTAGTGTTATAAAAGTATCACTGAATACTGTTGACTTTTTCACACTGACACTAGTTTCAGTGTTAGGAATCAACGCTGGGCAGTGTTAGTAGTATTTTACACTAGTACTAGTGTTAGA
>JAUMHF010000002.1:10286010-10314384 GCA_032359275.1 Microctenopoma steveboyesi | reverse complement strand
GTAGTTTTAGCTCGATTGGGAGTTAAAATAACTCGGAACACTAAAGATTTCAACTTACACTGGAAAATTAACACTGGCATTTTTGCTGTGTACAACATACGTATATATGCCTACAACATACGTGACTACATTTTAGGGAACATAATTGGCAATGTATACTATGTTGAAATTTTGTTTTAAATTCTGCGGCCTGGTGGCTCAATGGGTTAGGAGTCAGACTGGGATGCAGAAAGTCGTGGGTTTGAACCCCGTCTGACTCCTAGTTCATCCCCCACCCGGTGTGTCCCTGAGCCAGACACCCAGCACTAGCTCTCTGTAAGTCGCTTTGGATAAAAGCATCTGCCAAGGAAAGTAAAGTGAGTTTATTAGATAGTTTTATATTAATTGATTCAACTATCAGCATTTTCCAGCACATATACTTATATGCTATGTAAGTAATGTATATGAGTGTATCATGAATAGAAGTGAGGAGGTGTAATGTATGGTGCAATATATATCAGCGCATGCTTGACTTAAATGATTAACTAACACTAATAAAGCCAAGATATACATTTCATACACACTTCTGGAACTCTTATTTCTGCCAAGTCAAACAGATGAAGATTGTATATAAATAGTCTGCTAAGTGGGGAGTGTGTGATATTTAGTGTGTGTGTATGTTGGTTGTGTTAAATATCACATTAATGTTGCCTGGAACAAAGCCCTTCATCATTATCTACACTGGAAACATAAAAATCTAAATCGAGTGAGCGTTTCACTCGGTGGGAAGGAGAGTTGGAAGACAGAATAATTTGATTAAAAAGATAATTGGGATATAACATAATCAAGACCAGATAATTGTCCATGTTTTTTTTTCATATTTCAAAGCCACCGGAAATCATGTCTATTTTGTAAGTAGTGCTGTAGATAAGTGATGAGGCATTATCTAAAGAGAGTGGGCTCAAAATAACAAGAATTTGAGGCAAGCCCACCAAAATCACCTTCCTCAGCTCTCCTGATTGCATGATAAGATGATGGATGTGCGTGATGTGAATAGTGAGTAAGAAGATGGCATTGTTGAAAACAGCCTTCAGTCGCGGATAGTCTTACAGCGATGGCTTGTTTGATATTTAGGCCCTCTATCACAGAAAGAGCAGACAAAGAAGAAAACCACTAGAGAATGACTATTCTTTGGCACGTGAAAAAAACAGAGGTTGTGCTTTTCAAAATACTATACAGATACCGAAGAATTTATAGGACAGGTCAATAAAAATATAAAAGGAATCAGACTACAGTGCGAGACAAATATACAGGAGAAAAATACCTATACAGGTGTGAGAGAAAAATTCGAAACTAGAAAAAAACAACAAACAGGGTGAATTAAACACTATTGCAAAAAGTGTAAAAACAGGGAAGGGGTCATACTTTAAGAGTTGACCATAACTGTCAACTGACAACCAAAGCTGTCGCTCACTTTGCCACAATATGTGTTGGTGTAGGTTCTTGTCACTTATATCACGTCACTGCAGAAGTTCTTACTACAGAGTTATCTTGAATCGATTTGTCAGAAAACACAAAGGTCAGTGCAACATAGGCAAACTCTTAACAGGCAGGTTAGCAGTGCGCCTGGGGAGAGAATATCATAAGGACATCTGTCATGTTAGTACATGAGCACATTGTCAGCGTTAACATACACAAATGAATCAAAACGAGACGCCTTTTCCACAAGGGCATGTTTGAAGTTCAGAGGAAGGGTTATCTAACTGGAGAGGTTAAAAGCTATAAGCACACAGTATGTACTGACAATTAATCATGCTGTTCGGCTAAAGTTCAGAGAAGCACAGGCAGCGGTGATGCTGCCAACAAACACCTAAAGGCCAGTCCAATAAAGGGGGTTGTTCAAAACAAGTGTTCATAATGAGCCACAACAAGAGACATTAATGGGGCGTTTTGTTCATCAAAGTAATTAGGGTTCCAGAGAGTTACAGTTAGTTACAGCTTATGTCTACCTGGAGGGAGCACATTAGGTCTCGGCGAATGAAAAACGTATTCGTCAAGGAAACATTTTGGACAACAATAAAACATATCCTTAGGTGCATTGCAGGTTAGTTAGAGAGAACGCACACAGACACTCTCACAGATCTGGTGTTGAAGGTTAAAGAGTGTGTTTGGCTTCCTTGCTGAAAGGTTAAAGCTGAAGTACCCAGAGGAGACTGGGGATGTTTTCATGTGTTTGACAGAGAGGGAAGGAAAGACGCTGAGCCTGTGTGTTTGTGTCAGTCTTTTTCTGCATGTGAGAGTGATTTTTTTCCGTGCTTTCACCTAGCTCACTGCGTACCAATGAAACTGTGCCTCTTTGAAAAAAGCTAATTTGGAAGACTGCCTCAGCTCTCGACCAGAAGCCTACAGATCTCATCTCTTCAGCACTCATGGAATTGAATTTAATAATGGACATGTATCTGAATGTCAATGTTTGCAGGTCTTTCAGCGTTGTGCTGTTTTGACTTGTCTCCTTATCCTAAGCCTTTGGCACATAAACACACTGTGGGTCACTGTCAGAGAACGATCCCCCAGGCTGAACGGAGATTTGACTCTGGCATTTTTCAATGGCACAACATTAGCAGTGCCTGATTTGTCGTAGTTAAATGTCATCGAGAAATGGCAAGTACACCTCAAGAACTGTACACTTTTTCAAACACAAGTGCTGTCTGGGTGTCTACAATGAACAGTCTCAGATGTAATTCACAACGACATTCAAATTAAACCGAATAAGTTCACTGGCTCGCTGGGAATTCTGAAAATGTTTAATGAGTTTAATGAACCATATTTTTTCATTTATCTTTTGGATAGTGTCTTGACAGCCCAAAAAGGCCACACACACATTACATTTCTGTTGTTCTTTCTCTGTTTTGTCATCATTAGCTGCAGTGATGTGTCTGCGTCTAGTTTTTGTTAAGGGTGACACAGGACAAGTTGACAGTTAATGAACTGAGATTTACAAACCAAATGATCGCTCAAATGCTGAAGTTGAGTCATTTCCTGGTTTTTCTGTTTTGAAAAAGTCAGACATTTTATTTCCTGCATGTGTGTGTGTGTGTATAATTGGAGGTGTGTATGTTTGGGTGTGTGTATGAGAGAGTGATAGCAAGATGGGATAATGTGTTTAAATTGGACATGACTCATCAGGTATTTCATCAGTGCCACCTCATAAACCCCACAACTTTAAAATGCATTTTGTGTTTTTGTATGTGTGTGTGTGTGTGTGTGCGTGCGTGTGTGTGTTTGTCTGACACAAACAGCAATTAGCTGTTAACACTGAGGGTTCTTAATGTGAGCATTCACTGTCATGTACCGTTTCCTTACTGCCACGTTTCTCCTTCCTTTGTAGAGTGGAGGAGAGTTTTAAGACTCTCTTCTGGTCCATCTTTGGGCTGTCTGAAGTGATCTCAGTGGTGCTGAAGTATGACCATAAGTTCATCGAGAACATTGGCTATGTGCTGTATGGAGTCTATAATGTCACCATGGTGGTAGTTCTTCTCAACATGCTCATTGCCATGATCAACAGTTCATACCAGGAGATAGAGGTACGGGAAGAAACATGGTAAATTCACACAAGAATGTAGTCCAATGTCATCAAGAAGTCAACGAGGATTACAGTTTGGTCTGTCTGGAGAATCAGAAAGTCAGATATAGTTGGAATAGTGACTGTGGGCTAAATATAAATTGGCAAAAATACCCATTGAGGCAAATGGTCTGCAATTATAGGAAGTGTTTGATTGCTGTAATCGCCAAAAGGCTTTTCTATTGATTATTGAGAAGGGGATGAATAATTTTGGACATTACATGTTTTGCTCAAATGCAAATAAAAGCCGAGTAATGTTTTTATTCCTCCATGATTCCTCTTGTACATTGTCGTATTATCTTTTGGGAGACACCTATGTCATTTCCTGTCAAAAAATAACTTGCTGGTTGAATAAAAGTAACTTTTAGTCCAAATTTGCCTTAGGTATGATTAATTATGGGCTTGACTGTACATGTTACAATAAAATTTGGTTTAGGAGCGCTGGGCATTGGGCTGGAATTCCATCCTGCCACCTTTTGCATTCCAGTGTGATGCATTGAGCTGTCAGGCAGTAGTATCTGATTTTTGTCAAATCTCAGTAAAGTTTATGCTAAACATCAGACAAACAGGTGTTTAGATGTTCATTGTAGTGACAGAGTAAAAGGAAACTCAACACATAAATGATACATGTTGAGGACTAGATAGATTTGAGGGTTGTCTGCCAGCACTATAATCTTCACACTCAAGACACAAGTGTTAACCTTTTATCAGCCCTATTTATGTTAAATATACCCTCTCTGGTACGTCGCTGTAGGAGGATGCAGACGTGGAGTGGAAGTTTGCCCGAGCTAAGTTGTGGCTATCCTATTTTGACGAAGGACGCACCCTGCCTGCCCCCTTCAATCTGGTTCCCAGTCCTAAGTCCTTCTACTACCTGGCCCTCCGCACCAAGTCTGGCCTGATACGCCTCTGTAAGGCTAATGGCCACCTCCATGGCAACGAACTGGAGCTGGGCATGCTCAACTCACAGGCCACGGTGAGTATCTTGAATTTTTCATTGTTAAACTCCTAACAGCCTGGCGGCAACACAGAGAAATTTGCTTGTGATTGTTTTTGAGTTAGGCTCGTCCATCTAACCAATGGGAGGTTTCTGTGTGATACGATGTTTTGTAACATCTGTGTTTAGCGGAAAGGGGGGGGGCTGGGTGGATGCAGAGTCAGTTTACTTTAAGTATCTTGCTTAAGTTTCATAAAATAACTTTAAATAAATATTTATCAACAAAAAGTTTGAATAGTCACCAAAATAATGGGCTGCGTTTCTCTTCATCTCAGTATAATTATCTTTGTTTTGATTCAACTATTGCTACTTTTCCAGGAGCTATGGTGGGAGCCAGGCAATAACAAGTCTTTGAAAATATACACATTTACAAAGCAAACTGTAGTGAACAATTTCAAAGCAGTTCAATAGTTTCAGCTCATCTCACATTTAGTGTATTTCCTTTTGTGCAGTTTGTTTTTTGAAATATACTTTGTAATGACTGAAACACTGATTAAATGTTTACAGCTTCTAGTCCACTCATATATTCCTCATTTGTTATGTTCTGTTTCCCCCGCGGCTTTAGTTAATGAATTGTTGAAACAGGAAAAAGGTCAAAGAACAAGCTCTCTGTAACAAAAACAATCTGCAGTGCACTTGTTTAATTAAGCATCTCACACGAGTTATGTATAGCACAAGTGCTAATTTCTGAATCCTCAGCATATAGAACATGTAGAATTTATTCAAATGGCCCCGCTGACCCAAGATTTATATGATATTCTAATTCCAAGTTGGCAACTTATTCTTCATTCATTTTTACACTTTACCCCACTCAAGGGTTGTCTGTCTAAATAACATTACTGTAATAAAAAGAAAGTCTTGCGCGAATAAAATACCATAGGTCATTTAACACAGAATCAATCTTAGCACTAGCCTTGTCGGCAGACATTTCCTCTCTCTGATTCCTCGGCTCAAACGGCTCACCTCAGTGCCTCGACTTAGCCATTAGTCAGGCCATTGGCTCTGCCTGCGTCTGCTCAAATGCCTGGGCAGGTTTCAGATGGGGACAAGATGGGTTACAGCGTGCTGCCTCTGTGAGCCCCCAAAGTTCTCTGCAGCTCTGACAGTTTAACTTCTGAGCTTAGCATGTGCAGCAAGCGATCGATAAATAAGCTCACTCTCTACCACAGTGCAGCGTTGAAAATGTCAAGTGAGATTTAGAGAAGAGGGCATGCTCTTTCTGAATCTGTAATATTTTCCTCTCTGTTTGTCCAATGTTTCCACCGTTTGTAAAATGCTTCCGTGCATGTGTAACAATTATGTGTGTAACTGTTCCTCTCTGGCCAAAAACCAAAGGCATCGTATATTATTTAAAAGGAATCAAGAGAGGACAACAAAACAGGTTATTGATATGGACTAGATCATAGAGTACACAACAAAGAGATTAAAGCTTTGTTGACTTTGCTTTGGAAAACCTCTTCACAAGACGTGGTTTTTACACATCTAAAGCTGAAGCAGTGTTAATTTGCTTTTGTATGTCATTATTGTTTGTTGTTGCAGTAGATGTTTTCTACAGAGTTCTAAAAACCTACTGTACATTATGTTCTTTTCTTTTCAATTTGAGATGCGTTTCCCTGTGAACTAAAAAAATAACACAATTACGTTATGTTACGATGGGTTGGCACATTTTTCTGTTAAAATGTCTCCAAACATAAGTTAAACGTATTTCAGATTTTTTAGGAATAAAACTATAAGCTGAGGCAAGGCCATGAACCTTGAGGCTAGAAATTAGCAGAGATTCATTACTGTCAAGTGGTGCTCCTGTTTCTCTTTGCCTTCTTTTTAAAGATGTGTGTGAGCACTAGACACAAATGCTGAGCCCTGCTCTCCCTTGTTGTTTTGTTTTGATGTTGTGTTGTGCCTCTCTTCTAAAATTCTTCAAATGCTTCCATTACGCAAGATCAGTCAACCATGAAATGTAATGTTGTGTTTTGCTGTTCCAACAGGATGAGCGGTACAGGTCTTATCCACGGCAAGGAGAAGAGTTCATCCCCAGAAAACCTAGAAAACACCCAACCAGATATCAGGTAAGACAGAGAGTGAAGGATGAGACGAAGGTGGCCTGAATATGAAGCCGAATCAGAACTGGAGAATCTCAGTAAAGAAGGGGATGTAGGGAAACAAAAAGGACAGACATGAGAGGCAGAGAGACACATGCAAGCTTGGGAATAAAAACAAAAGTGAAGGAGAATCGAAGTAGAAAGAGGGGTCGGCTGAAAGGGGATAAGGGGTAACAGGAAGAGAGAGGAAATGGGTGGCTGATATGAGAGACGGGTTAAAGTATGAGGGAGTGAGATATGGAAACAGGGAGGAAAACATTTTCCAAGAGCTTGGATGAAAGGACATGAATTGAAAGAAACTGCATTGAACAAGTGACGTCTAGTGAAAATGGGAAGGGGAAGTGGCAATAAGAAAACGAGCGCAACAGGCTGAAAATTCCTTTAATGAGCTGTTTGACTGAGATCGAAAGCAGCCACTCAGTAAATGAGCTCAGTAAAGTATCAGACTGTGAGGAGGAGAGATGCACCTTTGCTGAAATGCAACTTGCTTGAATGGTTTGCTGCTCGTTTCTCCCAACCTTCCCAGCACACACGCAAGCACAACAGTATACACACCAAGCATTAAGATGCCATTTGATTAGACATTTGTATGTGTGGTGTGACAGCTATCGACCTCGATCCGGCCTTGGAAGCAGCTGCATAACATCCCTGTTGGCTTCAGATCAATACTCAACATTTCACACACCGTCTCTGAGACATAGCAGTGCTCCTTCTGCCACTGCCACTGTCTGCATGAATCTCTGTGTGTGTACATAGGAGAAAAAATGTAATTATAGTTTTGTTTGTTTACTGGATAAACACACCATGTGTTATCTCATCTCGTTTTCACCTTCTCTCTATTTAATCTTCTTCCTCGTAGAATATCATGAAGCGCCTGATTAAGCGCTATGTGCTAAAGGCTCAAGTGGACAGAGAGAGCGATGAAGTCAATGAAGGTGAACATTTCTATTGTCATTAAAGCCTGCTTTCCTTATCTGCAACACCTACAGTATGAGCACAATCTTTGTGACCTTGTAGGGCCTACCTCCGCACATATCGTAGTTTGCTCATGCCTACACTCCCTGATTTGTATTTGTGTTTGTATGTGACTGTGTCATAGGCGAACTGAAGGAGATCAAGCAAGACATTTCCAGCCTCCGTTATGAGCTCCTAGAAGAGAAGTCTGAGGCCGCCGGAGAGCTGGCTCTGCTCATCCAGCAACTTGGTGACAAGTTTGGCAAGAACACCATTAGATATTGACAGAGCTCGCGTGAAGGAGAGAGAGGAAGGGGATGGAAGAAGCCGTGAAAGAAGGTGAAGGGCAGAAAGCAGGGTTACTGCAGGTACTTTTGGAACTCTTATGGTGAATTGTGAAATAAAAGAGAGAGAGAGAGATAAGCAGGATATTTATAAGAGAATATGTATGAGAGGGAACAGAACATAAAGACAAGCTGGAGAGAAAGAAACTGCACAGACTGAAAACTGCTAACATAAGGCAAGTCCTTGTACTGTACATGCTTTGACTAATTAGGGAGGAATAGCTGCGGAGAGAGATAGCTGCAACTGCGAGGGAGCATGAAGTCAAAGGGTCAGAGGTGACATAAACTCAGTTTGGGTCGAAGTGGAGGGTTGTGTTGACAGTTAAGTTCTAATTAAACGCAGCCGCTTCGGGTATCGATAGAGGAGAGGAAGACATGAACGCAAAGGAACAAGGCCGCGCAGCAGTGAGGCTCCCCACATCCACTGCCAAACTATATCGGTATATCACCAACTGGGTGGATATTGAGGAAAAGGGATGACACGTGGAAAGAGCTGGAGGAAGAGAGATGACCAAAAGCAAGCATGTCTGAAAACCAACCACTGTTTTTCCAGATAGGTTCACTTTGCTTCTCTGTCTTCACAGTATCAGGACAAACAGTAATGACTGTCAAGAAACTGTAAATCCCTTTATACACCAGGCGATCTAATTAACGCATTTCCTCCCACAATGCTCAACTTGTGATCGTGAGTCAGAAACTTCAAGAAGAAGCGGAAAGCAGTGTAGCATTTACATGTAGTAATGAATTTGTATACGAATAAATAAAAATAGCTCACTCTTAATCAATATAAATGAAACCTGTTCAGTCCAACATCCAACACAGTGTGTTGTGTAGGTGCCCAGTGTTGTAGCATCATGTGAGCTGTCTCCGAGACATTTTCGAAAGATTGACAATAAAATTACTCTAGACAGCATGTCCGTGTCTTCAGAATGATCTGAAATATAATGATGGAAACAAGCTCATTGCTTTTTTTAAACTTATCGCACATATTGGAACAATTTCAAACTAAACTAATCATAGCAGCCTGGTAGCTCAGTGGGTTAAGCGTCAGACTGGGATGCAGAAGGTCGCAGGTTTCAAACCCCGTCTGACTCCTTGTCCAGACACCCAGTAAGTCTGGACAAGGAGTAAAAGTGTCTGCCAAGCAAAGTAAATTGTTAAACATGACAACGGGTAACTTCAACTCAAAGCTTCTCTGTGTGTAGCATAGCAACCAAAAAAAACTGTTTTTTGAAAATGTGTTTTTCCAGCTGTAAAATGTAGAGAGGTTTGTTCTTGAAAAGCACAAAAAGGTAGCAAAACTCCTCTCTCTTATTGCTTCAGGGCAACAAGATGTTTGTGACATAATCATTCTTTGAGATACAAAAATATGAGGCATTGCTCTTCTGGAACAGAAATGCAATCATGTAGCTATAAAACACTGGGAGAGTCTGCTAGAGAAGCTGTGTGGAGTAATTTTTTGGGATTGTTTTTTCTTCGGGAGACTTACTTGACATGTTGTTAACACTACCTATGTCATTATGTTGTTAATAACTCATTATCTCAATAATAATTGTACCCGTAATATTGCACAGTTTGAGCTACTAATTCCATGCACAATTAATTTGATCTTTTTTTATTGTGCCAAGAGGATAATAGTAGGTATAAATGTAGGTATAAACAGGGTGCTAAAGATTACGTTGACTAGTCCTTCATGTTACAGCAGCCTTAGTTTGGATTGACAGACATTAGCCTCTGTATCTCGATTCAGTCCAGTCATCTTGAAGACAGCCAGGATTTACCGCTTGATTGTCTCAGATTATGTTCTGATTAGAATGTTTTGGCTATTGCTGAAATCAAGTTTCTTCTTGCTTGTCCTTTTTGTTTCCCACTGCTTTTGGGTTACAAGAACCTTGAGTGTTCACACATTGCTGGTATACTATGTATTTCCATGTTGTCACTTAGAAACCTAATAGGTTGGGTAATTTCTACTTATTCAGTGAATTGTACAGAATTCATACAAAAACTTATTCCAGCTTATTCTAATCCAACACGATAACATCAAAAGTAAAATATTATTAAGTGAAAACCACACAATGTTATTATTCTCTTTTTGTCTGGATGCTATCAAATGTCTTTACCCCATAGAGAAAGATCAGCAAGGGCCTACTGCACCTAATAATGGGTTTTGAGTGCTGCCATTGTATTGTGCATTATCATTTGTCCATTACAATAAAACTTTGCAAGATTAGTTATTTCCATAACAAACGTATCTATAGCTTAAAGCTCTGGGAGTTAAAAGCTTAAACTCACCATTAAATGTAGCAGGCATGAGCAAATTCTCACAGTTTTGACTCATATGTTTTAAAGATGCTTGACTTTTTAGACTTATGAGATTTTTTAGCACCTAATCATTAATTTTGTGACATACAGAAATGTTGTTTAGAGTGACGTTTTCATTTAAATAAGTAGACATACTAGTGTCTTTACCTAGGGATACTGTATCAAGAGTAAAAGAGCAGCTATTTTCCATGTGCAACCAGAACCAGACTCTACTAACGAAAAGAAAACATTTACATGAAATACCTTATTTTTTACTTTAACACAAGAATTGTTGATGAAAGCAAAATCTTGTACTGTATATTGTCATATTTTTGATCCTTGAATTAAAGAGAGTAAAATCTGACCGGATGGAGTTGTATGTTTGTGCTGATGGGTGGAGTTTATTACATGTTAATGAGGCTAAATGTTTTGTGTATTATGGGCCAGTCGTTGCAGTCATTGACTCTGGTTGAAAGACTACACATTGCTCTGTACTCCTACTGTGGCATGTACACACACACACAGATGTACTGTACACTTTTAGAACAAATGACCTAGAATACAACTAGAAGTTCATTAAATATTGTACTATATATGGATACATGCAGCTTGGAACAACTGTCACATGCGAAAGTGGTTTACAAAATGCAAAACACATCCTGCAAAAACACTATCAGATGGTTGCATCACAAAATGAATCATAATGTTTTATTAACTTTTTACATAAACTGGTTACCTTGAAGTTACATTAAGCCCGGTCTCAAATACATATTTTGTGTAGCAACATCTCAGTGGTTTTCATTGATGTGGTGTATATTAAACCTTTAAACATGCACCCCTTCTCCCTACAGCTTGTCCTCCTAGGTATCACGAGTGCTATAGCGAATCCCATCTAACATGGGGTGAGTGGCGAGGTACAGCCTGTCAGTCTATCACAGGGATGACACAGAGATATACTACTATTCACACTATGTCGCCAATTAACCTAACATGCATGTCATCGGATGGTTGGAGAAAGCTGGAGTACCCAGAGTGAACCTACGAAGACACGGGGAGAACATGCAAACTCCACACAGAAAGACTCCCACTGGTCTTTTATTCCTGTGAAACAACAATGTTAACCACTACACCACAGTTTTAACAGTTACAGAGAAATTATACTCATTCTAACTTTAAAAAATGAGGTTGATGATCAATACTGCAAAGTACAATCTGATATTTGCAAGCTGACAAATTCCTTCCTCTAGGCCAGAGGCAATAGGTTGGGAACCAAAACTGTAACCGGGTTGCTCTGAAGGTCTTGAGTTCCTGCAGTCAGAAAGGTAAATAAATGGAAACTTGCTGCTCTTGGCAGTTAAATAAACTAGGTTTCAACTCTGTGCCAGGCAGTGCTTAACAGCTACAAAACTAGTGTAATTAAAACAGGAGAATGTACCCGAGACAAACATTACACCAAACTACTAGACATACAGCATCCCCAAATTAACACATTCCCCCACCAGTAACGTGACAGGAAGCAGTGTCTCAGGACATTGTAAAAATGTACATAAAGGAAACTCAAAAGTTAACATATATATATATATATATATATATTGAGTGTGCGTAGCCATGTTGGGGCATCCTGAGCTGCTACTCTATACCATTTGTTTACTCTCACTGAATATTCTCTGCACCGCTTCAGTCACTGTCAGACATCATTTATTGTCTATGTCTGCCACTACACAAAGGCCAATGAACCCTGTAAAGTTGTCACTAACACGTACCATACATGGTCATCTTTTAGAACAGAGGGGACAATGGCTGACAGATTTGGGGTTTTTTGTTTTATTGCAGTTTACTTTAGTCACTGTTTGGTTTGGTTAACACTGGTTTGTGCAGAAAGTGTCTTTTCACATGAAGAAACAGCAGAAATGTGTGATCAATAGCTGTTTCCTATCAGTGAGCTATTTTTAGCGTTAAGCTGATGAACTCGAACGCAGGTACAGTAGGTCACGTCAAATTGAAGCCATCTTGGCCTACTGTATCCTCACCCCACCTGACTGGTGAGAGATGTTCAAATGTATATTTCCAGATAAACTGTCACAGGCACGCCTCTAAAAGGCAGGAGAACCTCTACAGCAGCTCTAATCACAAGTTTGGGCACTCTAAGAGAAGCATCCTTAACTCATTCCTTTGTTGAATCAGGCTTATAACCTTTGTTGCGTATGCTTTTTCTGCTTCTCATACTGTTTCTCCTCTCCACCACTCACTGCTGCACTATATATGCAGGCCAATAAAGCAGAAATGCCAAAACACTGTCTCAGCAAGAAGTCAACCCAAGAAATTCTGTTCAGCACATGCAAACAGCAGCAGGCCAATCACCATAGCAACAAAGTCGGTCTATGGCATATGTGCTTTTGGAAGTTCACGGGAAATTGTATTATCTAATTCCCTTTAGTGGTCTCCCTCAGATTTTAGTCTTGGCCTTCAGGGTTTTACTCAATAACACACACACTGTCAATCTGACTGTGTGAATCATTGTGTGTTGTTTGTTTTAGTCACAAGATAAGGTTTGAGAAAGTGTTTCTTTTCGTGCTTGCTCGCATATAGCAGATCATCAGCAGACACTAACCTTGCATTGAAGATTTTAAACAATTTAGCGTGTCTGTGCTTTAAAGCAACACAGTACTACCGACATCCCCTCTCTGGTATAATTTGTCCCAGAAGCCCAAGGCAAGAAAGTGTTTGCAGCCCTCCCTCACTCAATCCTCTTTTTCTCCTCCTCTTCATCCTTCCTCTTGCCTCCTCCATCTGTCTTTCTCTCTTGCTGTCTCTCCTGGCAGAGCAGTGAGTGATGTGACCTCCTGCCTCTGAAAGACAGGGATTCCAGGGATTTGGAAGAGAGATTGGACTCCCTGTCCAACACGCTTCTCGCCCACTGCCTGAATGCCCCCTCAGGAGACAAACTTAGCAACATGCGTATCTAAATATAAGTACACATGTTTGTATTCAGCATATATATATATATATATATATATATAGCAGCTAAACCTTTCTTTGTATTTTAATAAAAGCTCCAACGCACGTGGCTTGACGCAAGCACCCTCTGCCAAAAATTGACACGCATTATTCACACACTCAGAGGTGTAATTGCTCACATATGCATGCGCATTCACGCGCTCGCTGGCGTAAACACTCACATTTAAACTGTGAATGCAAATTAGCCTACACAAACACAGGCTCACTTTTGCGCATCACCCGATGCGATCCTTCATTCTTAAACCCTTGGCGCCCCTGCTGTTGCAGAGACACACTCACAGATGATTGTGTGTCAGTTACCATATTTGCAAACCTTATCCACGTCATTAGTCACCCACTTAGTCTGTCATTGCGGTATCTCATTAGCAGACCTCATCAGGTCAAACCTCTTAAACCAAAGGAAAATCAGAGCAGAAAGCTGCCACAAACTTACAATCATTGTCATTAAAGATGTAACACTTTATTACAGTGACAGGAATATCGTTTTCCCACCTTCACCCTTTTTTACTGATGTAGCGGCCAATAAAAATTAAATCTCCATCGTTAGCAAAACACCAATATCTAATTTCTTGTGCAGTCAGAGGGATGATGGAGTAGAGGAGGAAAGGGTTATTGGAGGGGCTATCAGAAGGAAAAACTGGTGGTGAGTGTTTACCAATTCTTCAAAGCCACAGCTTACTGATTCAAGGTGGATGGAGAGACTGATATGACAAGTCTCTGACAAGCCCTCCAGGTGGCTCAATGGGCCCTCAAGGCGTGTGAGCTGCCGTGCCGAGGAATGAGAGTATACGCAGTGGAGCAAATAAAACTGCACTTTCACACAAGATAAATGCATCTATCTCATGGGATGATTCTTTCTCCCAGAAATTCTCATCATTGTCAGTATGACAATATGACATATGATGATGACATCACAATAAAAAACGATGTGGTTTTCTGTTATTCTAACAGTTCAGTTCATCTTTATTTGTTTAGCGCCAAATCATAACAAAGATCATATCAAGGCACATCACATAACAAGGTTTAGTACCTTGCAAGTGTATATATATACAGAACTATGTAGAAAACCCAACAGGCCCACTCGAGCAAACACTAGGTGAAAGTAGAAAAGAAAAACTCCCTTTAACGGAAGAAACCAGGAGCAGATCCATGCTGAGGATGGACGGTTATCCGCCTTGACTGGTTTGGGTGAGTGAAAAGAGGAGAGAAAAAAGAAAAAGAGACAAAGGAGGTCAACACAACATCAAGGAGCACTAGATGAGGCACTGGGCAGGTTGGTAGGACCAGCTGCTACACAGCGAAGTCACACAACTCCGAGGTCAAGGAGAAAGAGAGACAGAGCACAACCAGGGGAGAGAGAACAACAGAAAAGGAACTCAGCATGACTAAGAGATGCTTCAGAGTCACCTGAGTCATGCTATAAGCTTTATCAAAAAGGATAGTTTTAAGCCTAGTCTTAAAGTATAGTGGTTGAACTGGTTCCACAGGAGAGGAGCTTGATAGCTGAATGCTATGTCTTCCAGTCTACATTTAGAACCTCTAGGAACCACAAGTAGACCAGCACTCTGAGAGCAAAGTGCTGCTGATCTTAAGATAAAATGGGGCCTGATCATATAGTGCTTTATAAGTAAGGAGAAGGATTGTAAATCATTCTTAATAAAACAGCAGAAGTCAGCATTTTTGTAATAACTGGCGGCTTTTGGTGCATCCTATTAGCAGTGAATTGAAGTTGTCGAGTCTAGAAGTGACAACAACATCACTTTGAGACAGGATGCTCCTTATTTTTAGTGTTCGAGGCCAATGCAATGTCCCCTCTGACCAGAGCCGATTGATTATTGAGGTAATCGAGTAAGACTGAGGTGTAATAAACACATCTAAAACTGTTGGACACATACGACTGTCCATGGCAGTTGCAGCGGGAGTCTGATCGATTTCTTTCTCCAATAGTTATGTTTTTATTTGTGAAGAAATTCGGTCATTACTGCTGAGATGTAAAGGAATACTATGTTCAACAGAGCTATGACTCTCAGTCAGCCTGGATACAGTGCTGAAAAGAAACCAGGGATTGTTGTTATTTGCCTCTATTAATGATGAATAGTACACGGTTCTGGCTTTGCAGAGGGCTTTTTTAAAACCTTTATACGTCTGTCCAGGCTAAGCAAGATTCATATGGATTTGTGGAGCGCCACCTTCCTTCAAGCTGTAGGGTTGTTTGCAGATGTCACAGAATACATTATTTTTAAATTTTAGCCAGACAGAGTCACCACAGCCTGATTATTAGGACATTAGATGCTTCTGGGTGTTTAAGACACAATAATAATACTAATCTGAGGATCAATTATTACGTCCACCTGACTTGGTCCAGTTCAGCCCAAATACTACTGAAGATGAATCCTCATCCATCTGCAGTAAAATTTATTTCCTCCCTTGGATTTTGGATGTAAGATTCATTCTGCCTGTGAGTCTGAAAGAAAAGTTCAGATTTAGGATTTTACTCTTGAAGTCAAAAGTGAGAAGTCAAATGCTTCTTTAACACCCATTCCCCATTTATATGGCAAGATTCTGTCTATCATCGTTTTTATTATCATCAGTTTTGCAATATTTGATTTAATGCTGCAGTTCTGCTAATGCTCTTCCTCATCGTTGTTTTTTTTCCTCAGTATTACTGACAAAAGTGTATAGTAAAAAGGGAATGCTTTACAGGAATTGCTACAACATTTCCTGCTTAGCAGACATTCTCTCTGTGAAAGACACGTGAGGCTATGAAGAAAGAATGAGTGAGACATAGAGGAAGTGATGTTTATAACAATTCCAGCACCGCTGCTCATAATATACAGCAACATTTCCCCTGAGTTTATTTATGTACCTACGACATAGTTTCCCTTTTATGGGCTAGCCATAGCTGTTTCACCGCCATTCATCTTCTGACTCACTTTGCCTTTCTTTCCCTTTGTTCTGTTTTGTGTTGGGTTGTGTTTTTTGCCTTCATCTCCAGTCAGTTGCTCACTCACTTGCCTATTTAGTTTGTTTCTCTTTTTAAATCTGCTGTTTGTTTCTTTGTTTTTCTGTCTCGGATTCTCCTCTATTGTGTCACTTTCGGCCTTCCTTTGGCCAATGTGTTTTAACCTTTTTTTAATTCATGTTTTGTTTCTATTTGTCTGTTTGTCTCCTCCTCTCCATGCCCACACTCAGCAGACACGTAGGCACAAACACACACACATGCAATGCGAGATAGGCGGTTGCCTATTGCGCCACCAGCAGGAGAGGTGCTAAGATTAGTTGCTTGGTCTACTTTTAATAATCCAGTCTGTTATCCCAATAGCTTGTTATATAGTTAAACGTGAATGAATCTAAACATTTACTCACACAACTGTGTTAGAAGCACACATGGATAGCCAGGTTACTAATGTGTTTTAGTTCTATTAAGTTGTTAAACATATTTTAATTGATTTACTACTGTCATGTTGATGCAGGCATAAAATGTAATAATAATATTAATACAGATGTAAAACATATAGATAATGTTACATTTTAAAGCAATAGAATAATATTACAATTTTATTTTGACTGTGTTCTGTACTATGGAACGCTGGTTCTGTTATTTCCCACATGATCTGTTTAGTTTCCCTGCCCCTCCTTTCCCTCTTGACTCCTTTTCTCCCATCCTTCCCTACTCTTCTTCCCTCTCCAGCTTTGTGAGTGTCCATGGCTGATTTACAGTGACTCTCTGCTCTACTGCATGGCTCCTGGACAGGGGACCTTGCCCCCATTTAGACACAGGGTGCTCCTTTCCTTAATACCTCCTTCACACAACCTCCTAAAAGGTGATACAGAAGGAAAAGCAGAAGCTAGATGATCCACAGCATCTCTTCTCCTCCATTGTTGTTTATTTACTGTCTTAAGATCAGCCCTTGAAAATACCCTGGTGGCCTATTCTGACTCAGTCTGCTTTATTTGTAGAGTCAAGAGGCTACTTGACCTGCACTTAGATCCAACTGTACACTGTTACACTGCAATAGTATAACATACTAATTTATAAACTGGGAATTTTCTGAATTGCATGATTTAAAAATGAACTGTTGTGTATGTTTGTGTTTAGAGGTTTCGTGACTACGGCCCTTTTTCAGGATCTGTTTGTTATTTTTCCTTAGTGAAAAAGTGAATGCCTCTCCATTTAGTCCTCCCTGAGATGAGAAGCAGCATTTGGTGTTCTGGTGAGATAATCAACTGACTAATTGTAGAGCGTCTGATTTCTGCCAATAGGCGTTTGATGTGCTGGCAGGGAGAAATCCTTTTCTGCTCGCCTTTTTTCTGCAGAGGTTAGAGAGGAGATGGTTAGAAGAAAATGAACACAATTACAGAAAATGAGAGGGGAGATGCTTGTGTCATTTTTTGTTTGTTTAGGACTCTTGTTGGAAATCAGTCAGACTGCATTGACATAAGAGGCAAAGGATCCTTAGCTGCTTATGTATAAGCCATTAGTGGATAAATTGTCAGTAAAGCTGCCTGTGCTCCCCCTCTGTATGTCTGTTTATTTAAGTGTGTAGCAGTATATGTGTTGTTTCCTACTTGTGATTTATATATGTCATGTGTCTCCCGCATGTGTGAATGTAGGAGTGTTCACAATAGTGTTCTCATAATCTGTCTCTCCCTGTCTTGAGTCTTTTATGCGTTTTGGTCCAGGGAGTCTGTCTGCGCGATGCTATGTTTAGTCGTTGTTCCTCGTTTGTGTGTGTGTGGGTGTGTTAGTGCACAAAAGGACATGGTTTTATTGTTTGAAATTATTGATCATTAATGATTTTGGAGCTTTGGTAGCATTGCTTTTATGAGGCCGCCTGACAGCGAAGCAGTGAAAACCAGAGATTAATGGGCTTTACAGACAGTGTATTTGGGTGGCTGTTGGACTCCTGCCTGTGTAAATGACTCCACTGGACTGAGGCATTCATGCTGAGGAAAGCAACAACATGTTATTATTCTTTCATGAAGCAAAAATAAACAAAACTCAGTTGACTCAAGCTATTTTGTCTCAAAGGAATTAGCAATAACACCTCAGGAAAGCATCGCTGTGGGTGCAGATTACCACAGCTTTTGTTAGTGCTCTTTACTTCACCCTTACTTGGCACGACATAATTTGAGGTGACTGAAACTAAATGATGTAAAACAGTCGCAGAACGCTTTGAGGGAAGATTTTCAAAATGTTGATCTTTTCCCTTGTGGAAATATGGAAAATACGAGTTATAACAAGCCCTGAGCAGACCCACTTCTCCAGTTAGATGACAGTGCAGGGGACCATGCATCATTGTCTGTTTTATCAGTGTGTGTGTGTGCATGTAAATGAGAGAAAGAGAGAGTAGTATGGCTTGTGTGTGTCTAGGCTACCCAAATATAATCCCTGTTAACTCATATGGCCTGCTATTTGCTGTGGTTATGTTTCATCAGCAGGAACATTAAGCTTCTTTTAAGCACCTCTCTCTCTCTCTCTCTCTCTCTCTCTCTCTCTTCCATCTTGTAAAACAACATTATTATACTCAGAAACTTTTAGTTTTCTTGTTTATCGCCCGTTTGAGCTCTCGCTGCTTCATGGATGAGTTGTCTTTTCCCCTTTTTTCATGGATTAAAAGGATTAACAGCAACAGAAAGAAATGCAGAAGGGGGTGTCAAGCGCGGCAGGGAGAAGGAGGGAATAAAAAAACGAAGAGGAGCAAGAGAAACAGACAACAGTGAGAAAGACATTAGAGGAATGAGAATCAAACAGTGAAGCACAAAAGGTTGAGGGGTGAAAAGTAGTTTGTGATGTGCGTGTGTCTCTGTTTGTGTGAGCATGTGTAACACAAGGATAGAACATATATTAAGAAGCACACTGAAGAGCGCTGACAGCCATTTTTGTTATAAGTGATGTGATGTATGAGGCTGAGAGAGACACAGATTAGTTAGAGTACCTTAATAAAGTTCATAGTGGTGGAGAATTGCATCTCATCATTCCTAATCAAAATTCCATTGCCATGGGTTACTGATAATGAGCAAAGTCTGAAACCTCTCGCAATTAGTCACAGAGCAATCATCAAACAACATACATGTTACGGTGTATCACAACTCTTCTCTCTCCCTTCATGTCCCTTGATTGTGATGGATGATCTAGTTGTGTTACCAACCTCCATCGCCACTTTAAGCCACGCACACAGATTTTGTCGAATTGGGTCAGATTTTCTTTTGTGTCCATTGTAGATTTGCCTGTTTGGCGCATGTGTATGTCTGAATGATGGGAGTGAGGATAAGCCCACAGCAAAGTGAGGAAGTCGTGCCACATCCAAAAACCAATAATAAACAGTAATCTCCTTAGCCGTAACAATTATTGCTGTCCCTCCACAAATGCAAACAAGGCTTTAGGCTGTATTCAGATTCCCAATGTGACATGCACATTCCCCCAAACTCTGGTCCACTGTAATTCTCTTCATTGTTGAATAGAAAGTTGATTTGGGAGAGCAGGGCACCGCTACTGTAGGTGTTATTTGAACACTAGTTAACTTTTTATTTTACGTTTATGTGCATGAGGCATTTTGTCCAATTTGATTATTTGTTCTTTAATGTGCGTGCATTGGTGAATGTGTGTGCATATTCCCCTCAATGCCTGCCAGCCATTCTGTTGTGACAGAACAGGTGCAGATGAATATGAAACAGGTCTGCAGAGCTTTTAAGACCTGACCCTTTGTATGTATGCTCATGTCCGAAGTGTCGCAGTAGAGCACCTTTTTTCACTGTCTTGTGCCAATGTCTAGTGTCCTTTGGAGAGCAACCACTTTTATTGTATTTTAATTAGTAAAAATTAAAAAAAGAACAGAAAGTAGTGCCATGCAATTCACTACGGATGAGTCAGGCACTAAAACCAAGACATTATACTAGCCTGTATAGACCTTTGTAGACCCTTCCTAAAATTTAATAACATCTACAAGGTCTTACACACTGTCACCAATCTCAGTCTCACACCTTTTCCTGTTCTCTCATCACCCCAGTGTGAGATTCCCCACACTGGGACAGAAATGGCTCTGACTTAACTTTCTCTGGTCTCTTAGATATAATATGATAGATAGATAGATAGATAGATAGATAGATAGATAGATAGATAGATAGATTACAGTAACATACATCCCTGTCCAGTGACGTGTCTCTAGCGCCATGCCTCCTTCCCCTTTCCTGAGCTGCTGTTCTCTCTCCTTCACTCTCTCATACACACGCAACTCAGGACGAAGACTGTGTGTGCTGCTTTGGTTTTATACTCTGCTCCGTGTCGTTTTTAATCTGAATCGATATTCCCACGGGGGCAGACCGTCGGTAGCTTGTGTTCAACATGCAGAGACCGTGTACTGGATGAATAAAGAAGCAAAGGGTTGGTAATTTAGGAGTCCGGGTTGCCCTTTCTCTGCGCCCCGTACGCACAAGCCCAGGCGATCTTGTACTGCGTACCACGGCGCGTGAGAGGACGTGTGCGCACCAGAGATGCCGCTGAACTTCACCTGCTTCTACAGACCCTAGAGTCATTTGGATATTGCTACTGTTGCCTGTGATAACGCAGTCTGTGCTAAACCTCAAAGGCGACAGGACGATTTGGATCGAAACCCCAACAAGTGGGATATTGCATTCCTGTAGCGGGACGCTGGTCTGACACATGGATCTGACCAGTCCGGCTTAATGTGACGGAGGACGCTGCGTTATTAACCCACTGGGCGACTCATGGTCCGCGGGCGCAGACTGGAAGCCAGCGACTCGCTGCTTTCTGTGGCGCGTCCTCGGCGGGGCTGGAGCGTACACAGCCAGGCACCCTGAGGAATGCGGAGCCGGAATCTCTCTGTCTCTTCTAGCTCACCTGCGGAACTCTTCGGAGCACATAACGGAGTAAGTATTCCCCCCAACTAAACCATGTGCTTTGGTTTGGTTTAATGCACAAAGCACAAACACAATGTCTTCTGGCATTCATGAAATCGATAGTTAATACAAAGGAGGTGGTGGGGGCGGGCTGGGGGGGCTTCACATTATTTTGTTTTTACTGTAACGCATAGCACCACTGTTCTGATTTATGGTGTAGTTTTTCTGAGTGGATTATTGAGTTTGACCTTAACGGGGTCTATCGCTGGCTTTGAATGTTCCTATGCTTTTTCCAAACGACTGTTTTATGGATGATATTGCATCTGTAACATAACCTTCTCCATGTCTGTCCATCTTCCAGCCGGCCGACGCAGCCGGTGAGCCCGCCGAGTGCCATGCTGAGGCAGATTCTCCTCAACTCCACCGACACCCCAGACTTCGACCTGGTGCTCATGGCCCAGTCTTCCACGCACGCTCCCTCCTCCCTGAACGCCTCGCACGGAGGACCGGTGAGCGTCGCCGCTCTTCTCAGACCCACCACGGGGCGAGGGAGTGGGGGTCTCCGAGAGGGTGAGCTCCACAAACCGGACCTAATCACCTACATAGTTATGTGCCTCCTGCTCTTCCTGTTGGTGCTGCTCATCGTGTTTTTCATCAACTGTCAGCTTCGGAACTCTTTCTTCGCCTCCATGCCATATGACAGGTCGCTGAGAGAGGCCCGCACCTCGTACAAGTGAGCTCGGACCATAGGGACAAACCTCCGCGGCTCTGAAGTTCAAAACTGGTCTCCTCTGAACCGCTGCTGCACGAACTGGACACATTGCCTTTATGAGTTGTTTTGGACACACTGAATGTCCTAAATAACCTCGAATCTCCAACACGACTTGATTAGAGCCTTGATTATGCCAAATGTTGCCCACATTTTCTTCTTACGGGCCCCAGCGCCACGTGGTAGCCCTTCAGACGACAGGGGGTCGTTTGCGAGGACAGATTGTGTTTGTGGGTTTACTGCAGGTGGAAAGGTAACAATGTAACTCCTGTTAAAATAAGTGGCTCGTATATTTTGTGGTAATTAATGAGTGAACAATCCATCATCATTTGCAGTCTCTGTTGTGGTCCCCGCAAAGCACTTTGCAAACAAATTGTTTATTCCCCTATCCTCCCAGCTTGTATTCGGTCATCTAATTGCTTGCAATTTTGACCTGGCGCCTGCTGTTTGGGCCCAAAGTCACACTGGTCCCGTTAATGACTAAGTCTTTCCAAGGAAACGTGAAGGGGTCTATAGTAGTTTGTATATATAAGATTTTGTATGACTGTAACTTAACTGTCTTGTGTTGTAAAATTATGCAATCCACAAACAATTTCCACACTTTTGTCCATTGTAAAATGGTGATTAAATAACAGAATGTAGAACCTATATCGTCACATAAAGGTATTCAAATTGACTTTATAGAAGGAGTTTTTTGTGTGTATCCACTCGGACAGTGATGATGATGCAGTGGTGTTAGGGGCCAAGAGTTCTAACCAAACGTCCATAGGGGACTTAATACGAGCGCCATAGGGCAGCCAGTCTTATCGTGTACTTTCACTCTTAATTAACTTCACAATTTACAGCGACAATATCCCAAAGAATGAAGACTCGAGGCTGAAGTACATGATGAGTCTTGAGCGATAAACCAAACTGTTGTCGGTGTTCAGTGCCACCGGTGATGCGCAAATCCTTTCCAATCTTGTTGTTGGAAAACGTCTCACATACCAAGACGGATAGATGACCCTATCTCTGTAATCCCGTGCTTCTGTGTCTGCATGGCTGTGTGCGCTTAGGTTTGTGTCTGTCTGACAGGTAAAGGAAACGTTGCATTCAAAGTAGTGGACATAATATCTGGAAATGATCAAACCAGGGCACCTGGAGTCAAATAATTCTTTGGAACAATAATTCTGTTTTCCTGAAAATCTGAGATATAAATCCTCACTGAGATGAATTAGACGTGGGGATTATTAACAGCTGTTGCAGGCAATCGCAGTAAAGTCTGACTCTGAGAAGCACTGAAATAAGACACATTTAAGACACAGTCAACAACACAGATGAATGGAATATATAGTCAAATCATTTTGAATATTTTCTGTACTTGCCTTGTATCGCTTGATATTATTTTAGTACCAACAGCACGTTGACAAATGTATAGCAAAAGAGAAAACTATAAAGTAGCCTCCATCACTATCGCTGGTTAACTTACTCGACATACTGTGTTCATTCTGGCGACACTGCTGCGCCTGTCATTTATATGTTTACCGCTCGGTGGCGCCACGACTCTGTTGATTATTTGCAGAGTCTCATGACAGCACCAAGGGACGACGCGATGCGCGTAAACATCCCTTTTGCTAAATACACTGAGAAGGCAAAACTTACCACCCACCTGGTAGATTTAATGCTGCGGTGGACAATGCTCAGACATGTTGCATCACAGCTTGTTGCATTAGAGTGCCAATGCTGACTCGTGTCCGCCTTAAAAACTAGGTAGTTTTAAAGTTGTGGCTGATCGATGTACAGACATTTTCTGCACAAGAGTCAGAAATAAAGCAGCATCACTGCTGTTGGTGGTTCAACATGGATGGAAACGTTCATAACGATGACCAACATTTTATTATTAATTCGATGGATACTTGCACAATTAAGATTTGGCTTAGCTCCATCAGTCAAATCCCTCTTATCATCCACCAGATAAGATGATGTACCCATGTAATGTCGGGGAATGTGCAACCTCAGATGTCTAAGAAGAAGGTTTCTGGCAAATCTTAAATCTCATCCTAAGAGTCAAGGACGCACACATTGGTGTCACACAAAGGAATTTCGTTTTGTAATAGGGTGTAGTGGTATTGCTGGCACAAAAGCAATGGTAGGGACGTAATAGGGAAAATATTATTAATTAACTGGTGGTGTTGCTATTGCTACAGATATTGAGACACCCATCAGTGGCTGTCAGACATTCCAAGGTTTATTATTATTGACATTTGTATGTCTGTGCTGCCTGCTGCTGGTGTGATATTCAACTACACTGTTTAAATAAGCGTCCCTGTGGGTTTTAAATAGTTTTTTTTTCCTGTTCTGGCTCTTATAGTCGAAATGACGTCACAGAAGCCTTAAATAATGATGCGTTAGCATCAGTGTGTGTTCGTGTTGGGTGATTTCTCTAGCAGGGGCACAGAAATGAAAGCCCTGCGGTTATTTCACCGTGCTCCGATGAGCCTCCAGCTCTGTGCAGCGTATTACCGCGGTCGGTTAAATCCTCTCAGGTGTAACGGCAGAGCTTAGGCTCCTCCCCCGTGAGCTCTGTCCGGACTGTCAGAAGAACAGGAAGACTCCTCTGTCGCCGAACACTCAGTCGCTTATCTCCTGTCACGCAGGGGTTAAAAAGTTAACTAAACTTTTTTAGCAGCCATGGAAACTAATTTGGGAGACGCTATCGACCCGAGTCATCCGTAGCATCGAGTCACCTCCCGTGTTTTAGTTGCCGAAAACACGTCTTCAGAGTAGGAAGAGCGGATTTTTTTGTCTGTGGATACGGTACTGTAGCTAGCTTAGCTAAAGCTGGCTAAAGTTAGCCGAATTGGTGCCGCATACTTTCGGGAGGAAAACTTTAAATTGTGGAGCTACAAGTTATGTGTGCACACTGGTAGGATAACGCCGTCATTTTTTGTTTTATCGGCGCAAAAGGTTGTTTTCATACTTTTCGACTTGAGGTCTTGGGACTGTGCTTTGAATTTCCCTCCTTCAGTGATAACAGACAAGCGGCGCAGCGGAGCGAGCGCTTCGTTCGTTCGGCACAGTTGGCTTCCTACCAGGTCATTAGCCACCCTGTGCTAATTGTGGCTAGTTAGCCTAGGCCCCGAGTGAATCAACAGGTTGCCTTTTTTTTACATAAATTAAGAGACACTTTTGGAGGAAACATTTGCGCCCAGTGGAGAGCGTAGAGATTAACGCCACATCGGTTTATTTTCACAACCTGTTCAAGGAGACTGGTTAATTTATTAACATGGAGCCAAACACTGGGAATTCTGCATCAGCTGCTGGTCCCAAGAAGGACAAAAAATCAAAGAAGAATTACGAGGATGGAGACGGGAAAAAGAAATTTGTGAGTATGCCACAGGTTCAGCGTACTACACTTTTATGACATGTTGTGGTCGGTGGGTGGTTCTTTCTCTCCTGTTTTAGGTGAAGCTATAATCAATCAACTCTTAACACACTAGTATTTTCTTACTTTCTTAACATAGTTTACAATGACACGATGTTAACAGGATACAGGTCAAAGTGAGTGTCAGAATATGAGGAAGTAGCTCAGACTTTAAAGTGTTGCACTGTATTGTACTCTGAGGTTGTGCAGTTGTGACAGATTACAACATGTCAACACATGACTCAGAGGTTTTATTTCTTTTTTTTTATTTTGAGCTAGTAAGAAAACAAGACATGATCAAACCTTCTCTGCAGTTACTCACACAGTTTGGTCACAATGTTGAATGTAATATAATTTTGCCAAATGAGTGAATTAAAACTTATTTAGTAGGGTGCGGCATTCACACTTTTTTCTCAAGGTGACTTAATCACAGTGACATTGTGTGATGTCTAACTGGCTGTGCCAGCATGGTGCTTTGAGGGAAACGGAGCAGAAGGAGTCACCAGTACTAATGCCTGTCATCAGCAAGTAAAACTGTTGTGTAACTTAAGCCCATAGCCATGTCTAGCAACAGGTGAAAACTGATATTGTACTCGCAGAGAAATGGTAACCATAGATGGTGCACAGAAGACACATCTGGTCACCGAGTAAACAATTACACTACACACACACACACACACACACACACACATTCACTTGCACTTTATTCCAGAAAGTTTTCTGAACCTTTATGGGTCCCACTCACATGCTCACTTGTTTAAACCTCAAGGTATTTTATGTCCTCCTCACAGGAATGAACACAAATTGTTTCTTACAACACACAACTACATTCAACACCCTGTTTAAGCTTTTCATGTAAAAAGTACCACCTGGGCACCTTTGCCAAGCAGTGGGGGTCAAAGATTATAGTTGGTCAAAAGCATGGTTTTGATGGTGGAACTGGCACTTTTAGTAAAAATAAAGTATTTTAGCACAGGTATAATAAGATGGTAGTTGTATTGTCAAAAGGTAGGGCTATAGGTAAGCATGAGTCAGACAGAAACCAACTGTGTAATATTCTAACATAACTCTGCATACATGAGATGTTGGAGTGTGTGTGTAACTAGATTACCAACATTACAGTGAGGTATGTCCCTCACTGCTGTACAGCACCAACTCTGAAATTTAAATGTAATCTGTCAGAAATTTTGTTACAGCATGGTTAAAGTTCAGACAGAGGTATGAGTGTAGCATTATCTGTGTTGTACTTGATGTGCAGTGTGACATAATCTATGTCCGTGGCATGAACTTGCTGATGACTTCATTACTCTCCTCTCACCTTTTTCCCCCAGACAGTGATAATAACATGATGCGATATGCATGACTTAATGTTTTGTGGTCTTGACTCAGTTTGCTAAAATTAAAATGAATGGATGATATGATGTTTGGATTATTTCTATTTTAAACAGTATTTTGCTGAAATAATACCACTGTCTCCAGACAGTTTTGACATTAGGGCAGACGTTGTGGGTTTTTATGACACGATGACAATGTATTTTTAGTTTATGTCCTCCAAAAGTCACCAAGGTTGCAGTGGTATTTAAAACATCAGATGACTAACCCCAATAACAACCACTGTAATACTACTACAGATCTACTACTACAGATCTGCCATAAGAATTGCCATATTTTCATTATTTGTTTGTGTTATTTTTCTGTGCTTCATGAATCATGTCTGGACATGCATGTGTCTTCTACACTGGCTATCTTTGGCGTATGTAACCTCTGTGCTAGAGTTATATCTGTAGCAGAGAATGAACCAGGTATTTTGCTTGAAGCCAAACGCAGGTCATTTTAGCTGTCTTCCAATAAGCAATATCTGTGTTCTTCAGGCCCTGAGAGATAAAAAGGATCAGCATCCATGAATACTGTTGACATAAACAGGCTGACAGAGTGGATTAGCCAGGGATCACTGCTTTGGACTATTGTTTGGTATACAAGTTGAATTGTACATCAGATTCTTTTCTCAGGGACATCTTGTCGAGTTTTAAAGGGGAAAGGTTTGCTAAGTTCTCAAGTAGCTCACTTCTTATTCAAGTGTATTACTATTACTATATCAATTATCAAGGAGAATTGTAATTGTGACATATCATTTTTTTCCCAGTCAAATGTACTACTTTAGTTCTCGATGAAAAACCTGAATAAACTCGGCCTCCAGTAACAACAAGAACAACTCAAAACACCCATGCACATGTATGTTTGGGTTGAATGTTTTTTGGGATTCATGTCCAAATCAGTGCCATGGGACATGGGTTTAAGTGTTGTAAGCGGGTTAACATGTTTGTGTATAAGGCCTGATTAAAATGAAAGGTAAATGCACCCTCCTTCAAGCATAAAATAATGTGCCTGCGTGCACTTTTGTGCAGCAGTGCACCTACTTCCTGGGGGAACCACCTCAGCAAATGCTTAATTTAAGATCGCGACAGGAATTAAGCTGGTCAAGTCACTACTCTTGAGTCAGGTAGTGTAGTTAAAAAAAGGTCTCCAGTGGTTCCCTGTTGCACTATTTTATGTATACCTGTTCTGTTTCAATACTGTTCACACACACTTATGTACAAAGGCACACAGCTTCCTGTTCTATACATCTTTGTGAGCCGAAGAATAGAAACAGTGAGCTTCTGAAAACTGAAACTGGAATGGTTAATAACCTGCTAGTGAAAGGGGCCACTTGGCTCAGAGTGACCAAGAGTGTTTTAGAGCACAAGGAAAAGAAAGCGATCCATTAATGAGCAGGGACACAGAGATAAAGAGGAAGTGAGAGAGGGAGCAGAAAGGTGTGTCACAGAAAGCAAAAAAGGCCAAGAAGCTAGAAAAGAGAAATGCAGTGCCTTAGTAGGTTTGCAGTCAGTATTAATAATTACAGGTGGTGTGATAGGCGGCCTGGTAGCTCAATGGGTTAGGCGTCTGACTGGGATGCAGAAGGTTGTGGGTTCGAACCCCGTCTGACTCCTAGTCCATTCCCTACCAGGTGTGTCCCTGAGCCAGACAC
>JAUMHF010000002.1:10270259-10285310 GCA_032359275.1 Microctenopoma steveboyesi | reverse complement strand
CTGAGCCAGACACCCAGCGCTAGCTCCCTGTAAGTCGCTTTGGATAAAAGCATCTGCCAAGCAAAGCAAAGTAAAGTGATGGTACCGATGGTAAGTTACATCTAGAAACGTAGTTAAAAGGTAAAGTTACACCCAAGTCTCTGTGGTTGGACAGGTTAAGCATTTTACAGATATTTTACAGATATACTTTATAAGTAAAGAGTGTTAATGCACATGCAGTTCTTTCATTGTGGTTCTGTGTGGAGTTTAATCTCGAATTGTTAACTTTATCAGAGGTATGATAGACTAGTACACATAGACATTCTTCTTAGGTGCTTTAGAATTGCTGTTGGGCAGAAGCTATAAACACCTATCATTCAGCAGTTATCATTCACAGTCACGTTAGATTTATGTCCATTCTGGACATCAATAATTAGACAGAATAAAGACACTTGTTGGAATAATCCCTCATGGGTCAGCTAAAGGGAGCAGCTGTTGTTTTAGCTGTTGACTGTGTTTGGTTTGCTCTGAGGCCTTCTCTGAAGATATGAGAGCTGTGTTGAGTAATAGAAGTGTCAGTGACCGATTTGTTGAGGCAGGCTCACACAGGAATGCAGAGTCACTGCAGCACTGAAATACCATACTTAGAGGGTAATATAAGATACACTTGTTAGTTCTTTTTATTTCAGATGTTAAAATGGACTCTCAAGCATGTAGCTTTAGACAAGAAAGTCCCCATACTACATATTTTTCTACCTCCACCTGTGCATACATAGGTGGATAATAACATAATAATATTATGACAGCTCAAAAGTCATGTTAGCCTTTTAGGTTACTGGGATCATTTGGCTTGTGAAAGTTGTATTCATTATTTTAACTCCTGACTGACTGTGTAAAGCAGATGTGGGAAATTCTGGTCCCTGGTTCAGGCCCACTGTCCTGTTTGTTTTTTTCCAACTATTGCTTTCCCAATGCTGTTTATCTGGATCAGGTGTTTTTACACCTTTCGTGAGCCAATCAGTAGCTGGAGAGTGCTGTGTTTTTTGCATATTTGCCACACACTTATTCAGATTATATATATTTTTATTTTAATATATATTACATATATATATTATTTTATAACATAGTAGAAATGATGATGAACCTGCACCTGCTTAACCCTATGTATGTATTCAAGAACAAATGAGAAACTTTCATGTGTCAGTCAGCAAGCAATGGTGGGAGCTTTTATACCTTAATAGAGAAAACTTAAAACACTGAACCTAACTAGTAGTTGCAGACTGAACAATTACACACACACTTGGATTACGCAGCCGCACAATGATCTAAAACACACCAGGACATCCCCCTCAGAATGGCTCACCAAATAAATAAATTTGGGACTTGAGATGCTGTGGCATGACCCTGCCTGAACATCCTCCAATGTGGCTAAATAAAAAAAAAAAAGAATGAAAAAGTGTGGCAGAACACATTACCAGGTATCTTAAACACAGTTTGCAGTTGTTGCTGCCAAGATTTGTTGTTTTCTACCCTTACTAAATGAAATCATCATTTAAAAATGCCTTTTTATATTTACTTAGGTTAAACCCGCAAAAATCAAGTGGGAAAATACTTTTTCACAGCACTTTCAGTGCAGGAGTGGTTGAGAAAACAAGCACGAGAGTGGCCCTTAATGACCAACCTTAAAACCACACATACCATACATTGATTAAGAGATTTTTCTTGTCTGTTTATGTGACTATTACTAGGTGTTACTTGGTGTTGCTGTCTAAATGGTTCAGACCCCTGCGACAGTATTCTCTAAAGAGGAAATCTCTTTTTTTTTTTTACTGTCTCACTGTCACTTAATAAGATAACTGATTAAGTACATTATTTTTAAGCTGTGTGCAAATTGTGATATGTCCTGCAGCGACAGCGCCTGGCATCAGACACTAGCAGGAGGGTAAGGGCAGGAGCAACAGAGGGTAAGGGAGGAGTTAGGTCAGTCACCAACTAACTGATAGTCTGATGAATATTTTCAGTGTGACGGCTCTTCCTTGTCCTTGTCAGTCACATGTGATGTTTGCACACAATCATCTCTTCCGCATAGCAAGCTGTGGTGGCCCTTTTTTCAGCACGGTTTGTTTATTCTTCATCGAAAAATGTCAACCTCGAAAACTTTTACATTTACTTCTCCTTCTGACAGTGTCTGGTTTTGTATGCATGTACTTGCAAGTGGGTGTATACACGAAGGCGTGCGCCACACACACAGTTATATCTATGCTTTCACACGTGTTATTTCTCAAATTCAGAGGAGTGTGACAGGAAGTTGTGCAAATATAGTGAACAGGATGCCTTCTTATTCGTCCCCATTATTGCTTACCCGTATCGCTTACCCTTATCGCTCTTATTCCCTCCTTTGAACACCCATTGTTAAACACTGTACCAGTGGGATAATAAATATGTTCATAGACATGCACACAGCCCTTTTTCAGGTGCTTGGAGGCCTACATGTTTTAGGGCTCTGGATTATGTTTAAACATTAAGCTTTGTCACTAGGGCCTAATTCGCAGGTTTGGGATATTGCAGTGAGTGCAGATGGATAGCACGAGTACCCACATTGTGCTGAATAATCAGGACAGGATTTTCCAATTACCTGTTGTAATGTAGTGTCAGATATCTGAGTCTGTGGTAAGAGGTAATTCTGGTGCCTATGTAATTCCTCTTCTAATGTAGAGTTATAGGACTTCCGCTAACCATTACCTTAGTCAACAAAATGCCACAAAATAATAAAATGGTTTGCTTGGTTTACATATGAGCATAAAAAAAGCCTTGAACTTGGTGGAGTGTAACTAAGAAAAAAAAGGTTTCTCAGATTTGCACACCACTGGCTAGACATGTTATATTAGTGATGCCTGAAAAAGAATTTGATTTTTGCTGTCTAACTGCAGCATCTCTAATTGTTTCTCGTCTTTAGTGTTTTCAAAAGACAGAGCTATTAGAGCAGCTCATGGAAGGTTTTTTTATAAGCATATGCATAAGGACAATGAATAAAAAATCATCAAATCATATTGCCATTTATTATAGCTTACAAAGTGTGTAAGACTAAGAAAATTTCTTAGTGTCTTAAAACATTTTTTATATTTTTTTATACCCCAATTATCCTAAGATGTATTTTTGTCCTGCCAATGTCTAGTGCTTACTCCATATGTGGATAGTGGCAGAGATGTAGTCACTCACGTTGTTATTCATGAGCTCAAACTACAGAATTCCCCTTTTCTGACTTTCTCAGTAAACTTTTCTGCAAGAAGGAGGCACTGCTATTAATGAAGTATTCAGTTTGTAAACAGATGTCTTTTTGACAACCACCAGAGAGATGGGTATACACACCTGTACGCTGTTCCGTACAGATATGATTTGAGTGCATTTGTTACCTGTTGTGTATGGGGGACTTAGTAAGGATTACAGTGGCAGTTCTCCTCTGTGACTCTCTAGATACCCACTGACAGATTACAGCTAATCCCAGCCTTTTGTGTGTGTGTGTGTGTGTGTGTGTGTGCGTGCGTGTGTGTGTGCGTGCGTGTGTGTGTGTGTGTGTGTGTGTGTGTGTGTGTGTGTGTGTGTCAGGACCACGGCTGTTGTCTATGGCCTACGTGCTGCTCTCACCACCAAGTGTGTGGTGGAGAGGACTCATGCTGTCGTTAGAAATGAACTAAGATGTAAAGCCATTGAAGTTGTGTGAGGAATTTTGTGCACCAAATGTTTTTTCTATATGAAGATGGTCAACCAATGGTTACTTCAGACATTTTTTACTGTACATACATACGTTTTCATTATTGCAATTAAAGCAAATCTAGGGATTGAAAAAATGAAAATAAATTTGTCTGCCTCATGTGTTGGAGGTGTGCAGTTGGTGAATGCATGCATCAGTCTGTCATGGCTGGAATGTGAACTCGGATATACATACACTCACATCTTTTATTGTTATATGTTATGTTATATATATTTTTGGAGTATTAGATAAACACTGAACGCAAATATTTGAAAAGAGATTAATTTGACCACTGAATCTTACGCTCAATATTATTTTATTTTTGTTGGATCCTTGTCCACAACAGAAACCATCCATCCTTTGTTAAAAAGAAATTCAGAAATGGAACAACTGCTCATGAGGACATTTTGTATTGCCATGCAAGGTAGTGTAATAAAGCCATAATTAATACAGCTTCCTCTCCCAAACCCTAATTTACAAGTGGCTGCATTTGTTTGGTTCACATCCCCACTTACTATTTACATTTGTGATCCAGGATTTTTTGTTTGTGTTTAAGTTAATACATGGCATTACTCGGAGTGTGAAAGAAAGGGAGGAGGGAGACACAACTCTGCACACAGGACCTCTGCAGGCTGCAACATATGAGCTACTGGTGATTGGCAATGAAAGACATTGATCGCTGATCACATACTTTTTCACGGAAATAGGTCGATACTGATCGGTTGATTGATCGGAGCATCCCTATTAAAAAGGCTGCCCGAAAGCTGCCTCGGTGTTAATTTTGCACAGATGCCAGCACCCTGATATTTTGCTGTGTGATGTTCAATGTGGCGTCCAGCGTGAAATGTAACATTGCTGGTGGGTAAACGATAATGTGATTTTACTGGTTTTGTACTTTAAGACATGACTCACATGTACCATGTAACATTAAGGATTTCTGCTTAAACACAACTTAAATTTTATCACGAACATACTCAACACTTGCATGACAACTGGGCCTACTTAGATTGAATATGAATGCTGTTCCTTCTCTAGTGTAAGTCGGCACTTCCAGGAGAAACAGTAAAATGTCACCAAAATGTCACACGCCTTTTTCACCACCACCTGACATGGCCTCAGGTCTTTTGGACAGATGCACCCCATCTCTGACCCTACTTCTTTAGGCAGTGAGGCATTGTATTGGCACAATAAATCTGCCTTGAATAGACATCGTAAAAGGGAAATACCGTCTGATGGCAGGTACTGTATTTGTCTGTCTCAGATTAAAGGCATCTTGTAGGTATTGTTGGGTCTCTAAGCATCCATAGGAACAAACATGCCTCTGTCTCTGATTCAGAAGGCTGCAGTCATCATTAGCAGCAGTCAGCAATGCATACATATTAGCCATGTCTCTCTGCAGGCACGGTGAGGACTGAGGATATGAGGGGAGGCAGAGAGCATTTCTTTTGATGAGATGTAGGTGAAAGTTTGAGATGGGTGGATAGTATGGAGTACATGAACTCGTTACTGTGTGTTGATGGACGCTCCACTCTTGTTGTGAACAGATGTGTTAGTCTGTCTGTGTGGCAATCTCATCAGTTCTTTGACTGTTATTTAAATAAGGAATAGAAGGCCTCAGCAGCAGCAACAGTATTTTATCTGTATTGAAATGACTGTTAGAAGAACAGAGTAAGCTGAAGTCAGTAAAGCATGCAGTCTTGAATAATAATAATACGTTTGCAAAGGTAAAGCCTGTTTGGAGGCGTTACATCACTAGGCTCAATGACGGCGTTGGCAGTGAATACTTAAAATAAACTTTCAAGAAATACAAAAATGATCATAATAATCAGACAGGGTGCAGGTTAAAACGTTGGTTACACATACACAGCAGCAGTAATTAAACAATCGCAAATATTAAACATACACTTATAGCCTATCCTAGTTATGTGAGTGTATAAATAAATATAAACTCTGAACTGAAGAGCTGAACTGCACTGTCGGTACTGCAGGGATATACTGTTGAAAAGTAGCTGGTAATTGCGGGGTCTGTGTTTATTATGTTACTGCTTCTGTTGTGTGTGTGTGTGTGTGTGTGTGTTTTTTGTTGTTTTTGTTTATCCATATAAGCACTAGCACTCCCACTCTTACTTGCCCTCTGTGGGCAGAAATCAATGGTGTGCTATTACTGTCAGTGTCTCAGATGTACTTACTTTAAATAGGTCTGTGAAGGGAAATCCTTCCTAAAATCTCCCCAAATTATAGGCTTGGCCTTAGTCTAAGCCCAAATGTTGTTTAATTTGGCCTTCACCAATTATCTCCGACATGCAGCTTTGTGCAGTTCATGCTGCATGACGTGTTATCGTTTTAGTTTGTTCATTCTGGCGAATGTAATTGTTTGGCTACTGGTTTTGCTCTCCCACAAGCACTCATCTCATGGGTGAGTGGTGTTACCTGAAAGGGATTTGGGGTTTTCTATGAAATTATCCGATATTTAATAATATCTAAATATATTGCAGTTAAAGATTTGGAAATTGTGTTTTATACATTAACTACATTTAAAGCCCCCCCCCCCCCACTGGCCACACATTAGCGACACCTTTAGAATCTAATACAATCCACTACAGCAACTCTACTATGAATTTTTCTTTTACAAGTCTATAGTTTTTCAGGTTTTGTTAAAACTGTCATATAGATGTACTATATGTTTGTTACTGAGGTCATACGGGGTGGTGGAGTTGTACTGGACTGCATAATATTTAATAATGTTCTAATGATTTGGATTCCTATAGGTTATTTTTGAAATACCCATGTGACAGCTTGTCTGACAAGAACCAGACAATGTGGTTGACACCATAACCACGCACAGTGCTGTTGTATAAAGTCTCTTACTCCTCCTTTTTTACTGACCCCAGTCCATTGGGACGGCACCTAAACAAATTTGAAGTGTAAATATTTGTGTAATATTTATTTATTTTTTTAATATTTGTATCTATTATCACAACGACGGCATGTCAGTGTGATTTTTTTCACAGTAGTCTAGCAGGAATGTGTGTGCACACTAATTTGATTGACTAAAGAACCCTTCAGGGTGTTCAACTTTTTTTGCAGATGGCAGGTAAACCTGCATTTTTACGGTCTAATGGGGAAGTTATGACTATGAATGTGACTTGCAAGCATTGTTGTGAGACTGGTTATGGAGGTCTATCAGCACCTGCTATGAGTGTGATCTAACACAGAAATTTTACATAAATCGCTTTCCACCACAGGTGTCTTTTAATGAGACCGTTCGCTATGTGTATCAGCTGTGTCTCTCCACTCTTTTTTTTCCTTTCTCAAGCTGCACTGGGATACATACCCTACAAAGGTTGCATGTATACGCAGGCTTTCATTAAACAGGTTTCTTAAGTATATTAATATTCCATTGCTGCACTACTTAAGAAAGCTGCTTTCTCTGAAGAACCTGTTCACTTAAGTAAAGAACAGTAGCTCACGGATAGAAATGTCATTCATTTTTGGTTTTCCTCTCCACTGTCGCCAAGTGCTTGCTCAAGTAGGACTGTTGGGTTTTCTGTATTATTTTGTTTATATATATATACACCTATATTTTTGCAAGGTCCTAAACCTTGTGTGTGTAATGTGCCCTAAAATGACTTTTGTTATGATTTGGCGCTATAAATAAAGATGAATTGAATTAAATTGAATTTTGCTCACACTAGTAAATACTGCTGCCTGCAAGGTGCAATCACCTCTAAAACGGTTCATTAAATGTTTTTTTCTATATCTTTATTAATACGATTAACACAAAATTCCATAAACTATTGTGATATAACTTTGAGGCTATGTTACCAACCTATAGCAGCCAGTTAGAAAGGAGACAACCTGTTGGTCAAAGTGTTCTCTTAAATAATTTGATTTCCATGTTTGATGTTTTTTTCTTTACGTGTTAATGTATGCTCAGTTTGAGAGAGTGTACAAGAAGGGTTGCAGAAAGACGGAGCTAGCAACATTGGCCTCCCTTGTTTACAGTGTTAGTGGGAGGGGGTGGTTGGTTTTGTGTCTCCATTAACAGCAGCAGACCAAGGACAAGGAGCAATCATGCAGCAAACATGCTCCACTTGAGTTGACACACAATCATAATGTCTCTCGCACAGACCGTTAGTGCACTCAAATGCAACTTGAGTCAGTAGGTTAGTGAGGCACATAAGAGCATTAGAAAGTACAATTTTGTGGAGAAAGGCTGTAAAAGAAGTTGAAGACAGAAAATTCAGTGTAACAAATGTTCAGACTATGTAAAAATCTCTGAACATGTCGGTGTTTGATGATTTGTTTGCCACCAGTCTCTTGAAATTGACCCGGCATGTGTCATCAGGCCTCTGAAACAGTGACTACAGCATTACCATACCCTGCTCTCTTAGTATAATGGTCACTTGTTATATACCTAAAACAAACAATAAAAACAACCTGCTTTTTCATTTGGAGCTAAGCAGTGTAAGGGAAGATTTATACCCTGACACAGCTTTTTACCAAGCAGCTTGTAGTAAAATGTCAGAGTTGTTGGTGATTTCCTGCTCTGGTTGTGTTTGTTTGAAAGTTGTCCACTCTTCTAGGTGTGGCTGTTGAAGTACTGCTTCCCCCAGTATGATATCATAAGTATGTAGCCATGGTAACATTGTAAGCAATGTTAACTTGCGGTGCTTAACAAGGTGACACTGCACCCACCCACTTCTCTTCAGCTTTATATTATTAGTTAGACACTCATTTTAAAAATATATTAGTATAAATATATACATATATTCAATAGGAATACACCATCTCCACCATACCCCCCCCCCCCCCATTAATGTCCATGCACTTCCTCTCCACACGGTATACCCTTAGTTCCCACCCGAACTGAAATAGCTGAGTCCTACTCAGAAAAAACACTGACATGAGACAGTAACGATAGAACGTTATGCACCTAATTTGTTAATGCCCTAAGGTGAATACACAGCATGCCACATCTTTTATCACATTTGTAATATTTGTCAGGAACATACTTTTTCCAATATTATGTAGCCCAACCATAACTAGCCTCAATTTGAAATGACCATCTGACAGAACTGTAGGTGCTATTCATCTGCCTGTAGGAGTGTCACCTCTGCTTTCTGTCAGTCTGCATTTCCTTAGTTTCATTCTTGCCCTGATTTACATAATCTCCTCAACCACTTTCAGGAGCTGCTACTTAAATATGTGTGCATAGGTTGGTGTAAGCACACACACACAGAAACCTTAGTACGGGTGTGTGAATGGCTCATTATATTGCTGCCACCAGTCAAATCTATCTGCTGATTTGTGTTCTCTTGACTGTCTTGGCCTCAGTGATAGACAGGCAGAGCTCTTTACATTAGGGCACCACAGAAAGTTTGCTCTGCACAAGTTGTAAAGCAGCAGTTGGTGCACCACTCTTTGACTTCTTTACTCCTATACAGAGATCCACACACACTACATTCCTAGTTTCAATATATTTCTAACATTATTGTATATTATTTATACCAATGCAAGCCATGAAATTTCATCTCTGCTGCTGTACATCTATCACATTTTCTAAGGTTACCTGACTTTCATTAAATATATGCTAATCAAAAAATGCAAAAAAAGCCCTTCATTTATTTAGTTCATTGTGGCTGATAAGGGGAATCAGCTAATTTAACCAGCGGCCTGAGCTTGGAAAGCTCTTGAAGTAGGTAGCTCAGGGGTTAAGGCAGAGGGCTGGGATGCAGCAATAGCGGGATCGCTTCCTCAGCTAGGTGTGTCCCGGAGCGAGACACCCAAGAGGTGTGTCCCTGGCTGCTCACTGCTCCACCCAAGAGGTGATGGGTCAAATGCAGAGAAGAAATTTTATTGTAACATGTAAAAAAATGTATCAATGACCAATTAAGTGGAATCTTTCTTCTTAGCTCTTTGACATATGATTGGGAAGGTTTGTGGATTTGTTGTTTGGTCAAAAGTAGCTCTAGAGGAACAACGTATACAGCTATAAAAGAAGAAACTGTCAGTATTTATTCTGTTTACATCTTGAGAAACTGATTTAGTCCATAATGAAGTCTGTAGATTAACCTACAGTAGTTAACGGTAAATTTACAGCTCGATTTGACCCCTCAGTGACAACGCTAGTTGGACAGGATGAATTTGTCTCTGTGTGAGTATACTTTTGCTGTGGTTTTAAAAAGCAGAACTGTACAGTTTTGAATTAAATGATGGTTTCCTCCTGCCCCATCTATCACAGCTTTCTTCCTGACTTGTATTCACATGCAATTACCCAGAATCCACTGTGTTACTACAGTGTTAATTAATATTAGTTATACAAAGATTTTGGCAAAAGCTGTACTATAAATTTGTCCTTTTTAATCTAGTTTTCATTTATGCTTTAGTGTATTGTAAGGTATTTAAGTTATTGTGGTTGCAGAAGTGTGTTGTAAAACGACTTTTTGCACTTTTGTCCTTTGGTGATGCAACAACTGTTTAGACTGTTTTGACTACTGTCAGACTAGGTAATGACTGGGAATGGGAAACGGGTGCTGAACTAGTGCTTGAAATCTTCTCGATGTCATCCTTCATAAGTCAAAAAGCAGTTCTATTTAAAATGCGAAAACGCGTTGTTGCTGTGCAGGCCGCTAAAAAATGTAGGGCCTAAATCTACAGTATACCCACTTCTTGAGACACCAGTACACCACCTATCCTCTGTATCTACTCCACTGCCCACACAACCACCTGCACATGCACACAGACAGAGGGTGAGCTTCAGAAAATACGTCACTTCATCGACCTGACGAGCGCCGAAAATATCAGCATCATTTAAATGTAATTAACAAACACATGAACACCATGATTCCTTTAAGCATTTGTTTTGGCGTCTGTCTAGGCCCAGCCTGGAGTGTCAACTTTAGCTCGTCAGCAGTATGTAATTGTTTAGGCTTTAAAACCAGTACAAGTATCTCAAACAATGGGCACAGGCCCTTTCCAGCAAAAGTTTTTCCGTATCATGTTTAACTTCATCTGCTATGGCTTTAGTTTTAAAACGCTCTCTCTTCATTTTCACTGCTCAATACCTCCACTAGCTACGATAATGCATGTTAGCGGTGTATCGGTGAAAAAGGTCCCCCATTAAACAGTTATGCGCTGCTCTACGCTCCATATGTTGTTTAGGCTGTTTTACTGGTATTGTGGTAAAAGAGAAACCCATGTCATAACAAAGATAAAAAGTGGTTTTCAGTGTGACCCAGCGTACCAAGCACTAATTACAGCTTTTTTAAAATTAAAAATAAGATTTACTCTCATAGCCAAAAAGTATTTAGTTTAATTAACTAAGCAATTAATTGGTTTCTCATCTTTTTATAGACCTCAATCATGAGGACAGGTTTTCCTATTTCCTGGTAGTGTATTACTCTGAGCAAACCAGTGTATTTTTTAAAAGGTACCTTTTATAACACCTAAAGATTCAGGAAAAACCTGTTACATAGTTTTTCACATGTTTATCTTTTTTCTTGCATTATAAAAATCTGAATTGGCTGGTTTTAAGCTTAATTGACATTACTGTTGATGAACTAATATTCAGTTCTGTGCCCATTACATTTCCAAGCATTACAGTTCACATAGCGTGGTGGAGCAAGAGTCCAGCGTTAAAGCTGTCATTCATTCCTTTAGGGCATAGGGCAGCGCTTTGTCCAAATTCTGCCTGCTCACATGCTCTGTCGCCCATACAGTCAGACGGTAACATCACAAAGACTCACAAATCATGTAGTCAGCATGGAAGTTATTCACGGTTGTTTAAAATACAATCATTTGTTGTTGTTAAGTTAAAAAAGTGTTTGTGTATGCTGTTAACTATAGGTCTTAGAAATCAGAATTGGCAGGTCAGACTGTTGAAAAGAATTTAAAGAAATATCAACATTTTTAAATAAAAAGACTTGCATTTGACCATATAATATAAAACCTGTTCTGTGTTTGACCTTGTGGCCCTGTGACCCTCTGACTCCTGCAGTGCAGATTAGTCCCTGAGGGAACATACTTTAACATCTTTGATGTCAAAACAAGGGGTAGGTGTACCAGACTGCACCTGCTTCAAGTCTTACACTTGTTGATATTAGAATAGCAGTTGGAGATTAATTTAACCATTTGTCCATTCTTTATCAAAATAGACAGGGAACATTGTCTTTGAAATGTATCTTATACTTTAATGATTTCCCTTGTGATAAGAATTTTGTTTTAGAAGTTCTAGTTGGAGAACTTGCATAAGAGCTTTGTCCTGATGTGTCTGGTTTGAAAGTAGTACTCTAAATAGTACTGGGCTTCCTGCAGTTGCTATATTGGGTACAGCCTGACATCTACTGGCCAGGACATGGTAGTGTTATTTTTATTATTTAACATAATGCCATGTCTAATTGTTTTCTTCTCTCCTTTTCTCTACCCTTTATTTTCCACCATGTCTGCTGCATTTTCCCTCTTTTTGATTCTTACCTTTTCTTTCCTGCTATATTCTCCATTTTATTTATTCAACCTCTACAGACATTCAAGCGGCTGTTTCCTGACGAGGTAGGTTTTTTATGGCCATCCGCCTTTAGCTGTATGCTGTACTTGTCCATCTGGCAATGTGATCTTTACTAAACCAACTGAACATTTTTCATTTAATCTCATGTCACTGTCTGTCACAATGCTAATAACACCATAACACAGCTTTTAGGTATGGGTCTTTCTTTTGGATGTGCATGCTTTCAAGGTGGACACTAATTGAAACACATTCTAGGTGCATAGACTATTACTGCCATTATGTGTTTGAGAATATTAATACCATTATGTGTGTGCAACGTTATGCAAGGCCACTATCACAGTGTGTAACAATGGTACATGCCCTGCACAGATAATTAAATCTTTAATAACTGCAGCTTGACTGTGTGCCAATATTTGTCAGCAAAAAACCTCTGACATTTCTTGTCCCTAGTCATCAACTCACAGTGTTGAAATGTTCCTGATATTATAAAAAAAAAATCCTTAACCTGAAGGAAAATTGCATTTTATACATTTGATTTAAATACTATAGTTATAAATACAGTAAACACATCTTCAAACTATGAGTTGATCGTGGATTTCTGCCGCGTTCTGCGGCCTTACAGAGATTGTTACGCATTGTAGTTGTTCCCTCTGACCTCTTTCCTGTAACCTATGCCGGGTGCTAATCCAGTTGGAGCGTTTCACCAGCATGAGGACGAAAAAGGACAAGGAGAAACCGGCTCATGTGCCAAGTCACCGACACTCTTCAGCTGCCAACTATGAGATCAATGCAAGTTCCATGTTGCACGATCTTCCTGATGAAAACGTGCTGGAGCTCTTCGAACAGATGCTGGTGAGAAATACCAGAGAAGTGTGTGCTGTGAAAAAGTTTCTAAAATGACTGTGAGAGAATAGTGTAAGTTCATTATGGTGTTTTGAAGAAATTTAGTATGATGCTGAGTTTTCTATCCTTTCTCACTTATGTTAATCGCTAGATTGTGGATTTTATGTATTATTTAACAGCTTAACTTTACAGGTATTTCACCCTGCTGTATCTTTTCTCCAGGTGGATATGAACCTGAATGAGGAGAAGCAGAAGCCTCTAAGACAGAAAGACATTATGATCAAACGAGAGATGGTCTCCCAGTACCTCCACACATCTAAAGCTGTCAGTACCAAAATATGTTTTACATCTAACGTTTTTTTTATTTGTTCTATACATTTCTCAGATGGGAGTGGTGAAATATAGGCAGTCGAATATAAGATCATAAAACATAAAACCTGTTGTGTGTTTGACCTTGTGGCCCTATGACCCTCTGACTCCTGCAGTGCAGATTAGTCCCTGAGGGAACAAAAAAAATGAGAGACCTAAATGAGATATTTAATCAGTAACATGTCAAAGACATCATTTGTAAGACAGTTAGGTAAGCAGGTAAATGTTTCAATAGCAGCAGGTAAAACTGAATCAAAAATACATAACTAAGAACATATGGTTGCAAATACAGTGTAAAATGAGCCCATTAAATGGACACACATTACCCTTTAATTCAGAAAATGTAAAATTTGGCTAGCCCTTAGTGATTTCTTGTGGAAATAACACCAATTATAACCTGGAGGGAGACAAAGACAAATGCGGAACACAAAGTGACTGTGTCTTTTTTGCCTGCTGTGTCTCTTTGTTTTTGTTTGATTGTTCATTAGGGCCAAGACCAGAAGGAGAGCTCCAAATCAGCCATGATGTACATCCAGGAGTTGAAGTCAGATTATAGAGATGCACAACTGCTGAGCTGCCTGGAATCTCTACGAGTCTCACTCAATAACAACCCTGTCAGGTGTTACACATATACAGTATAATTACATGTAGTGCATGTACTAGTATTAACTAACCAAAGCGAGTACTTAGTAACTACTAATGCATAAATGCAAATGCATTTCAGTTCAGCCATCCTTATTGAAAGCACAGCTCTTATAGTCCGATGTGCTTCGTTCTAGCAAAGAATAAAACATTTTTCTACCCCAATTTTAATAAGTTAATTAGCTTGATTTAAAAACAAGCCAGTTTTACAAGAAATTATAAGATAGCTGTCATAGTCTGTTATTAAATTAGGCTTGTTACAATATATACCCATGAAGCATGAGAATCATATTTAAAAATAATTTCATACAACATACTATAAATGTATTTTTTGATTTATGCCTGCAGCAAAATGTTAAAATATAAAATGACTACTACCATAGTGCTGCCCCTGTTGTGTACTAATCAGATGGTTTCTCCACTCCCAGTTGGGTACAGAACTTTGGAGCTGAGGGGCTGGCCCTGCTGCTGAACCTTCTGAGAAGACTACAAGAGGAAAAAGACGAATACCCGTAAGACAACTTAGCCAAAGAATAGACAACTGTACTCTTTATTAGTGTTTCTGTAATGTTAATGTTCCCATTTCTTCTGTTATCCATCAACTAGAATGACGGGAGTGAAATGTCAACACGAGATCATTCGCTGTCTAAAAGCATTTATGAACAACAAGGTAAGAAACCTGGCTGAATTGAATATTGTATAAACATACCCAATCCCTTCTTTGATATGGTTGCACAGAACTGCTTGGTTGTAGCTAAGTAATACAATCGTAAGACCTTTTTGTGTGTTTGTTGTAATGTACGAACTATTCCACTAGAGGATATTATAAAGTCATAGTCAATATACAGGTCCTTCTCAAAAAAATAGCATATTGTGATAAAGTTCATTATTTTCTCTAATTTACTGATAAACATTAGACTGTCATATATTTTAGATTCATTACACACAACTGAAGTAGTTC
>JAUMHF010000002.1:10258679-10270167 GCA_032359275.1 Microctenopoma steveboyesi | reverse complement strand
CTAATGTTTATCAGTAAATTACAGAAAATAATGAACTTTATCACAATATGCTAATTTTTTGAGAAGGACCTGTATGCAGTGAATGGAGTCACAGTAATCTGTGTAAAACAATAAAAAGTTGCAACATGTTACCTTTTTTTCAGCGTTGCTCTAAAATATTCATATAAGTCAAGTTGTCATTTGTTTACCCAGTTGTTCATTTGTACCTTCAAGTATATGAAAGATTACAAGAAGTTTGTTTTTGTAGTTTGGGCTGTTTATTAACATGTTCCACAGCAGTAATGTTTGTGGCTGTTATAAACAGCTGATGGAGACACTTTTTTATGTGCAATTACCACAATCATAATCCATTCAAATCAGAGCAACCAGACATGCTACACACTTTAAGTGTGACTTACCCCCCCTGGGTATAAAATGATATTTATTGTCCCCTAAGAAAGAAGAAACTAATTATAACTCAAGAAATTACTTGAGATCATTAGATTCTTCTTAGTTATCTCTGCTTCCTTGTTCTTGTGCAGGGTTTTATCTATTTATAAAAGTTACTTATAACTTTATGACAAGTTACCATTATCCAGCAGTTTCTAACATCAAGCCACAGTGTAGCTGATGCAAACTAACTTATTGACGGCAGCATAAGTCAGTTGATCGACAGCCAATGGGCATAAATCATTTCAGTGAACTGTGTTTATACAGCTGCCATGCTTTGTACATACTGTATTTGGTATGTGTTACTGTCTGGACCTGGAGAGGCTCATTCTTCTGATGCTGATTGACAATAATTTGAACACTGAAAGCTTTTCCCTAACCTGCAGAAACACTGTTCCGCTTGGTCCCATCCTCTGTTCCTTTCCTCCCCTTTAGTATGGTTTAAAATCTATGCTGGAGTCAGAGGAGGGAATTCCTCTGCTCGTCAGAGCCATCAACCCTAAGGTGCCTCATATGATGGTGGATGCTGTGAAACTCCTGTCGGCTATTTCCATTTTGGAACACCCGGAGAACCTGTAAGTATTGGTAAAAGATCAAGTCATTGTGAGAGTCTAAGCACGTGCTCAAGTGTAATGTGCGGTGCCATACCAGTGTACAGTCTTTAACTGCTATATTGGCAATGACTAGAGATTTAGCAGGATTATGTCCTTTTAATGTAACTGCAGATAACATTTGTTTATTTCTTGCAGTCATGAGCGTGTTTTGGAGGCCATTACAGAGGAGGCAGAAAGACGGGACATGGAGAGGTTTCAGCCACTCCTTGCTGGCATGAACAATTCCAACATTGCTCTTAAGGTACTTACATACAATGTAGATATAATCACGTTTAGACTTTCACTCTAGAGAAGTAGAAGTAGTCCATTTGTGGTGCTGTGATCAACACTGATTGACTTAAATCATAAATATTCTTTTTTCACCTGTCTATCTTAATGTGTTTTCGTCAGGGTGGCTGCATGCAGCTTATCAATGCCTTGATCAGCCGGGGCGAAGAGTTGGAGTTCAGAATCCATATTCGTTCTGAACTGCTCAGACTGGGACTCAGAGAGCTGCTGGCGGTAATGAGAGCAATTTTTTTGACTCTTTCAAAGTGACACATTTGCCAATGTCTTACTTATTCCTGGTGTCTCACTCACTGATGAGGCGTCTGTCTCGCTGAATGGCAGACACACACACGTACTGTAGAAACTTTCTCAACTGTCCAAACTCAATGTTTGATTGCTGCACTGTTGCTGCTATTCTCCCGCTTGCCTTGTCATCTCTTTGCCTGCCTCCCATTCCTCTCTCTGCAGGAGATACGCAAGATAGAAAACGAAGAGCTGAGGGTGCAACTTATGGTGTTTGATGAGCAGGCTGAAGATGACTCTGAGGACCTCAAAGCACGTCTTGATGAAGTGCGCACTGAGATGGAATATCCTTGCACTGGAAAATTTGGGCCCCTGTAGTAATCTATGGTCTTCATTTTGACCTTGAAAAGTCAGTATTAAGAGACCTGCTTATGTTGTGTTTAAATTACTTAGTTTGATAAGCTCAAGGAATATCCTTCACTTGCTTTCTTTTGTGTGATACACTATGTATAATTGATGAATGAGTCAGCTTTCTACCTTCTTCTCTATAATCAAGCTGACCTCTTCCTTCAAGACAGAGGCAAAATATATCTTCAAACATACAGACTCCAGGGATGTTGTAGATCTTTTAGTATTCAGAATTCGTCCTTACCAATTATCATCTCACAGACATTTGCTACTATAGTGTGGAAAAGAACAGCAAAGAATACATCCAGCAATCAGTGGATTCAGTTGTTGCTTTATTTAATATCTGAATGAAAACTCAGAAATTTGAATTCACTGATTCATTTATTTTTTTTTCTTATTATATAGCTAGTGCATTTGATATTAAATTAGTTTAATTCAAATCAATCAGTTTTACTGATGCAATTAATAATACACGAGGACTCAAAGAAGTATTGTCGCTGTGGCACTTTGTGAAGTGCGAACTATTCTATTCAGGTCGATTCTGAGAGAATTAGTGTTGATGTTGACTTTGTTCTTCAGCTGCTGTAGTGCTGTCATGCAGTTACAATTTTCATCAGCAGGTGTCTCCCAGAGATTGCACATCAAGGTTGCCTATATGATAAACACAGTTTTATGTTATATAGTAGATCAAACCTGTATTTGGTTTCTATACGCTTTGTGTGAGTAATGTACAAAGCAGATGCTTATACAAGTCAGTTCAGAGAATGTATTGTCTATAATATTTTCCTTATTGTGCTAGTTTAACCTTAACTGCTTTTGCTTTAATGATGTGAGGGAAGTGTTTGAAATCCTAGTCAACACTGTGAAGGACTCAAAGGCTGAAAACCACTTCCTGTCCATGATGCAGCACTTGCTGCTCGTCCGTAATGATTATTTGGCCAGGTAACTCACACATATACATATACATACACGTCACTATTTTCTCACTCATGGCCCTGCTCTCATAAATTCATAAATTAGTGCAGCTATTTAAATTAATGTTTTGTGTGCAGACACCATGGTCTCTACAGGCTGTATGATATATTGTGTTCTGGGTAATATAATAGAATAAAACAATTTGTTCTAAAATCTGAGAATTATTGGGCATGTTGAAGCTACAGTAAATAAAAAGGCTCTGGCTCTGTTTGATCATCATATTATTTCATTGCAATGACCATGTAGTCTACCAAGGTCAATTGCAGTTTTATGCAAGATTATAGAAAGATGTAATACACATGAATAATAATCAGTTTACCTAGGTGTAAAGAGAAAAGTACAATACAAAGTAAATGGGTTGTTTTATTATGCTGATTTCCTCAGAAATAATTTAGAAATACTTTTCAGAAGTTATAGTCCAATTCCAAACTATTACATTGTTACTGTTCCATTATCAATACGGAGGTATCGTTCAAATAATATAGTGCAATACATAATATCATTTACTTTCATATGTACAGGAGCATATTTATGCAACTGTCACTGCAGGGAAAACAAAGGTTCTTTATTAATTAAAAAATGCTCTTTTCATAAATACCCCCTTCTTTTAGCATTTCCATAGAGGGGTAATTAATATATGTAAAGATGTCTTATTTAATTTTAATAGAATTGAGCACCATCACCTCTTATCACCAGACACTTCCATGGCTTTTGTCATGTTAGCTTTAAAAATAAATGAGAAAAGAAGAAAAAATAAGAGTGGTGTATTGTTAAAAACCTTCAACACTCAGCAGCATAAAAAATTATTGAATTACTTTATATCAACTATACACATTCGTATTGAGTTAGTCATGTTGTCCAGTGCGTCAATGGTATCTGATGGACAGGAAATTGTTTTATTTTTAGTATAGATTTGGGAATAACTTAAGGGGATGGGAAAAAGTGGGCTGACCCAAATAGGTACAGGTAATTTTACATCCCAAACCGTCTCTTCCATCCTTCCTTGTCTTCTGTGGTGCTTTCTCTGTGTAGGTGATCCAGTGAAATACAATAGATGTGGTCTCTAATGGACTTTACAGAGAGACCGGAAGTAGGGGCTGGATTGAACTGTAGAGTGGCAGCATTCCAGCTTGCTAATTATGAAAAGAAAAGGGATGTGGAGGGTGATAAAAATAAAGAGCAAATTGAGAGTTCATGTAAATTGCTAAGCAGATGAAGGAGGGATGCACAAGCGATGAAAGTGTTATCATTTGTGTGGGAATTAATAAAACCGTACCAGCTGCTCTGCTGGCTTTTTATTCTTTTTTTAGACAGTGTTTCAATCCCAAGTAAACATGAATAGACAACAGTCAACAGATGTTTAAAAATAGTGATACTCTAGCATTCATCAACACGTACAGTATATAGCCTTTAGGTTCTCCAGAAAGACACTAGATGTCTCTCTCGCTCCATGGCTAAATTCACAGTTTCCGAAAAAAGAGCCTTGAAGTATTGTGAAGAATTGGAATATATGTTTGACTAAGGCGGAGTGACTAAGAAACAGGGAGGGAGGGAGACCGAATAGATAAAGTATTGAGTTTGTGACTCATCTGAGGGGGTCAGAGAAAAAGACACCATCAAAATTGAGTGTCTGTTTGAAGCTGGCTTGATCAGATGGGGTTCAGCAACACAGTTGTGCAAAATCAATCTTTGTGACAAGAAACTCAAACGGTCATGCTCACATAGATGGTCAGTCCCAGGCAAAGACAAAGCACGTGTGTTGATGCATCTGTCTGAACAAATGAACCTGCTTGCTTTTTGTCAGTGTCATCCTCTACTCATACAATGTGACATATTTCTTATTGTAGATATTTACACGCAGTCATTTTCTCTAAACTGCCCTTTTCCCTGCCGTCCATCCATCCTTTCTTATCCCTCTTTCTCCCTATCCATCCCTCACTTTCTCTTTTTTCCACAGGCCACAATACTACAAATTAATAGACGAGTGTATCGCTCAGGTTGTGCTTCACAAGAATGGAGCGGACCCTGACTTCAAGTGCCGTAACCTTAGCTTCAACATTGAAGGTTTGATAGGTGAGTTGTTGGATCACAAGACACATAAATTTCTGCTCCCTTAGTGCACATGTTACCCATAGTCCAACATCCTCAACATTTTTAGAGATGTACTGTATATACACTTCTAAACATGGTTGACAAATGTGCAGATGGTCAGAAACACCACAGGGTGGAGCCAAAGAGGCAGTGTGAGCTGAAATGTGCTACAGGTTTTATTAATGGTAGAAAGTTGCTTTAATCAAGAAAGTGAAAGCTTTGTCAAACTAGGCACTGTTAGGTTAATTTAAAAGTGTTTATTTCAGTATGTTATATGATTTGTTTCTTTAGTGTTTGATGCCTAAAGCATAATGTTTTGATGGTTAGACTTTGGTAGTAAATGCATTGATGTGTTTAAAAACCAGCATTACCTAGTTTGTGTCGAAGTGTCTAGTAGCTAAGCAATATATCTCCAGAAGTGACACAGACATGTTTGTGCATCCCAGGAAAGTATTAAAGTGGCTGCTCATCCCATCCAGCCATTTCAACACCGTCTTCATGTAGATGTTATGGACCTAAAGTGTTGTTAGGAAACACCTGCTGACTGTGGTAAACTAAATCAGAACAGAGTGAAGGTGCAGGCCATGTCTCAAGAGTTCAATACTTCTTTATGGCAGGTCTCCGTTGCTCACAACAGGAGGCTCTAATTGCAGTGCTTCTAAATGCGTCCTGACACACACAGGCTGGCTGGCCTCCTTTAAGGCTGCCAGAGTTATTATCGGTGGAAAGCAGCCCAATTCTGCCCTGTATGCATTATTTAGTGTTTTTCTTTGAACTCTGAAATTCAGCACAGTTTTCCCCTACATTCTGTCTCCCTTAGTGCTCTCTATTCGAAGTTTGTCCCATTTAGCCTAGCCACCATGACAGAAGTACACCCCCCCACCCCGCACACACATCCAATAACCATATAAACCCATATACGAATGCACGTTCTGAAAGTGTATGGGGGTTTGCATATTATTGTGAAGTTCTTTCATCTGGCAAAACCTAGTCTTTCACAAAATGGATTTCTCATTTTCTCTGGCTTGCTTACTAGCTTATCTAGATGTACAGAATCTTACATAGTTTCAACTCCTTTTTCCATTATCCGTTTTTATTGCAACTGACGACACTTTATCTCTTCACAATCTGTATGATTCACTTTTATACGAGTTGATGTCATTTCTTCATTTTCTATTTTAGCTTTTCAAAGCTTTCTATTTCTGCTATCTGTTTGATCCCCCTATTGGGCATCATGATTAGCTGTATTTGGTCCACTGACTATGTGGCATTTATCTTCATATTAATTAGCTTTTTGCTGCACATTGTTGTTAAGCCTTTTCACACTGAACCACCTGTAGCCCTTGCTGTTATTCTGCAAAAGTTGGTTTTGTTGAGTCTGTCCCTCGCACCCTGTATTTTGCCAAACAGAATCTCTGGGAATCTCTGGATTACTCCTCAAATGTAACTTAGTTTGCTCCTACCTCTCACACATGCACACAGTCTGGAATGTATTGCAGGCTTAAAAGGTCATTTTGTGTAGAAGCAGCATTCAAAAAATAGAATCTGATCGTAATGAGGTGCCTCCAAGGTTGTCACAATGTCAACTGTGATTTTGACTTGTGTGATAAGGGGAAAGACGCAGAGACAAGTGCCTCCCGTACTTGTGCGTGGGTGGGCATGCATGTCTGTTGGTGAATACATTTATACCCACAGCATGTGCCAGACATGTCTAGGTGCGCTGTCTGAAACCAGATGTCTTATTCACCTACCTTGTTTCCTCTCCCTCTTTTCCTTTCTTCTGTCATCTTTTTGTCCACAGACAACATGGTGGATCAGATTAAGGTGGAAACCAGCGAGGCCAAGGCCACTGAGCTAGAGAAGAAGGTGAAATTTGCATAACAGTTGCATTTTATATACACAAATATTATTAAATGTTAGCATAGAAGCACATAAGCTATTATAAACCTATAGACAAAAATGGAAATCCTACATGACAAATAAGAAAATAGAATGAGAATAAGAATACACGTGTGACTGTCACACGGCATATACTCTTACAGGCTAGCAGACACACACACTCACACAAGGGGGTAAATGTCTTGATTGTGGTGCTGTTCTGTTCGAGAGACAGGATAATTGCAAAGAGGGAGCTGAAACTAGCCTTCATTCAGTCAGAGACACTCTCACATGTGAAAATATCCACTGAGCACATGCAAACACACACCAACAGTTGGATTCATTTTAGTTGAACACACACCAACAGTTGCTAGTTGTGCATGATGAAGTAATTGCAGGCAGTCTCTTTGGCAGGAATTAGGATGAGGCTGTCAGGGCGCTGACATTAATGGTGACGGATCTGCTGTCTGCAAATTAAATGGCTGTGTGTGTGTGTGTATTCACATTTAAGTACTTGTATTCTCTTTGTCAAACGTACATAAAGGTTGAAAGGTTAGGAAGGTAAAATGTTTTTCATGTTCTTTTTGTATGAGCAAAGAATCTTTCAAGTGAGAAGTGAGCTCATACAACTGTGCTCAATAACTGTCACTAATTTGTAGTGTAAATTCTACAAAACTGAAAGTCTGCAGAAAATCACTTATACGGTTTTGTTTTCCATCTAACCCTACTTCAAAGTCTCAAAAAATAGAGTTGAAACTTCATTTAGTTTCTTTCTTTCTCTGGACAACCGCGTCGACCTTTTTCCCATATGGTATTAATATGTTACTAGGGTCCATGCGATATGTATTATTTGTTAGACTCTGTCTGTTCCTGCTAATCTAGAAAAGAGATTTGTATGCCAGCTGGAATTGGCTAAAATAGACAACACTAATAAACGAAAGGTTACGTATGTTTAGCTTAATATTTATCTCACAAACTGTTTATTTTCTTTGTACCTGAGTGATTAGTGAGTAAAGTGAGTCAATGTTATGGCCATTAAGTTAATAACCCCTAATACTGACCTGTACACAAAGGTTGTTACTCCATTTACCCAGTACTTCTAGGACTGTACCCAACTAGTAATTCACTAACCAACTAACTAGAGAAAGTGTCTGTGTTCTTTTACACGTGTATTAGCTGGATGCAGAGTTGATGGCGCGCCAGGAGTTGCAGGTGGAGCTGAGGAAACAGGAGGGTGACTATGAGCAGAAGTTGCAGGACTTGAGCCAAGAGAAAGAACAGCTGTCCTCTTCTAAGCAGGAGCGAGAAAAGGAGATCCAGGGACTGCAACAACAGCTAAGCAGTCTGAAACAGCAGGTGCACACACACACACACACACACACACACCTGCTTGTGTGCGGCTAAAGCCCTTTTTAATTTAAATACATTTAAATGTAAATAGCATTTTAACTTTGGTATATTCAGTCAAAAAGCTTTCTTAATGTGCTTGATATGTAATTTAATCCTAAAGTGAATGCCCAGTTTCACAAAATTACACAGAGACACAAATCGGAAACTTTGATTTGATGCAAGAGTTAAAATATTTAGCAAGACTAGTAAAACACAATTTTGCAGAAGTCTAACATCTATACACACTGAACATAAACACAGCGGCTCCGTGGCCAGATTTAGCCAAATGCTAGCATGGCATGAAAAGAAGAAAAATACCACTAAAAGGATATTGTGAGAAGCAGCCAAATCCTTCAGAGATTAAGAAATTGTATGAAAACATGGAAAGCGGCGCAATGGGAGTATGAATAGAGACAAAAGGAGGAAGCAACAGAAAGGATGGAGATAAGAGAGATATTTTTAAGTGTGTGTTTGTAGTCGTACACTAGGGAAGCAAGGATGAAGATTGTTTAGCTGTCAGTATCCTGCTGCCACACCAGCTGGACACTGCCTCACAGTGACACCCAAACTCACAAACACACCAAGTGACCCAGAACCGTCTGACTCTGCGCATGTGTTTTCATAACACATGAAGATGTTTCTGTGTGTGTGTGTGTGCGTGTGCGTGCTCTGTCTGTCAGCTACAGAACTACACGGCTTCCAAAATGAGCTTCATCCAAAGTGGCTGATGCCAGCAGAGTCATCATTTAACAAAAGCCCAACACACATACATATGCACATGCAGTTGTCCAAAACATCAACAGTATCACAAGCCAGGCATCAAACAAGCTTCTCATACCAAGATGGCTCCCTTATTGTGTGTTTGAGGCACTGCCCATTGGAGATTTCTTCACATGTAGAGATCTCTCACTGTCCCTCTGCCTGATGCTGTGCCCAATTCTTCATCTGCTGCCTCGCTGAGAAAGCCGCCTCGGAGGCCCTTTATGTCTGTTACTACCTCCTTTTTAAATTCAAAAGAAACAACACAGACATTTGTAACACTGCATAAAAATATGCTTTCACACACACGCATGCACATTGTTTACACTTTCCACACCCAAGAACACAGGCTAAAAAAAGATTTGTCTATGCAGCTAAGCTTTTTGACACATTTAGTATATTCCCATTTAAACCGTAGTCTTCTCTCCTAGCAGAAGAAGCTTTCCAACTTTAATGGCTCAGACAGTTTTCTCAAGAATCGGTGCCTCACTGATGTAAATACTGTAATCAGTATGTCAGTGTTGAAATAAAAAATTGATTTCACACACTTCTAATGTAAAAGTTTGTCTTCTCTTTAAAACTTTTCCTTTTGAATTCCTCCATGGACTTAATTCCCCCCTGCTATGTTTTTCTCTCTGTGCCTCGTCCTCCATTCTCTTCCCATCTCTCCCCAAACTCAGACTTTAATCCCTTTCTGTGTGACTCTTTCTACATTTTCCTTTCTTTCTCCTTTAAAATCTAATCACTATTGTTCAGGCTATTCGTTGGAAATGGGTAATTCTATATATCAATTTCTCTATGCATGTGCATTCAGAGTGTTAGGACGGCTAATATTATAAATTACTCTGCAAGGGTAGAATTACATGTTATCAGATTTACATTTAGTCATTTGGCACTTACATTCAAAGTGACTTAAAAAGTTACACTCACACACACAATGAGCATCTTGGGGTTCAATGTCTTGTTCAACATAATTTCAACTGCTGTCCAATCACACCACTGCTCCTGTTCTTTTATGTGCAACTATGTTTCTTTATTGTTATTATTTTCAACCCTGCACGCTGCCCACCGGCGGCTAAGAAATGACCGGGGACAGTGTGATAGCATACTGTGTTCTTATGTCCCTGCAGATTGAAAAACTGTCCAAGGACCTGGAAGAAGCCAAGACTAAAGTTGTCACGGTTACTGTCCCCCCTCCACCCCCTGCCCCGCCACTCCCTGGTCAGAATGCAATTGTGCCCCCACCCCCACCCCCACCTCCACCTCTACCAGGCCATGTAGGAACACAAGTTCACCCACCTCCTCCTCCCCCTCCTCCCCTACCAGGTCATGCCTGTAGTTTTACTCCTCCTCCTCCACCTCCTTTGCCAGGCATGCCAGTACCTCCACCACCCCCTCCCCTTCCTGGCATGCCGGTACCACCACCCCCTCCACCTTTACCGGGGATGGGACCTCCACCACCACCACCACCACCACCTGGGGGTCCAGGGATTCCTCCTCCACCGCCAGGTCCAGGTATTCCTCCACCTCCACCTTTTGGCATGGGAGGCTGGGGTGCCCCTGCACCTCCTCCACTGCCTTTTGGGCTGAAGCCTAAGAAGGAGTACAAGCCTGAGGTCCAACTAAAAAGAGCCAATTGGAGCAAGGTCAGTTCTGATTTGATGCAGCAATTATTCCAGACGAAAGTCCTTTCTGTTGTTCACTGTATAATTTGTTTAGAATAAAATTAGCAAAATTATTAACCCATGGAGTTGATTTTAAATATAGCAAATTGTAAATGAATTCAGAAATGTTTCCCCCCTGTGTGGCAGCATACATGTCTGGCCCTCTCTGGACATGCTGCTTTGTCACCGGATGTTGTCCTTGAGACATCCTTCCAGGCCTGAATTACTTAGTGGAAGCATAATGTCCCTTAGGTGCTCATGGGATTTGGATCAGAGGAACATGAGATCCAGTCAGTGGCATCAGTGCCTTCATAATGCAGGCTACATATTCTGTGCACACGCGTCTCAATGCACCCGGAGTCACACTCGTACTTCACAGCACTTTGAGCACCATGACATGGAGGTCTGTGGTCTTCACGGACCGTCACTGACCCTTTCACGCCTGTCACATGTACTCAGTGTGATGCTGGTCTCATCTGTAAGGAGACCAGGGAGCCAATGGCAGAAATTGGTCTAGTGTTTTTGGTGAAGGCCAAACAAGTTTCACAGTGCTGGGCTCCCACAGTGCTTCTCCTGTTCCATCTTAAAAAAAGAACAGGTACTCATCATGCTGCTGGATCGTCTATGTTCCTGTCCAGCACTCCTGGTGTAATGGCTGCTCTCCCGGTATCTACTACATGTTTTTTCTGCTGTGCTGGGACACACGGCAAAGCTCTAGAAAACGTCAGGAAGGATAAGAGGAGCTTTTTTTTCTCTGTGGCCCCCACATGC
>JAUMHF010000002.1:10232720-10258579 GCA_032359275.1 Microctenopoma steveboyesi | reverse complement strand
TCCCTCTGTTTTTTTTAGTTGTGGATTTATCACTACTACAATGACTTTGCAATGTCCTGAGTTTTCAAATACAATTTGGGATAGTTCAGGGTTTGATTTTTGTTCACAACTGTGTCAGAAATGACTTAAAGTGAAACTTGCATGCATACGTGTGTCTCATGACTATGTGCTTCATGCTCTTCCCCTCATCTGTGATGGTTAAAACATCAAAACGACCCTCTGTCTTTCTTTAGCCTAAAGCTACTGTTTAATGGCTTCAGCAGACTTCATCAACATTTAGCTGATGCTCTCTCTCTGTGTGCCTGTCTGTCTCTCACTCTCTCTCTCTCAGGATGGTAAGAGTGTTTGACGAGAATGTCACAGAAATTGCTTTTTAATAAGCCTTCTTCTTTTAACTGCGCCACAGAAAGATAATTAAATTGCTGCTGGAAAGGACCGTATTCTTTTGTAATTTAAATTAACTTTTTTCTGAGTTGGTCTCGTCCACTTTTTCTGTGCTCTTGCTTTCTCTCTTGTTCCTTCAGCTCATCCCCATATCACATTTTCTTTCCCAAGTCTCTGTCTTTTCCACCGTACAGTCCCAGCCCAAGGCTTTGTCCGTATTATCTGATGTCTGTGAATTTCCTACCACTACTTTCACAATCACTTTCTAATTTCTGTCCTTCTCTTTCCCCTTGATGAGTGGAGAGATACTACAGTTGCATTAATACTGAAGACATCAAACAATGCAACAACACATTTAGAGTTGTGTATTATTAAACAATCTGACAGACAAATGTTAGACAACTTAAACCTGTGTTACATTTTAGATTCTTCAAATAAGCCACCTTTCTGCTTTGATGACTGCCTCATACACTCATACTGCAATTCACTGACATTTGCTGTCAACCGTGTGAGGTAGTCACCTGGAATGGGTTTTTCAACGATCTTGAAGATATTCCCCAGAGGTGTTGACTACTTGTTGGCTGCTTTTCCGTCAATCTCTGGTGCGACTTATCCTAAATCATCTCAAGTGCAAACCAGATGGGACGTCTTGTCGCTGCAAAGTGGTCTTGTAGCTATGCTTGTTAAGTGTGCCCTCAATATAGCAGCACAGTCACCACCTCCTCCTCGCTACTGCTTTACTACATAAACAAGCGAAGCCCTGAGTGTGCCATAACTAGATGTGGCCATTGTGAACAATCTAAAATATATAAGATATTCTACAATTTTCCTTATTTGTCTTTAGTATTGTCTGATGTTGAAAACAGAAGTTTGGTCACAAGTTTGTGTCCAACCTTTTGACTGGTGGTGTAAATTCAAGGTTAATTTCTGCTCTTGGCCAAAATAGAGAGAGAGGTAACACAGAACCAAGACAGGGATATAGAAAGAGCACCTAAATAAGGGGTGAGAAAAGTGGAACTCTCCCTGAATTCTTTGCATTTCTCTGTGTGAAGCTGTGAAGCAAACGGTACTTGTAGTCGAGACTGTATGTAAAGATGAGAGAAAATGACTCCTTATTTCCTCCTCTGTCTCTCCTCTTCGTGCCTTTGTTCATTCCTACACCCTCCCCCCTCCCTCTACTCTTATACTCCTGCCTCCTTCCTTTACAGCCCTGCTGTTTCTTTTGTTCTCCTGACTCCTTTATTTGCTCATATCATTGTCTTTCAGGTGCACAGGTGACCATTTTTGGAAAATTTAGTTCATTTGATAATACAGTTTCACAGATGCAATACATCTCTATTCCCTTCTTTTACTGTCCATGAGTACTGACCTCTCTCTCTTGCTCTCTCTCAGATCGGACCTGAGGATCTCTCTCAGAGCAGTTTCTGGGTCCAGTCAAAAGAGGACACCTTTGAAAACGATGAACTCTTTGCCAAACTCACCCTGACCTTCTCCTCGCAGACAAAGAGTAAGTTTGTGGTGTGCGTGTTTTTTTTAAATACTGCTATAATCATGTTCTGATTTATATTCTAATGAGCAATCTCTTTCTCTACTCTTCTCCTACATCCTTACTCCCTCACCTTGACTCCGTGTCTGTTTCAATTATTCTGCTCTGCTTCCATCAGCCACTAAAGGTAAGAATCATGCGCACATACACTTCCACCGAGTTCTTTTCACACATATTCTCCAGCCATTCTCACTCTCGTCTTCCTCTGCTTGAAGGACACACTGCACATTTACATCTTTCAGCAGTGTTGTGGTCAAAACAGCATCTTACACAAGCTCATGAATAAACCACCCACACCTGTTCTTGTGTGTATGTTTATCTTCTCAATGTGCACATGACGTGTTGTACATTCAATGCTGGGTAAGATGAATTGGGGCTTAGGGACAGAGGGGGAGATGGACAAATGGATGAGGATAGAGGGAGGGATAAGGAGAAGGTCACTGATGTCCTTTGACTAGCCACCTGCTGTCCTGGCACAATGCGCTGACACATTGGTGTGCACACACTCACACACACACACACACACCTGTCTACTCATATCACCTTGTCCCAGTGTCGCTGAGCCTTCTGCTCTAACTCTTCCATATTCATACCATAACCAGGAAGCAGGAATTCAGACAGTCTGTGGGTGTGTGTATATAATTCCATCTGACCTTCAGATTGAGTCTCGGTACACACACAGACAGTTGGCCATGTCATATACATAAACAGACGTGCGCATACACACGACTGACGCTAGCTGTTGATGTCAGTTAAATGTCAGTGTAGGCAGCTGTCCCATCTGTATGCACCTGTATGGGAAGTCCTGTCACTCCTTAATTTGACCCTCCCTCCAACTCCCTTGGCTCATGCACCAATGCTTCCCCCTTTTATTGGGTGAGACAGCAGTCTGTCCCAGTTGATGTCTAATAACCTTTTCTGAGAGCTAAGTATAAAGACACCGTGGCCTTTTCATAGCCCCACACCTGTGTTTGTGTGTGTGTGTGTGTGTGTGAGAAAGATATAGAAACAGGCATAGGCTTTCATTCAAATGTGGAACAGCTTTCGAGATTTACTTTCAAATGTCCAGTGCACTTTTTCATGCCAAGTTTGGAAAGTGCATAAAAACTGTTGAATGGAAGTTCAAGTGGAAAGGCGTACAAGGTGTTTAATGAACTTTGGTTGTTGAATGAAACATTTTTTAATCCCAATTGGGATTTTATTGAAACCATGTGTGTAATACTGTCTGTGTTTTGTGTGTTAAAAAAACAACCAGCCTGACCTTTCACCTCTTGTTTTTCATTCTTGTGCATAAACGCACTGCTCAAGGCCTAATATATTCCTCCTGACCTCCCTATCATTCTCCTTTTCTATTACTTTTGGGAGCTGAGATTGACTCATCCTCTCACTGTTCCTCCTCCATTTTGTTCCACCAGTTCCTCTTTTCCAAGCAAAAGCAGAACAGACATCACATCGTAGCACTACACACTCTTCCTGACCCTTTCCTCTCACAGCTGCCCAGCAGTGCAGTCTGGATGACACACACCCACACAGAAACTAGACATACAGGGGGGTACTGTGCTCTGGCCAGTGTCAGGGATGATGACCTCTAAAGCTCTATGGAAAAGCAGAGATCTGATGGTGTGAAACATGGCCTCTGGCTACGCTTTGCTTTCATGGGGACACACCCACACCCTGGAAAAACGCACTAATGATATTTCAGACCTTTATGGTTTGTATTAGCTAAAGAGATATTTCTTTTAATCAGCATCAATTACGTGTAGTATATATAATGAATCTACCGGCCTTTGCCAACTAAAAAAAATAGTAATTCATCTAATGTAGGTGGTTTAAAATTACATTCACCCACAAAAAGTTTATATCGGTGTTGTGCCTGTTTGGCTACGTGCTTTCAACAGTTATTCTGAGGTCTGGCATGAATGGAACATGTCCAGACTGTTACTGGAGAAAACTATCACCTTACTTGATTTATTCATGTCTAGCCTTTTTTACCTCCAGACTTTTCACCTTTATCTGATTTGCCTTCGCAGCCAAGGCCACCGTAGTACTATAGTATGCAGCTGAACATCTTCCAGGAAGGAAGCACAAAGCTAAGCTGTCAACATGGAAATGGAGAAATCTGCATTTTTGTCACTTTATAAATTGAGTTTGAGTTTGGCAAGATATCTGCTGACTTTCTATTTGTGGTCCAATATTTCAGTTTGTGTCATGTTGATGGGGATATAAACAATTCAATAAATTTTTATTTAGTTTAGAATATGAATAAACACAACCAATAGATAATAAACATGAATTTATAAATACACATTTAAAGCAAATTATTTCAAGTTTTTTTACACTGAGGTTACACTATACTACTGCTATATATTCTGTGCATATGATAAAATTACATGTGATAAAATTGAGTTTTAACCTTGCAGTGCTGTGAAAAACTATTTGCTAATTTTTGTTTTCTTGCATAAAATGCAGCTTTTAAATGATGATTTCATTAATAAATGTAAAACCATACTAGTACTTCCCTGTGCTTCATATGTGGAAAAAGTAATATCACCCTAAATCTAATAACTGTTGTGATCAAGCATTTGGCGGTATCCTTCACAATTTTCTGGTAGAGCACAAAATTCACGTTTGACTGTTGATATAATGTTCCTTTTATGAAATGCTGTGTCAGTTCTACATTAGATAGGTCGCGTTTCTCTAAAAAGCCAAACTGTATGTTAGTTTTAACAATCCAAGTTCCTTTACAGTATTTGTAAAGTTGTAAAGCAGAAACTGTGCCATTATGCTGATGTCGTCTGAGGAAATAAATGTGGTTTATTTCCATATTTTCCCTGAGCGGGTGCAAGGGCTTACTATCGTAGACCTGATATGGCTGTTTGCGACTGTAAATACCATACGTGATGAGGAGGTTTTAGGCTGTGAGCTTATCTCCACATTCTCCCTTAAGCTACTGTGCCTTAATTCCTTACTTTAAAATGCTGGTGTATGTTTTCAGTATTTAAGTTTTTGTTTTCTTCTTTGAATAGTTATAATAATAATTATAATAATATTATCAACAGGTGAACTCAATTCAATTCGTTTTTATTACTAAGTCCTTCGTGCAGAATAATGGTGACAAGGCTAGAATTTATACACTGTTCATCTAATATGACTATATATATCCAGAACTATCCTTTTCTCACTTTTTTCAGACTGTGTTTGATAGCAGGTGCCTTTTGAAGTCTGCACCTCAGATAGCCCAATTAGCAAAAGAATGAGAGAGCGAGTCAGAGATGGAAAAAGGAGGAGGAGGTGGTGGGCGAAAAAATGAAAAGTGAGCAAAGGGAAAGGCTGGGCTAGGGGGAGCGGTGGTGATTAATTTGATTCGGGAGAGAAAAGGGCCAGGAGCATATATGATTATTAATCCTCATAATGGGAAGATAATTTTCATATCCCAATTCTCCAGCCTTTACACCCTTCCCTCTTCCGTTTTTGTATTTTTCTGTACTGTTGTCATAAGGCAACCTCATTTCTCTTTTTTGGGAAAGACTCCCCTCACCCAAAGGAGGAACTTTGCGATGCCTTCCACTGTGTCTTGATGCGTAACACACTTTAACATGCAGCAGCACCTTCCTGTAACACATTTGCTGATATATAAAACATAGACAGGTTTGTTGCAGATGAATACATGTTTGTCAGTACGAGGGTGTGTGCATCAGTGTATGTGCTCAGAAGAGTGGGTGGGTGAGCTGAGCCACATTTACAAACCAATTATATTAAGCCTTTTGATCTCCCTGTGTTCTGAAGAAATCAATTTTCTTCTCTGTAGGTATGCGTGTGCGTGTGTGTGTGTGTATTTGTGCTGCTAAGTTTCCTCTTAAATTCCATCCACTTTTCACCTTAATGAGCCACCTATCAGCAAGAAAGTGTCTGCGTGGGTGTGTGTTTCGGGTTGCTGAACTATTACTTAAAGGGCTGAGGGGTGTAATATATATTAGCAAAAAAAGACCAAGAGGCATGGAGAATTATGGTGCAGTGTTTCTGATTAGATCATTAGATCATCTGCTGAACAGAGTTCACAGCATTTGGTGACTTGTTTTTCTTAGATCATATTGACTCAAGGTTATTGTCAAATTTCATGCTGATTGAAAGATTTATTTGAATAATTTCACTGACGATTTACCTTGTGGTTGAGTAGTCTCTACTCTACAGTTGTCAGGCCTGATAAATGGAACCTGACATTTTTTGTAAACATTATTCATACTGAGAAAGGGGAAAGCGATGCTGTTCTTTACAGTGGTCAGATGCCGGCTTTTCCTCCCTCTTCTACAAGGTGTTTTTCCACTGTTGGATTTTGTGTGGATGTGTGTGTTTGTCTGTATTTAGTTAGGGAGAATTTTAAGAGTTTATGGGATGTGTGGACTCAGAGCTGAAGTCTCCTGAGACTGTTTAAAATATGTACTAATAAAGCACTTGGATTACTAAATGGGGAATAGGCACGCGTTATTAAGCCATAAGAGTGTTTGTGTGTGCCTGTGTGATTGTGCTAATTTAGTATTGGCTTTAAAAAGCCTGTGTGTAATGTTTTTATAAGTTCTCGGAGTGTGTGTGTGTGTGTGCTTGTGCTTGTACAAGCGTAGCTCACAGTAGCAGGGCTTGTTAATAAATCATGCCGTGTTCAGGCTGGGGCTGCAGAAAGAGAAGCAGGTTAATGCAAGGGTCACTAATGCTGTAGAAAGAGCTGGGGGAAAATCACACTATTCTTTCCTTCTATTCTCTCTTATTCAATCCATTTCTGGATGTAGCCATTTCTCCACTTACATCTCTAATCCCTGTTTTGTCTGACCACTTTTTTCCACCTAGAAATGGCCACATGATGAATCTGTATACACCATCTGTAAAACGCATTAATCTAAACACACTGTCCACATATAGCCTAGCCTTTCACTGTGTCTGTAATGTATAACTAAGGCATTTTGTGTTTAGGGATGTGTGTTTGTGTGTGTATATTTAAGTGTTTATATGTATACCACTGCTTAAGTGTAAGTCCTAACTATGCCTCTTAAGCCCTCAACAGTAGCGGTACGTTATGCTGGCTTTGCTAGCTCGCTAAGCCTCGGTGTGTGTGTATTCTCAGTACAGCAATAGCAAGTGTTCCCTCATTCACCATCTCTTTATGGTTGAGGAACAGCCGCAAATCGCCACTCATTCATCAGGCCTTATCAGGTTCAAACACATCTGTGTGTGCTCACGTTGGCGCACGCTGCCAACTGCAATAGCTCACTCACATGCCCAAACAGATGCACACACTTGTGCATGCACATGTAAGTGTGCGCGCACGCACACACACACACACACACACACACACACACACACACACACACACACACACATTTGTCCCAATCATTCTCTTCATTCTATCCCTCCCTCATTACATCTCTCTCTCCCTCTGTTTTACATGCAAATGAGCAGTGTGTACTCATGCTGGAGCATTACCGTTATGTGTGCCTAATCTCTTTGCTGCCTTTTCTCTTTCCTGAAGATTATCCTGTTTTTTAAATGGAATTCCTTCCTCATTTGACTCTGCTACTCTCCCAACCAGCCAGTCGGTCAGCCAGCCAGCGTTCCATATCCTCATCCCAACACCATTACCATTTAAATGTTTCTAGTCATATGACAGCTGAGCAGGGGCTGAGAGAACCTGTTTGTGTGTATGTGTCTTTAATTGAGGGATTGGCTGATAAGCTCAAAAGCTTGTTACAGATGCTAAGTATCCTCAGTGTTTATGATTCTCTCTCTTATCACCCAGGCCAACAAGGCAAAACACATGAACAGTGATGGCAGAATGTGGGGATAAAGGGATATATGTAGAGACACCTACGCTCCTTCCACCCACTCTTCTTTCCTGATTTGTTTTTTCGTGGCCACAGCAGCATACTCATTTTTCCTCCCCCTCCATTTCTTTATATATGTATAAAGACTGTGTACATGAATGTGTACAGACACAGTGCCAGATGTGTCAGGTATAGGTAAAGGTGCCTTAATTTGGGCATTTGTGGCTTGTGGAGGTGGGAAAGTGATATATATATATATATATATGATTAGAAAATGTGTATCCTGAGCAGAGAAGAAGAGACAATGAGGAGGAATCAAGATGCAGTGTAGCTACAGCTAAGTGCAGATTGACTGTGGTTGCCTGATCTGCTGCATGGCAGTGACTCCCTCACTGTTGATTTTTTGTAATATTAGCTACCTGTCCCTGAGGGCAGTGACACACACACACACACACACACACATAGACACACAAGAGACATAGCCCACTTTGATGTCACTGATAGCATACATAAAAAATGGAGCGGTAAAGAGCAGCAACTTCAAAGATGAAGCTGACAAGATAGGAGCATTAACCCCCATCTCCCTTCCTCCTTCTCCTCTTCCTCTCCTCTCTTGATTTTCTCATCTCTCTTCTCTTATCTCTGCCTGATAAAGGGCTTCTTATGAAAAGAGACATTGAACAGAGGATGGAAACAGAAAAATGACCGAATTCTGGTCGGGCTGAAGATAAAGCAAGCTGTAAAATGAGCAGAGGAAAGATAGATGTTAGGAACAGAGACATTTGAAAGTATCCTTTAAAGTCCAAAGTCTCTATCTCAGTCAAGCTGTGTGACAGTGGCCTAAAGCTCCTTCTGAAGCAGAGTTAGCTAGCTAGTGAGTTATTAAGGTGCTATTAGACTATCTTCGCCATTATGCCGATATCTTCAGCTTCAGTGTTCTCGCACAACTACACATATTAAAACTATCAATTTCCCAAACTTTGTAGACGGTTTACACACAGCCTGTGTGTAATATAGATAACCTGGTGCCATTTATACCAGACACCAATGGTATTTACAAATCCTGGGGAACCAGGCTATGCTTCACTTTCTGACGGTAATCTGTTACCAGTAGCTGTATGACTGCATTTGAACTGAGGATTGTGTGTAGGGTATGAACGTGTACGTACAAGAAATTTGGCTTGTGGATAGTTTGTCAGCGCAGTATGCTGTGTGTCTGTTTTTTTTTAAGACTTGGATTGTGCCTATGTCCCTGTGCTCGTAGCTGCCTGTTTGTATATTTGTATTTGACGCTGAAACCCCTGCTCCATTACACAGTATCTGCATGTGTTGTGTTCTGTGAGTCGTGGGTTCTGCTTTGCCCTGCAGGCAACTTAATTTTTCACCATGCTGTGTGCTACACTACACCACACTGCATGAAAGTGTACATGTGCACTCTCTCCTGCTCCCTCTTTATTCATCTTCCTCCCCCGTCATCGAACTCCCTCACTGCAACCACCACCTACCCCTCACCACACATGCACCTAATCAAAGCAAGGAGCTCTCTAGATTAGCACTTGAGAAAACTCCCTAAAGACATTCCTTCGTTTTGACCATTTTCAGGTACTCTTTCCTTCTCCCCTCCACCTCCTCTTTGTAGCTTTGAATTTTTAACCTCCCCACTGAATAAGAGATGTGGCAGTCCTCGCGGGGAACGGAAAGTTGGAGCGAGAGCAAGGAATGAAGCTGGGGAGATGGTGGGGGAGGCAGAAAGGAAAAGGTTGTCCCTAAACATGCTTTCGCATTTATCCCCTAAAAACTCCAATCTGTATGCTCAATAATGCATAGCCATCTCTCACTCCCCCTGCTCCCATTCCCCTTTTTCCTCATCTGCTTCATCTTCTTCTTGTCAGTTCCCCAAGCGCTCACCACTCCACACAGCAGATTAACTGCAGGGTGAAACTGAGACTGGCAAAGCCGGGTGATGGTAGCACGGTGTCAGGGACTAACCGAAAAAGAAAAGTCACAGAAAGCAGATGTGTAATTTGTCACTTTGTGGATAGAGTTGCTACTTTAAGTATTGATCTGAGTGAGTGAGCTTTGCTGTTCTACCAGTTCAGAGGGGCCGTAGAGCTTGACTGGCCCTGAAAATTGGAGTCTGAGCAAAACTCAAAATTGTATTTTAGCTTGAACAAAGCCTGTTAATTCTCTGATCATTTCCTGCTTGTTTTTGGCCACTTTCAGAAATCCCTGCCTAACCCAAAACATGCCTGTTGCTGTTTTTTTTGGTTCTAAATATGAAGTATCATGTAGTGAAGTAATCAGGATTTTGTTTTGTGACACATACAGTATCTTATGTGAGTCACATTTCTCCTTTGTTTATTATGTGTTGTACTTTAAAGTGGTGTGTCTGAAGAAGCTGCTGTGCTGTAGAGGTGGAGAAAGCAGAGTAAACCTTTCAGCACTTGTTGTGAATGCACATGGCATCAGCAGCAACTCCTGTCTGTTCCGGTGAATTGAGTGGTAGGCCAGAGACTTCTGAAGATCTCCAAGAATGTTTTTTTAAGTTTGTTCTGGAAACTTTTTGAAGAAGCCAGAGTTTGTGTTTTCAAAGTTTTATGTTGATTTGTGCTGTGATGTTTTCCTTTTCACTGTGTTTCTAGCCTCAAAGACGGTTTAGAACTGCAAGGGCACCGGCGCTGTAAATAATACTACTAATGATAAAATTAAAATAAAACAGCTATTGGTAGAATCACCTTAAAGAATTTTAAAACACTGTGTCGAATTTCTTTTTTTTTCCGAATTCAATTTGATTAAAATCTAAAATTAAACTGTGTTGTTGCTAGTTCCGTACAGATATTCAGGGCTGTAGTGCTCAGAGTAAAACAACAAACACGCTGCTTTTCCTTTCTTCTATACTCTGAAAAATGTGGATAGCACTTGATGCGGCACCGCAGCTTCCATAAGAGAAAGTTACTAAAACATAGTTGTTTGTTGGCTCACAAGGTAGTTGGCTAACCCAATAAAGATAAAAGCTTGTCTACGCTATGGGAAAGTGCACATTTTTGGGAGTCGGATTAATAACAAGTATGCTGCTTGATTGAAGCCAGTTGAAAGAAAGAAACATTAAGGCCGCTGCATTGTTTGCCAGAGAAAAACAAAAATGTAGTGGTGGATGAGAGTAGCAGGTTCACCGTGCGTTCTGAAATTCGAGTCTGCCAGGAGAAAGCAGTAGTTCAGTATTTGTCCATAGTACTCAGTGATACAGTTTCCAATTGTTCTATATCTTAATTATTTGTTAAATTGTGCTTTACTTTATATGACTATTAAAAATACAAAAAAAGTATTTGACATTATATAAAAGGTTACAGACGGATGGAGACTAATCTTAGTTCAGGACACTAGAAGACGGATGGCGTTATTGAGGGTAGAGTGAAGGAGTGATGCACAGAATGAGCGAGGCCCAACGAAGGATGAATGGAGGCAGAAGAGATCTGTGTATGACTGAAGAGAGTACTGAAGGAGGAAATGAAGGAATGACAAATGAGCAAACGTGAAGAGACACGATGCAGTCAGAGTGATTGAGGAGATGGCATTTGAGGAGAGGTAAGATGAGGTTACCATGTTCAGCTACCTGTAAGGGCAGGAGACATGTCACACTGCTCTTAGCTATAGGTGACTTGATCAACATGTGTTGTGCATTGCTGTTTGTCGGTTAGTAAACTGTATTTGAGATAATGGACGGAGACTTTCCCTTCCTTTGTCTCTGCACTGGAACGCATCACAAGAAGCAATTTAGTTCCTCTCAACAGACTGTCTTCACTTCCATCCCCTCTTCCTGTTCTCCAAATAGGGCTTGGTACTTAACTGTACACAGTTAGCAGTCAGTCAGCACACACCATACACATACACGATGCCACTGGGCCTCCTTAGAGATTTTCTGCTTAATACTGCATAGCACTTAGAGGCATCAACAAGCCCTGTGGTGCTCCACTGAGGCGTAGAAATGCATGAAAGCATGCTAATCCCCCCACCACCACACACCCACCCACCCATCCATCCATCCATCACGCTGCCTTCCTTTTCTGCCACCCAATCTTAGCTGTAGCCTGCATGGTTTAATGAGCACTGAACACACAGCAACCCGCAGTACAATATGTTACACGTTATTAATTCATAGTGTGTTCCAAATGTAGTCCGTTTTCTTGAGATCATGCCAAAATTGTCCTCCAATTTCCTCAAGCTAGTAGTGCTGTTACATTGGTACAAAATCCTGTTTAGATTTCATTAGATATACTGTATATATGTTCCTACTTTCTATTTGTATTGTACATGTGCTATTTTCTAGGATTTTATCATCACATGAACCACATAGTTTGTGCCTAGTGATATGTAGCGCAGGTCTTGATATATATATATATATATTTTACATATGCATGAAGGGAAGCTACTCTTCTACAGACACACTTAGCGTGTTTGCCAAGTACAGTAGTATAAAATGAATTCATTAGTACTGGTGTCTGTAGGGCCCTCATATTCTAGACTGCAGTGTAATGCAGAAGACATCATATGGGACAATTTGTGTGTCGGCTATCAAACCAGGACAAGTGCGTGTGTCAGGGGACCTGTGTCTGTTCTGTGAGTAAGCACATATGCCCCATGAGTCCTCAGTTAAAATGTGTAAATAATGCTAAGTTATCACCACTCAACACAATAATTCATAAGCATTTTAGGACCTGTGGTCTTGGGATTTCTTGTGTGTGTGTGTGTGTGTGTGTGTTAAAGAGTGCATGTGAATGTGTGTGTCACAGGGGACCACAGACACTGTCGGCTTCATTTCCCAACATCATGTAACTGAAGACAGGCCAGCCTTATGAGACCTCAGTCTGAAAAACAGCAGAGTGACACACATAGACGCACACACAGTCATCGGGGCGAAGAGTGGAATCCTGGCCTTGTCATGCTCTGCACCATAATCCAGTTTAGAAGGATTAATTAGGAATTAAGGAGTGTAATGTTATCGGTGCGTGATCCGTTCACATGCGTGCACAACAGTGCACATGCACATACTCAACTCTGTTCCAGTGTGTATATAGGGCATGGATTATTCAGAACTAAAAAGAAAAGTAAAGTAGTTTTAATGATTTTTCTGACTTTATTACTTTCTCATTCACTTTTTCTCTTTTCACTCCCTGTCCTCTCTTCCTCCTGTCCTCTCTGACTGCTTTACATGTTGTCTTCCTTGTTTCTTCTTATACTCTCCCACTCTTCATCCGTCCTCACGTCTCGTCTGTACGACGTCCTTCCCTCCTTATGTTCTAGGAACATCTCGACACAGAACGACTTTTTCAGTCTCATCCTCTTCCTTGTTTTCTACCTCTGTTTCCTACTTTCTGTGCCACCATTATCCTGTCTTTTAAGGTTCTGTGTAGGCTTTCATTCAGTGCTTTCATCTTTCCAGTCTGGCTTTGTCAAAGAGAGAAAGAGTGTTATAGAGATTTCTATAGCTCTGCTTCTCTTTCAAGAAAAACTAAAGCGTTCACGTGGGCTTCTCTGGATGCCCATTCTGTGCCTGGCTTCCATTTCTCATAGTTTTTCTTTATTTCTTTGATGAACAGTGGGTAGCTGCACTACCGTACTTACAAATTGCTTGACTTAAGTCTCAGCCCCTTCACTGTATGAAACAGTTCTGCTTTCAGACATGAGTAGAGTGGTTTACCTTTGTCCTTGAGACATTGCTTCCTGCTTTTTTTGCTCCTCCACCCATCTATTTGCTCATTTTAGAGTGTGTGCACTTTTAGATCCATAATGTGTTTATGCTTTATCCACAGTGATTTTAAATAGATTGATAGTTGGAAGACAATATAAAAGTAAGAGGATGAAGAAAAGGCGAACAGAGATGGAGTAAAATCCAGGGAAATACATTTAGGTGCGTTGTGTCTGCGTGAGTGTTTACCAGACTGTAGGTCTGTGGGTGGGTGTGTGCCCGCCTGCCAGATTCAGTGAGGTATTTGTTGATACTTCCTCCAGCAGACTGTAATGATATTGTTTTTATGAATGTCTGATTAAAGTTTTAGTGTATGGCTGCTGGAGCTCTTGCTGCATTTATAACGCTGCCTCTTTCAGTCGTTAGTCCTCTTAACACACTAACATACAAATACAAAATGACTCCTCTCCTGTGAGTTTCTCTCACAATAAGTAACAAATGTTTGATACAGAACGAGGAATAGTCATGCTCTGACTATTGTGCTTGCCATTTCCAATCTCTCTCTTTTCATGCCTGTTTGTTCCTGCTGTTTTTCTGCTGCTCCTTACTTCTCAATTCCTGCCGTGCTCCCTCTCTCTTGTTCCCTCTGGCACTATTGGCAGCACTCTGTCTCTGTCAGGTGTGTGTGAGGTAGCCTTCACGCCATTGACTTGGAGGAGATAGGCTTTTGGACATCTCAGCTCCTATTTCACTGGTACTTTAACTCTTACCCTCCCAACAAACATACAGATATCTTTATATACCTAATAATGCCACTCATGTGACAAACAAATGGATCAAGTGGGATGTTCGTTTGGCATGTATTATAATTTGCTTCATTTTTTAATATCTATAGCATCAATAGCATCTATTTCTGTTCTTTTCAGTTTGAAAATCTGCTTGATTTTAAACTTGGTTGTTGTCTATTCACAGTAATGTTGGAGAATAGATGGTAGATATATGGGACAGTTGCTTGCTGCACACTAGTGTTTTCATCACCTACCAGAAGGTGCTAGAAAACCAAACAACAACGTAAAGAGGAGTGGCATAATCTGAAGACAATTTGGGTTAATGTGGGTGAGATTTCTCTTTTCCAGGTCATAAACATGCTTGCCATTTCAAGGCAGTTTCACGGATGACTATAACACAACTTTGTCATAGAGGGGGAAAGCTGACATAGTGTTAGGTGTGATGGATTATGTACCTGAAGCAAGTTTCAAACCATAGCACTTTAATCCTCTTCTAAATAAAAAAGTTTCCGTGAACAGAAGACAACGATGTACTAACAGCTCAAGTTCTTACGGCTGATGTCTTTGCAAACATTTGCATATTTACATATAAAGACAGAGAGAGTACGTTTATAAGAACAGTAAGAGTTTAGAAAAGGTAAAGGCAGCGCTCCAGCCTACTGAAACACAACTATAAAACCATAACTGTATACAGAACTGGTTTTTAAAAGAAAAATCAGGACTAGAAATGTATTTACATGGGATCATGTGCTTAAATGTTAATATCACAGACATTTTCAGATGGACCTATTAGCCAGCTGAAATATGCACATTATACCTGTATATGTATTTGCATAGTAGTTATTACAAGAATTGGTTGACATTAATATACATTTAACTAATGCAATAGGTATTAACATTCAATAATATTTAATGTGGTTGTGTGTTTGTTTGCTTTTTATGTGTCACCCATATTCTGTTGTTCTTAGGTTCATTGATCAAAATCTTTGTCTGGTTACAGTGACTCTGGCTCTGTTTGCTTTCAATTTGAGATTGTGTTGTCTACGTATTTGTGTGTGTATGAAGGAGAGACAGTGAGAATAACAAGGCCAGCTTTGCCTTCAGGCTGTTTGGCCCCAAACTCTCATCAGCCTGCTGGTGCTGAAACGGAGAACCTTCTGCCCCTCGCCACTGTATAACCACACACAACATGGAGTTCTACGAGCACATATGTGCGCAGAAAGAAAACTACATGCATTTATAATGTGCACAATCAAAGTTTGTGACTAAATCATCTTCCCCATCTCTTGCCGTCATCCTTACTTGTTTTATCAGTGCATCCCATCTTCTTTTATCCACCTCCCTAATCTGTCTGTGCCTCTATCAGACACTTTCTATTCCCATATCTTGCCTCTGAGACAAGCTCTCTTCTCTCACTCCTCCACTCCCTTCATCCTTATCTTGTTTCCTCGCACCCCCATACATCCACTAGCTTTAGATTACTTTGAGAATGTTTCTTGTCCCCTCTCCCTCCTTCCATTTTTCTCTCTGTCTCTCTTTCCCTCTCTACCCCCTCCTCATCTTTCTCCTCTCCTCTCCGTGTCTCCCTCTCCTCTCAGCGGTGGTTTTAATGCATTATGAAAATGGACTGGGGCTATGAAAGCGAAACAGGACAAGTTTGGCTGTTTAATTTGACTCCTTTCACTCCTCATCTGCCTCATTGGCAACCTACATTTGTATGTGTGTTCATGCTGTTGTGTGAAGTTGCACTTTTTGTGAGCAGATTGGTATGCATGTGCACACAAACACAGGCTCATACGTTGGCTAGGTTTTGCTGAGAGACCAACGTCTGGTCTACACATATAGAGACATGTTCCTCTTCTTTAATATGAACACCCGACACCCCACTTAAAGCAGGCATGCACACGTTGGGTAAGCATTAAACTGCATGAATAATAGAGTGCACAGGCAGAGTGTTGGGGCACACATGTTTAGCTGAGTGTTGGGGCACGGACAGAATGATGAAGGAAGGTAGGTATGTTTATGAGACGGAGTATTTTACCCTACAGCATGCTGTGACCTGGATGTAAATCTCACTACTTCCATCACTCTACTCTTTTTCTCCACATTAATTTCAACCCCCCTCCCCCCCCCACTGTTGCAACTTTCATAATTTGTGTGAAGTTAAACCTCTTCATCTCTGGAGAGTGGATGATCGTCCTATGGAGAGATGAAACCGGATGAGCTGATTAGATGAATAGAGATGAACCACTGTAATGGTACATCTGGAGTGGGAGAAATACAACTGCTGGAAGACAGATGAAGACGTCATGCAAACTGGTGATAATTCAGCAACTGTTGGTTAGCTGGTATGTGGTGTTTGACTATTAGGTGGAGAATGCGTGGGAGGGATGAGGTCATTGAACCACCTCAGTGACAACGTACATTATTTAAATAGAATTGACTGATTGTGTTTCAGCTAGAAGTTCAATGGACTTTTACTGTGCTACTTGAGAGAACAGTAGCATTGGTTCCAAAAAGCCTCTGTATTTTCTTGTCATTTCTTTTTTCCATCCCAGCCATCCTCATTTCTCCCTCTTTGCTACCTCGTCTCTTGCTTGCTCTATCTCTCTGATGTTGCAGAGGGAGTGTGTGTGTGTGTGTGTGTGTGTGTGTGTGTGTGCGTTAGGCTGGCGGTGGATATTCTGAGCGCGGGCGGTATATGTGTGTGCATCAGGGTTTAATTGCGGTGTGCATAGAAACGAGTGTAATTAGCCAGCGCTCGCTTCCCTGCCGCCCGGCTAACAACCAGCATCCCCTCTGTGCTTGCTCTTTCTCTCCCTGCCTTTCTTCTTTGTCTCCCCCTCTCTCTTTCTTGTCTCCTGCCTGTTGCCACAACGACAAGCCCCACTCCGCCATTGTTCCCTGCTGTTCTTGAAGAACAAAGGAGGAGGCTATTAGCTCCCTGAGAGAGGAGTGGTGGAAATGGAGGACAGGGATAGAGAAGGAGAGAAAGGATTGCTGTGAGGGTGGGATGATGAGTTGAGAGTGTGAGAAAGAGAATTGGCAGACAAGTTAGGGATGGAGAGAGACAAGCATGGAAGAAGTCCACAAGGACACAAAGAGATGGAATAAGGGAACGAGCATTTCAGAGATTTACACAGGAACAGAAAAAAGGGAAAGAAAAGCAAGAGAATGAACATGTGAACAAGAGAATTAGTGGATGGATGGATTAGAGGAGGGAAAGCTTGCAGGGATCCCATTGTGAGCTTTTTTCCCGTTCTTCTGTAGCAAAAACTGAGATTGAACAAGTTACCTAATTTAATTCAAAGAAACATACTTAGTCTCTGTGCACAGAGTTTTATCCCATCTACCTTTTCTCTTTATATAATAGCTCTCCCCTTCTCTTCTCCCTCCCCCCCTTTGGCCTTTCTCAGTCCATTACAACCAGAATGAGTCTGTGTTTTCAAGTGCACATGCAAGTGTTCGCATATACATATACGGTTATAGCTTGTGCGTCCTTGCTCTCCTGGCTTGCAAGTGTGCGTGTGTATGTGTGCACTCTGCATGAGGGTCATTAGTAGCGAATGTAGGCGGGTAATGCGCCGTCTGCAATGCTGGCCATCTGAATGTTAACAGATTGTAACGCAGGACAGAAAGTGAATTTGGTTTCCCGAGGAAAATGGAGCAAATTACACTTTTATAGCTCTCTGCCACTATCCTTTGCTCCTGCCATTACTCACTGGGTGTAGCAAGAAGGAGAAGAGGGGAGGGAGGGAATCGGCGAACAAGTGATTGGGAAGATGTCCTTAGTGGGGAAAACAATTGAGGTGTGATGGTGAGACTGTGGTAATCTTTTCTCTTTTTGACCATCTCAGAGTGATATAACTCAGCATCAATGTATGCTGTTGTTCTAAGAAAGCTTTTAGATTAAGATTCATGTCCCTCGGTGAAATTTAAAATACCCATCTTTCGTCTTTAACTCATAATCTAAATGTGAGCATACACTGCACAATTCTATTTAGATTTATAGGTGCAGATGTTCCTAGTTTTAAGTGCAAGTAGGTTTTGGTTGTTTGTTCCTTAGATATTTTCATTTCTAATCATGCTGTGATGGTAGTGCCATAAGAATTACTTTCGTCTTTAGAATTATTGACCTTTGATTTGATAGGGTAACGTTCCTATTAATGTTAGCTAACAAGCTTTAGCATCACTGCCAACGGTGAATATTACTGTTCATTCTGGATTTAAAGTATTTCAGTAAAGTATTTGTGATTAAAAAAACATAGCATAATTAATGTGCTGTGCTGTGTCAATTTGAGGACAATCAAAAGCAAAAAGCAAACAAATAGGAAAATACTAAGCCAGTAATTGAAACCAATTTTAAAGTAAAAATGTCGTGACATTGAAGTTTATTTGTGACAACTACACTTGGTGTCCTTTTCCTCCTAAAATGAGAAATTACTAGTAAGAAATATACTAAAACATATTGACAGATCTTATCTCTATTGAGCTGAGCTAACATCTCATGAGGTCTCAGCTAAGTTTAAAATATTGATCTATTAAGCTTAAAACTTTTTGGAATCTGACACTAATAGATAACAGTTAATGACGGTCTCATTACAGTCAGATTTACCGCTCTGTCTTCCTGATTTGAAAACAAGTACAGTCTGCTGAAATATCAAAATAGTTATGTTAACAACCAGCAATTATTAAAATTCAGATGTGACAGTGGTTGTTTCAAATGGCAAAATCAACTGTGGTTGGCTGAGAATTTTAAGTGTGAGTACAAACACTGACGTCACTGTTGGCAGTGAAGTCTTATTCTCACTACAGATTCACCCCAACTCTACCCCACTGACCTTAGAATAACTTAACTCATTAAACCTGGCAGAATGCATATATTATCTAATTCACTACTGACTTTTGCTTGGCTTCTTGACACTTTTGAGTGTTTAAAGTGTGAGGCCAAAGTTTAGTTACTTTAACCACAGAATTATGGAATTGTAAATTAGAAATAGACATATCTTATTGATGTCTTCCAGGATTAACTGTTGCCTAATATGTACATATTAAGCCCCGGCTAGTCAAGTGTAGACTGTCGGTGTTCTTCTCAGCTCTGTCGTCTAAATTTAACTGTTATGACAACATCTCAAAAAAAGATTTTCAATGGCAGCTTGTTTTTGTTCCTTGACTAAGTTTCACCCTTCATTTCCAGAGGACTTGAGAAAGTAACGAAAACAAGACCAGTTGCCATTGAAAAAGCTTTTTTGACATAACCATTAACTGGATGACTGAGGATCTTCACAGATATGTTATGACAACAGTAACAACTCGCGGGCTAAAGAGGAAAGTCCCATAAAGATCTTCTGTCTCATCGTCATGATGAAGTAAGATGGCAGAGAGAAATAGATGTTTTTTCCATTTCAGAATTAAGGCAAAGCTGAGTTTAGCTATAGTGAAACAGCTGTCAAGGTTGGCTCAAGGGCAGCGTTTCTAAGCCAGGCACTGAATGTGGTAGTGTGCACGCACACATATTTACACACACGTGTACACATTCACATGAGGATACACCCGCCTGACCTGGCGGCTCTGTTTTCCCTGCAGTGGGAGATGGGGAATATCTTTCCTGGCGATGTGTTGCTTCTGAGCATCAGAAAGATTGTATTCGCTCCTCCTGGAGGGAGCAGTAATGGGGAATGGTGTCTCCATCAGTCCAGCCCCACCTGTCTCCTTCTGAATGTTTCCCCTCTTTGTCTCTCCTCCGTCTTCCCTTCTTCCCGTATCTCTTTGTGTCTCTCTATCTTGCACTCACTTTCCCCCTCCATCTGCTACACTCCCTGAGCTGACATTTGCTGTCAGGCAGCCTTATTATTTTGTTCTTCAGATTTCTGATTAGGATTCTTTCTCTCCGTCTCCCCCTGTTTTTTTTCCTCTTGCCATCTCCTACAATCAGTTCAGTTCAATGATGTGTCCTTTCCTACATTCTATCACGATTTCTGTTCTTTCTTTCAGCATCTTCAATTCAGCATAGTCTCATCCAGTCTCTCTCCCACTATCCTTGCCTCCATTATACCTCTCATCTCAATTTCGTTCTCTCACTCTGTTTTCAAAGGTCAGCTTTTCACTTCCCTTTTTTTTGTTTATCCCTTCATTTTTTTTTCTATATCCCCATAAAGTTCTTGCTGCAGTTGCGTCCAAGGACTCTGTATCTGGCTTTTAATTATACTCTGTGGGGCCTCTACCCTGGCCCTGTACAAGGATGCGAGCGTTCTGGTTTATGTATCCACCCACATGGAGCGTGCTAGGACAGCCAACAAATTAACCATGATCCTATTGCTGATCGTTTATAAAGGCTGCATTCTTTGTTTTTTCAGCTACATATCAATTAGGTGTTAAAAGTATCAGAGAACTACTGATGTCACCACAGGTTGCTTATCAGACTGCAACAGTGAGTGAAAATTTAATCCACGCAAAGGTGCACGGAAGTAACAGAAGTTCATCATGCAGCTGGACAGCAGAGGAGATAGAGCAGGGTTGTCATGGTGATATGAATCCCTTGAGCCCCCCCCCCCCTTCAATTTACTCTTCTCGCAAGTTTGTGTCCTGTCCACTTGCTGTATTGTTCTTTCTCGTTTAGTGTCTCATCTCGTCCTACTGTCTTTGTCTCACTATCTCTTTTCTTTTTTTCTTCTTTTTAATCAGCTTATTGCATTTCACTATATTCTCAGGCTTTTCCCTCTTTTTCTAAATGTCGTCTTTTGTTCCCATCTTTCTTCTTGTTTCTCATTCCTTTTTCTTTCCCTGTGTCTCTGTGGTCTTCACCTCTGGTCCAGTCATTGAAGTAGGGAGAAGCACGGGAAGGAATGAATGCTAATTTTATCAGCACAGTGACGAGTGCAGAAAGGAGAGAGAGAAAATGTCACTCGTCTGAGGAAATGAGATGGCCATTGCGCTGTGTAGATATGTGTCTGCGTATGTCCCACCGGAAAAGATCAGGGTGACAGTCTGAGTGACATTTTGTGTATTTTATTCCACATGCCTTGCTCCCCTGCAGAGTAAATGATATATGTGCATATGTATAGGTGTGCAGGGGCAAATGCTAATGCATGTAAGTATGCTACTGTGCAGTGTTTTTCTTTTTTTTGTCTGGTGTGAGAGCAGTTTTCTCCCCCGTCTTTGTTTTTCAAGTCAATCATCTGTCCCTCTCACTTTTTCCTCATTCCACTGCTCTCTCTCTCTCTCTTCACCCCTCACTCATGTCGGAATTGTAATCACGTTCGGGGCTCTGGTGAGGGAAAGAAGGGGAGCATGGTGGGTGGAAAGGGGAGGGGGGAGCGGGAGAGTTTGAAGTGAACGTGGGGAAGAGGAAGAAAAAGGCATTTGTATGTGTACCCAATTACCACTCCAGCCTGCCCAAAGTCACCTTCGCAGAGAACGGACACACGCGCTCTCAAAATAGCTACTTCTATCCCGCCTCCTCCGTACAGTGGTGATGAGGTAGACTGAATAATATCATGGCCTTCCTCTCGTCCGTCAGCTCATGGCTTATTATGTGTGTGCTGCTCCTTTGTGTAATTGCAACTGTGTGTGAATGAATGTGGGTGATTGTGTGTTTGTCCTGTGTCTGATTGCACTAGCTGATTGAGTCCTTGTCCCGCAGATTTCAACCCAGGTCCTCAGCCTCTGATTAGGTGTTGTGATGTGGGAAAAGAGAAGAAATTGTGGGTGTAGGTGTGTGAGTGCACGACGATGTTTAACTGTGTCTGCTGCTCTGTTGTTTTGTGAGCATGTGCTTCCTGTGTGTCAGTATGTGTGTGTTCCTGTGCATCTATTTTTCTGAAGCACAATTAGAGTTTTAGACCTTACAAGTGCAGATGAGGTTCCAGTCAGGTCAAGATCGCTTTTTGAGGATTCTGGATGAGATCATCCACATCTTGCTGATAGTTAACTTCAATGCTGGGACCTGTAGACGATGTGAGTCTTTACAAGTAAAGCGAGTGTGTGTGCGCGTGTGTGTGTCCTTGTTAACTGTGGCCTCGTTCCGCCTTGTTTCTTAATTAAGAGACCGCAGGCCTTCCAGCACTGCCTGCTATCCCACACTCCAATGGGGCAGAAAAGGACAGAAACAGAGAGCGAGCTGGACAGATGGTAAATAGAGAGAGAGAGAGAGAAAAAGCGGAAAAATGTCAAAAATATTGAACAGAGTGATAGATTTAGAAAGGAGAGGGGGGGAACTTAAAGAAGGATTGCTTTTGCAGGAATGAGAACCCAGAGCTGATGAAGGAGAAAGTAATAGAATGTATGGAAATGTGGCTTTAGAGAGAGGGATAGTGCACACAGATAGGACGTAAGACCCACAAACATTCCCCATTTCCTGGGCTGAATTGATGCCACTCTTTTCCGGAGCGCTCTATGCACCAGATATGTGTACGTGTGTGGTTTTCAAGCTGTAATCTGTCCCATCTTATTCTTTACTTTCCATCTGTATAGGATCTTTCGCTCCGTCGCTCCCCATTTCTCGCTATCGCATCTGACTGACTCCTTAGGAATATCTGTGTGTGTGTGTGTGTGTGTGTGCGCACGCTTGCATATCTGTAGTTAGATATGTGTCTGTATATCCTTGTGTGTCTCCCTGGCTGTCTCTGCCATTCCCTTTCCCTCTCTTGTCAGTCTGTGGTGAGTGGTGGGATAGTGGGTTAAATTTTAATGGTGCTGCCATCTCTCAGTAGCTTCTGAAGGAGGTCCAATGCAGACTGACACACTCACTGAGCCGTGAGAAGAGACAAGAGAGAGAGTGGAGCACTAGACACACATATATATACACACACACATGCTAGGTCACAGCCCAAACAACAGGTAGAGTAATGGAAATATTACATGGTTTAGTAATACGGTGTGTTTAGGAACAATCTGTTGACTCGCTGTCGAACTTGTCGTTCTCATAGTTATAGCTAACACAGTAGCGTGAAAGTCGTAGGCCACTGGTGTTTAGTAATGCTATGATGGCCATGCACATTTACTTCACCATTCCTGATCCAGTTTCTTCAGACTATGGGAGGATCAGTAAATGTTTAGAGACAAATATTCTGTTCTATTTGCAGTCTAATGAACAGACTAAGTAATTAATATTTATATGGTTGTAATAGCATTGAGAAAGTATCGAATCCAATGGTGGCCTGAGAATTTGCACAGTGCTGCACAGTGTATAACGTTGCTCTCACTACTGCCATTATAAAGACTAAACAATAGTCACATCCAGGTCAAACTGTAGATTAATGATTTGATGGTCAAAGATAATCCTAGATTACATCAAAAGATGCTGTCATCTATAGAAGTATAAATAAATCTTATGTATGCCACTCGTCGTTCATTTTTAGTCACTGAAGATCCAGAAACGTCTCCAAACACAGTCCCTATAGGAATGTATTGGGTCAGCATAGAGGCTGGTCTCTGGTTGGCATTATGTGTCTCTGTGAACTCAATTACACAAACACACACACTCTGCGTCACACATAAAACCCGTGCCAGCCTTTGTGCCATATTGTGTGTTGCTCCTTGATTGTTTTCATTCGCCTAGCCTTGCATAGCTGTCTGATTGGCAACACATTCCCCGATGGCTCACTAAGCACATGGTGGGATTAGGTGTGTACTTTTGTATGTATGTGTGTGCATGTTTGTGTCTTTGTGTTTTTTGTCTAGCTCCAACTAAAGCCAATTCCTCAGAGGCCAGCCGACAGATGTTCTAAGAGAGGATTCACACATCTGTCTTGTTTAAATATCCTCTCTCTTGTTTAGTTGGTTGTGGGGGATGTTTGCTTCTCTTTTGGGGAGGTGTTGAAAACAATTTCACATGCTGGAAACCCCAAAGCTTTCCAGGTTCTCACACAAAGGTGGAGGTTGCCAGATCATAGTTGTCATTCCCCTCCAGCTAGTTAGTTTGACTATGATCCAGAGTTATTGATGTATTTCAAACCCTGCTGTAGTTTTCCCAAAGCGTGTGCAACAAAGAAACCAGTTCACATAATCAGTCCAAAAAAATTACCGTTCACTGTGCTCTCAGTGGATTGCAGGCACTATACTTACCGGTTTTCAAAGTTTTAAAGCTGTAAATAAAATATGCTGAAGTTCACTTCACATGGGGGCTGTTGGTATATGGAGACGGCTGCGTGCACCATAATAAACCAAAACCATAACAGTTGAGGCAAATCATTTGTGAATTGTGCCCCCGCCCCATTTTTGTTACTTTTTATTCTTTTGACCATATCACATAGACGTTCTGATCTTTGTTGCTCATACTGCTCTACACTGTTACTCATTTCCTTTGTCAATCCTACAGCATCACCCTCATATTCATTTTCCCTTTTTTTCCCCATCTCTTTTCAGTTTTATTAACATGTTGACTGAAAGAAAAACTCACTGTGGCAGGCAGCAAAAAACAGACCAATATTTTTGCCTCTAGACAGACACACATTGTCAGGTTTGTGTGTGTGTGTGTGTGTGTCTGATGAGCAATGGCTGACATTAGAAAAGGCAAAACTCCCTCCTCCTCTCAAGACCCCTCTTTGTCTGTGGGCCTTGCTTAAGGGTTTATTAGACCTAGCAATACTGGCTCTGGTCCCCCTCTTTGTCACGTATGCGTTTATGCATGTGTGCCAATCTCTCCACCATGTGGTCAAGTCACAATTGCTAATCAGGCCTTCGAACCTTGCCTAAGGAGCAGGAGAAAAAAGGGGAGGGAGAGCAAATGAGTGCTGTCTTTTGTCCTCATCACTGAAGCAGAGATAAAGACGAGTAAAGGGATGGACGGTTGGAGACGAGAGGACAAAAAATGGAGGGATTAAGAGAGGATGAGTGTGTGCTCCAACCCTCCTATGAGCTTTTAACTGTCCTCCCTGGCATGACACCATGTAGACCTCTATTTTCTGTCTTCCTTTCATCTATTTTGCTTTGCATAAGTCATAACTGCTTGTATTCATAAAGTGCTTCTCTATCACTTACTCATGCTCGTTTTTTTTTTTACGCTCTCACTTTTTCTTGCAACCACTTGCTGTCTGTCTACTATCTTTCTATAAGGGAATTATGAATATTTGAGTTCTGACAGGAGCGCTTCACCTAATCCTTTTTGCCCAGAGCAAAGTGTGCCTCATGGGGTAAATGTGTTTTACACTTCATCTAACTTTTTAATTGAGATAGAAACCCAATTTATAAGTTTTCATTTCTACCTCTGTGCCAATGTAAATTACACATTTTGCAAGGTTTTGCATATGTCACAGAAACCGTCAGGATGAACAGTTCACTTGACTAGCAAGGAAATGTCAGTAAATGCAGCAGGCAGCTCTGGCACTGTACAGGGCACAACCATAGTCCAAATGTCTCACAGACAAAGTGTTCATGAGCAAGAGCTCAAATTCTCTCCAGAACACGAGACTGTCCAAACGTAAAGTCTGTAACACTGTTAATCTTCCCTCATGTCGTCATTCAGGCTCATAGGCACGTAAAGTGTGTGTGTCTGTGAATGTCACATGCATTTCACAGCATTCCCCATAGGAACAAATATCAGGTTTAAGTGATACCAAGCGTAACAGTTAGCAGGCTTCCTTAATGATGTAATTCACTTTCCTCCCCGTAGAGGGAGCACTGTGTTCTGGAGGGCAGTGCAG
>JAUMHF010000002.1:10218765-10232704 GCA_032359275.1 Microctenopoma steveboyesi | reverse complement strand
AGTTAGCAGGCTTCCTTAATGATGTAATTCACTTTCCTCCCCGTAGAGGGAGCACTGTGTTCTGGAGGGCAGTGCAGCTTCAAGGACATCCACACTGTGAATAACAAACACCAAAGAGCCACAGACTACCAGAGTAGCACAGAAAAACTACTCACTTACTCAGTGAGTCACTCGGTTGGTCAGTCAGTATGTCTCTCTCACACACAAACACACACACAACGGGTTTGTGAGTTTGAACACCAGCTGTTGTGTGGTCTCCTTCTACCTTACTCAGTCGGGTGTTGCTGTGACTGTCTCAAGGTCGCATCCTTATACTCTTTATACTTTTAACTAACTTCTATCTATCTCTGCTTTATTTGCTTTCTCGTCTTCGTTTTCACACCTTTATTTGCTCTTGCTCCTTTTGATTTCATTTCCTTCTCTCCTTTACACTCTGTAGGTCTCTCTCACTCCCTCTATCTCTCCTCCATGTAATTAGCCAGTGTAATTGCTGTAGTAAATCTTTTTTGCTGTCCCAAGGAGACTGGCTGATATAGGACTGATTTAATAAGCACCACATAGCAGCACACCTCTCCGTTTGTTTGTGTGTATTGGAGATGGTCTGTCTGTGTCCTCTGTTATTTGCTGGGGGGATTTATGGGCTGTTTGTGTGGTTTCAGCAAGTGCGAATTCGAGTTCAAGGTAGTGCTGTATCAGTGTGTTGACTGTAGTGCACCTTATCAGCAATGCAGGCAGCATAATCCGTGTGTGTGTGTATGTGTGTGTATGTGTCTCATCAGTGATGCCGTTACGTGCCATGTGTGCGTCATCGCTAAAGACCTTCATGGCCAGAAGAGCACAGAGAGGTCAGAATGGCCCTGAGAGAACAGCACTGACACACTCACACAAACACAAATGGACCTGCTGTTTCCAAACCTCTGTCCTTTCCTTTTCCATCCAGGCACTTCTACACACATACACAAACTAGCAGTATATTTTCTATTTGAGATTAAGTTCTTTTTTCACACACAAATAGCTTACTGAACTTTGATGGTGAGTGAGATGGCCTGTGAATTAAAGAAAACATTGTTTCCACAGTTTGTAGGTTTGTCAGCCTTACACAATATAGCAGCAGTACAACTCTCTCTCCAGTAGAGGGCACTGTTGCTCCATAAATAAAATGTAACTTCATGATTGTCTCACACTTTGTGCCTCCTGTAGCCATTACATTTATACATAATACTGGTAAATGTAAGAGAAAAGTATCTTAAATTAGTTTTTTTGTTAAAAACAAATATAACATTGACAAGTAGTTACATTTGAAGGTACATGCTGGATTAGTGCGAGTAGAGGTCCTTCAGTATTTAGTTTGCTTTTTTCTGTCATCCAAATTCAAACAAAATAATACAATTTAGATTATCTGTGTGCTCTTACTATGAAATATACTGGCATATTATTATATTCCATGGACACTAAAATACATTAAAATATAAAAATATAAATGATGGCTCACTCTGCCTGCTATGCCATGTTACCAGAATATAATAATAATAAAAGTCATTATAATAATAATGTAATCATGTTATTGCACATTATGTATACTGTATGATGAATTTAAAATAAGAATGAAAAAGTCTAATTAATGTATTTCTACAAGCAGATTAGTTGTTATCACTGGAAATGCAAATAGGTGTTGTTCTCTTAAGTGAGTTAAGTGTTTCTGGTGAGAACCAGTCTGATTACCAGATGATCAAGCAAAATTTCTTTCACATATTTTATGTCTAAATATTGATAGTTTTTAATGTTTCTAATGCAAATTTAATATAATATTTAACTTGAGGCAGTGCAGATAATCTCTGCTGCAGTTACACTGTTCATGCACCAGGGGTGCGCAGTGGAGCACAGTTTTAGCCCCTCCCATATGCCCTCCCCCTGTCTCCTGGTCCTCCCACATCCTGCCCCCATTCCCCCTCCTCACTGCCCCACCCTGCCATCTGGTCCTTTTCACAATCATGCACACGCACACAGACACACACACACACAGACGGAATCTTTTCTCCTCATTTCCTTTCACAGTGAAAAACAGGATGAAGGGCCTCTTTCAGACCCGAGGTTACCGTGGAAACCCCCTTATTCTTCTTCTGTCAAACATGCTTACATTGTAACACGAGCACAGATGCACGCGCGCACACACTTTTATAAAAAGAGTGACAGAATGTAGGACATTTAAAGTTTAAAGGGACTAAGCCTACAGCTGTCCTGTCTGCCAGAGTTTTAGCCTTCTGGTTGCCTTAGACAAAGAACTTAATGCCCCCTTCCCTTTTAGTTTCTTCTTTCTCTCACTCCTTTTTTTAGCACTAATGTGTTAGCATTCCTGACTTGAGCTTTCTAAAACTGAAAACTTGAAAGTTCTTATTCAGTTTCCCTGAAATGGATTTAGTTTTGTTGATGTTAGAAGTTGGCACAGGATGTGTTTGTGTGTCTGTGTGGTTCTCTCTCTCTCACTCGAGCAGCCTCAGCAACTTTTTCCTAAGAACTGCTCACCCCACAGATATTGATGTTGAAACTATAAACCCTGTGCTCTGTTCCAGTTTAGACAATTTCCAGCCCTGGAATGCTGAATAGAAAAAAGTTAGTCTGAAGTTATACAACTTATTATTATGCTTTTCTCCTGTCCTGCCACCAGAGGGCCGAGGAACAACAATAGATCAGATCATCTGAAAGCTTTTAGTGGGTTAAAAATAAACTGCAACGTTCCACAAACAGGGAGTGGTAATGAGAGGATGAATAGACCACATACAACGGCCAAAAAATAGATGAAAAGGTTAGAGTCTGTATCTTCAGTGAAAGTACAGAAACTATTCTTTGAGTTAAGGCTGTTGTGTAGTTCAAAGTGGTCAGGGATGTCATACAGATCTATCTCTGTTCTCTTCTAATATGGTTCTTACTCGCTTGATCTTTCTTTTCCTTTTATTTGTTTCTTTCATCGGGCCTGGTTACTCATCACCTTCTCTTCACATTTCTCCTTTTAAGGATAGAAGGAGAGAGCACGGGTTATGGGAGAGGGGGGGGTGAGTTGGAGGGGGTCTGAAGGACACACTCAGGTCTGCTGACTGATAAACAGACTCCTCTTTGTGCAGATGGAGACACACACACACACACTGTTACATATTGACAGGGACCTGAATTTCTCCTCGTGACTCTTCCTTCTTTCCCACTTCATCTGTCTGCTTGTTTCATTTTCACATTTGTTTTTCCATCTGCCTAATTTAAAACTGAAATGGAAGAATTTAGTGTTACTTTTATTAAACACACATTTGTCTTTACGTGCGCAGGCTCACACACACACACACACAGCCCCCCCCTTTTCTCATCATCCTTCAGTGCCAAGCAGCTGTTGGAAAGATGAGGGGGAGGTGTTGTGGTTGCGTGTGTGCATGTGTGTATCCCTGTGGGTGTGAGTCTTTAAAGCAGTAGTAGTGATGTGTTTTCCAGGACGTGGGCCTTCTTTTTGGGACAGTGTAACAAAAAGGCAGCTGGGATGATAAAAAATAGTCGTTAATCTGTCAGTACTCCACAACTGTGTTCACATGTACTGGAGTATATTTTAGTGTTTGTAGTCACATGTGTGTGTGTGTTCTGCCTCTGTCATCTCCTCTCCTCTCCTCTCCTCTCCTCCCCCACAATGACTAAGTGTAACATGGTGCAGTGCCTCATAGCTACCACTAGAGGTGCCATTGGCTCATAAATAAAATGAACTGTGCATGTGGAGACCACAGAGCAGCCATTTTACAATCTGCACACCGACCCCCATTTTATGAATCAGACATGATGTCAACATAACTAAGCCTGATTCTATTGGCTGGAGCCTGGCCGGCACAGTGGCTGTTGAACAGATGTCCAATGCATACACACACGCGCTCCCTCACCAGCTACTTGTACTGTCTCTCCGATACACACACTGACCTAGTGACTTAATGGCATCAGATGTTGTGTCCCTGACTACCTGGATTGTTGCTTATTATCCAGACTGGCTGTTCATATGGGCTGTAGCACCCGTTTAATGTGGATCTCTTTATTTCTCTCTGTATGATTCTTACATGTATTATTTCCCTCCCACTGTCTTGTAGAAGTACTTTAACTTAGGATGTCAACAGTCTTCCTTCTTGTGTATCTCTCCTTAGGTGTTTATTTGTGAATGCTTCCTTTTCCTCTCAAACCTTTCAGCTGTAATGTGCTGTGTCTTTTGTTTGTGAAAAGATATTTATGTTGTTTGCTCGTGTGTAACAGCTGACTTCCTGTGATGGTTTCCTGCTCCCAGCAGGAATTACAGCTGGAGTGTTGGACACACAATAGCATTATGGATTCATGTTATTGATACACAAAGCTAATTACACTGATTCTTTGCAAGTTTAACTTATAAGATTTCCCTAAAGTTTGAGTCAGATTTTAGACGAGTGGAGATTCTGAGACCGGAGGTACAAATACAAATACAAATACAAATTTTCTAACCCAACAAATGAAACAAGTTCAAAACAAAACAAGTTCAAAGTTTAATGAAACAACAGAGGGCCTATTAAGACAAAGTCCACAGACTGACTGATTGTTTTTGTCTGGATAAATAGAGACAAGGAGCTCATTAAGAGGCCTGCAGTAGACTGCTTGTGCCCCTCACATCAGTGTAATACTGTTGACAGGACATATAGAGGAGGATGGAAATATGTATTAATCATTTATTATGCTCTTATCTTAAAAAAGATGGTGTTCCTGTTTTAATTTAAGAATCCAATCACATATGCAGCGGGGGTTGGTTAATTATTTTTAACAGGGGTCACAATAATTAAATAAATAGATTTTTCCTTTTTAGCTTCCAATGTCAATGAGGCCTTCCACCGGGCAGTATAAATGGGTGGAATACGTTTTGTCTGAGGGTTTCAGACACTCCAGGGACGCAGCATGCCGTACACGCTGTACCACCATTGTTTCTGGTTGATTCTTGTTTTCTGTCTAATCTTTAAAGAGATGAGACGAGGACAAGGCCACAGAGACTAAAGTAAAATATAAAAGCAAAAGATTGCCTGTTGAGCAGAGGTACACGAGATGCTCCACTGTTAATCATATATTATACAGGGAAGAAAACGTTATGATTGAACTTATCAGTTAATATTAAGGATAAATAATTGTCTGTTTTGTTGTTTTTTTATCTGCAGCTGAAAAGACATTATATCCACAATAGAAAGGAAATGTTTTTATACACACCTGTGAAATGAGCGACCAGTTGATCATGAGTTTAGTGAAGTACGTTATTTTTGTTCTGCTAACGATCCAACCACTAACAATGACATTTAGTCTTTGTGCTTTCAGGCAAAAGTTGGATTGAGTATAATAAGTGCATAATTTTAGCTAAATACAAGTGAACAAGTGTGACATGCAGTGCTCTGCTGACCTTAAATCTGACGTGCCTGAACACATCGTGGCTGTTATGTGGTCAAACCCATCTGTCAGCCCCGATCCTGCTTTAGTACACTGCGCACTGACAGACCCTCACGGTCACAACTCTGACCTTGTCAGTGCAAGTTACTGTGAATTGTCTCTGTCAAGTCCGTTTGTGTGTGAGAGAGTGAACTGTTTACATGTGTGTGTAAGCTGACTGAAACTTTAAATGCCTTACAGCTAAGAAATGTCCAACCACATTTACCAGACCCACACACACCAGGGACATTTTTCCCAGAGTGATGGGCCATTTCACAGTACTTCAGCCTAACCTAAGGCCACTGATGCAATAATCCTAACACCTCCATGACACCACGCAGTTGGGAGAGAGTGGGAAAAGAAGAAGGCTTTGCCAAGTCGGTCAGCATTCATAGGCATCACACAAGCCCTCTATCTATCCCTTAAATCCACTGCTTTCTGTATCATAAACTCCTCTAATTTACTGCTTTTTATGTTCATTAGCAGAAATGTCCCAGGGGAAGTGTTTTCTAACAGTCTTTCTCTGCCCCCCCTCCCCCATTCTGTCCGCTTGTATCTGTAGCCAAAAAGGAACAGGATGACGACAAGACGCAAACACAGAAGAAGAAGGTGAAAGAGCTGAAGATACTTGACGGCAAATCTGCACAGAACCTCTGTAAGTCTACGTGTTTGAAAGCATGATACACCTATACCGTGTTCACCTTCATCGAAAAGGCAGCACAGAAGCGGGTTCAGCTGAATTCTAACGTTCTCTGTTTTATTTGATCATACAGCCATTTTCCTGGGATCATTTCGTATTCCTTATGAAGAAATAAAAAATGCCATCCTGGAGGTCAACGAAAAGATTCTCACGGAGTCCATGGTTCAGGTACTGAGCTCTCATCCGTGCCTGCGCCTGTACATGAGGTTCTGTGCACACATGCACTTTTTATGTTACTGCCTTTTCCATTATGGTTTTCAGAGTAGAGGGGTGGTAGATATGCATGCATTAATATAATAACAAGCAGAAAACTAGTCTGTTAAGTTACAGGATAATATATTATATTCTATGCTACACAGTGAGTCATGTGTTACAGCAAGAAGTGTCTCTATCAAGTTTACATTTATTGTCCCCTAAGCAAATAGTGGTGAATCTGTCTTTGTGATCTGTGTTGAGTTCCTGCTCAAGAAGTAGTTTATGGCACTTGTTTTTTATATTTTCCTGTTTATTTCTGTATAGAACCTGATCAAACAGCTCCCAGCACCAGAGCAGCTGACTGTCCTGGGAGAGATGAAGGATGAATATGATGACTTGGCCGAGTCGGAACAGTTTGGAGTCGTGGTAAGAATCGGCTTCATCAGTGAGATGACAGATAACACAGAGTGTCACTGTTATATGATATAATGGACACAGACGGTCCTCGGGCTGTGAAACACAGACTGCTTTGTTCAGCTGTGGAAGTGTAATGGATGAAGTCCTTATCACTTAGTGCACATGCACACACACGCACGTACACTTACAACAAATATAGGAATGGGTCTCCTATTCAGCATCCTGTTTTCTCCCTCCAGATGTCCAGCGTGAAGCGACTGACGCCTCGGCTTCAGGCCATCCTGTTCAAGCTCCAGTTTGAGGAGCAGCTGAACAACATCAAGCCAGATGTTGTCTCTGTGACAGCTGCCTGTGAGGAGCTCAGGAAAAGCCAGAACTTTTCCACATTGTTGCAGATTATCCTCCTTGTCGGGAATTATATGAATTCGGGTTCCCGCAATGGAAAGGCATTTGGTTTCTCCATATCGTACCTGTGCAAGGTAAAGTTGAATGTAGACACTCACACAAACCAGAAAAAAATGAATGAATCAAATAGAAAGGCCTTTAGTCTAATTCCTGTGCTGCATAATTAGTGCTTTCATTACTGCTTCAGCAATTATATATTTGTCAAAGTCAGAATCGAATTAGCACTCTGGAAACACAGACTGAAGTGGGAAAAAAAGCAATTAAATGACAACATTTAAACTGCACATAAACAGGAATGTGTAAACTGACAGCACATGTGGACATTGAATACTTTTTTAATAACTGCGCCTCTGTTTGCGCATTTAATCAATTCTTCCCATCAGCTGCGTGACACCAAATCAGCTGACCTGAAGCAAACACTGCTTCACTTCCTCGCTGATGTGTGCCAGGAGCAGTATCCTGAGGTCCTGAGCTTTTCAGATGAGCTCATCCATGTGGAAAAGGCCAGCAGAGGTAAATGTTGACACCTTACTTAGTTTACACGTCTGTGTTTATGTAGTTTACTCTTTGGATTCACTTCATTGTGCGTGTATTGATTGATTGGCCCCGAATGCCTCTCTGTAGTGATATTTCATCATCTAAAAAAAATGCTAGTCATAAGAAAATATGCTATGTTTATCATTAAGGTATCTACAGTATATGAGCCGTGTACAATATAAAGCCACGCTGCATCAACCTTTCCATTATGCCCCCCGTAGTTTCTGCAGAGACAATTCAGAAGAACCTTGAGCAGATGGGCCGTCAGATCAAGAACCTGGAGAAAGATTTGGAAACATTCCCCCCTGCACAAAGTGACAAGGACCAGTTTGTGGAGAAGATGACTATATCCTTTTATTCGCTGACATATTTCATATGATTGTTGAGCATAGCCCCATCAAACACACTGATTTAGACATTAGAAATGATCAACTCAGTGTCTTGTGAAGATATAAAGATGGTTCAGTGTTCCTTAACACAATGTCTCCACAGCTTTGTGAGCACTGCCCAGGAGCAATATGAGAAGCTGGATCTAATGCACAAGAATATGGAGAAGCAATATAATGACCTGGGAGAATACTTTGTCTTTAACCCGAAAAAAATGTCTGTGGAGGAATTCTTTGGGGATCTCAACAGCTTTAAAAACATGTTCCAGGTGAGAGTGTGTGTGTTAATGTTCTCATTCAGGAAACATCGTTACACAGGTAAAAGAAACGCAGACAGTTGGAGAAAAAACATGCATTTGCATGAAAGAGGTGAAAGAGAAATGTCAAACCACGATGGCTGTGCACCTGTTTGTATTGACATAATAATGAAAAGAGGTGACTCCTAGTGTATTATTCATTTATACATCAACTGTAACTTTGTGTTTGGGAGGGCTTCTGCAGGAGATGGCTTCTTTTGCTTGTCTTAATGGTATAACTGCCATTTGAGGTTTTGTTTACGCTGACATCCTGCAAATCCATGATACACCTGTCTTCTTTATTTTATTTTAAGAATCAAAATGAACATGGGGTGTGCATGCTTACAGTCTGTTATTTTCTCATTTTCTCCTGCTATCAGCAAGCTGTAAAGGAGAATCAGAAGAGGAAGGAGGCTGAAGAGAAGCTCAAGAAGGCCAAGCTGGCGAAGGAAAAAGCTGAGAAGGAGAAGGAGGAGAGACTGAAGAAGAGCCAGCTCCCCGACTTCAACGCAGGTCACAATCGCTGCATCATTTATGATCACCTGTGTGTGACTGAGAGGAGAAACACTCCACAAATTTCATTTTGTATTTCCTCCAGATTCCAGCTGAGGGCAGTCAGATTCCATGATTTTCCATTTTGTGTGTGTGTGTGTGTGTGTCTCTGTAAAAGAGCAACTCATCAGTATTTATAGACCAGAGTTAATGTAATGCTGATGACCTGTGTTTTGCAGTAAGCAATTGACAAAGAAGCTCCACAGAAAGTGAGGATGAGGCGGTGTGTGTGTGTGCAACAAACTGCTTGACCTCTTTTCACTCCCGTGCTGAATGGGGGATTTACTTTCATAAAAGAGATTCTTAAGTCTCTTTATCACCAAAAACATGTTTCTCCATGAGATGCTGCTATACTAAAACGGCGAGCAGCATATTGTGCTGTGTTACGGGCACAGATTCTCACACACTCATCCGCGTGTACACACAGTTAACTCTCAAATCCTGCCTTGTAGACACACGTGTATGCACACACTTTTTCTCCCTTCTCTCAGACTGTGACCTAGTTTCAGTACATTCCTTCTCGCTCTGGCTTCAGCTGGGTTCCCCGTGGGACTCTGCAGTACCACAGTCAAAATTTGCTGAAGTCTCAGTGCACTTCATGTATATGTGTTTGTATGACAGAGTAACTGTATTCTACTCGCCTGTGTGTGTGTGTGTGTGTGTGTGTGTTAGAATGTGTATCTGCTTTTACAAAAAGTCTTTCTGGCATTTCTGCTACTGCTCCAAGTTCCACTTGGCTTCTCCTCTTTTTTCCTTTTGCTCCATTACTCCCTTTTTTCCCTTTCCTCCCCCTGTGTCTGTTGTTCATTTAAAGACACAGCAAGCACTGAGGCTCCGTTTGGAATATTTAGTATTGATGTTGAAAGTATGGAGCAGACAAGTTGTGGTAGAAAGTAATGTAGTCAAATTTCATGTTGAGGCCCCAGAGGCACGCACGGATGGAACACAATAGTGCTTCAAAGATGAGTGTGTGCGTCTGTGTGTGCGCATTCATGGGCTGAGATCATTTACATACAGGTGGCATATTTGACTGTCCCTGTAGTCCAGCACCCCCTAATTCAAATCCAACCATACACGAGTCGAGCATTCACACACCTGGTCTTTGTTAGGATTTGTTTATAACCCTCCTACTGGATAGCTTTTCAGCAGCTGCTCTTTTGCACACTGACTTCTCCTTGGTTCTCATTTTTTAGCCGTCTCCCACCATGCACTCACATACCATTACTATCATCATATCCCAGTTGCTAGTTAAACCCTGGAAGGTCAGTGTCAATGTTTGCTTTATGGCCTTGTCGTTCCTGTGTGAGTCAGACAGACGCTCGCTCAGTGTCTCAGAGTCTCACTGTGCACGTGTGCTAAGCATGTGATGTTAGTTATTGTGATTTAGATTGATAATCCAAATATTAAGTGCTTTTCTCACATATTATGGCTCTCAGCAACACGTAGGTCAGTACGTCGCAGTGCTATGAGCCCACAGACAAACGTCCCCGTACACTGTCTGTGCTTTAGGTATCATCCTTTCTTACATTTGATTTGATAAATACTGTCTGCTGTTGTAATGTAAAATCCATTCCTGGCTGCCGTCCACTCATGCCGGGACATACGACAAAGCTGTGTGGAAAGTTCCTTATTTCCACAACTAGGTGTCAGTACAGTCTGTAAAAGATTGCGTGAGGTTCTGTGTCTTTATGCGTGTGCCAAAGGGTGTGTTCGTGTGTGGTTTAAAAGCCACCCCCACATGCTGGTATGGGAACAGCCACTAGGAGTGCTCATGCTCCATCTAGGTACTAGGGACTAGTGTGGGGGAGGGTAAGCGTAAGGAAGGATGTGAGTAGGGAAGCAGATGCTCTCTTGGGGATTAGACTGTGTTGCTGTCTCTTAGAAAATTGGGTTAAAGGAGGAGAGGAGAAAGCCCAGAGTAAGAGAGGGAATGAGATATGATAAGTCTGTGCAGACTGATGTCTCGCTCAACAGTGCAGAAAGGGACAGAGTCGTGTCACTTAAGGAAAATGGAAATTCTGTCTTCAGCATTGTCACACATTATTTTCTGTGTTTGTTCCTACTCTGTTCTCTGAACAACTCTATTCACATCCCCGTGTGTTAGTGTGTGAACAGCCATCAGAGGTGCTATTACTCCACGCACAATGTTTTCTGTGTGCCGGTGTCTAGATTGAGACATTGTCCAGAGCTCATGACCTACTGTTATTACGCTAATTAATCCTTCTTATGTTCTTAGTTTATCTTCCTGCTTTGTGCACTGTTGTGCTTCTCTACATCCATGTCAGTATTGTAAAGACACTGAGCTTTTGAGGCCATTTCAATATGGGATTTGTACTGATTTTTAATAAGAAACCATTAACCAGATGTTTATTAAATAGAAAACTAATGTGTATTATTAAAGCACGACTGTCAACAAGTGACTCAACATCAGACCACGATATTATGAATCGTCCTCTTTATCAAAGAAGACTGGCAGCATGTCAAATAGCTGTGCCATCACACACAAACTGTGTAGTGTGATATGTGTAGTAGAGGCCTCAGGACGTACTAGTTTTAGCTGTAGGTGCACTTGACCAACATAAAGTTTGTTTAAACACAGCCAGGTCATTGTGTGGTCCCTCTGCTGCCTCTAGCACTTTTTCACAAATAGGTCTGTGTGTCTGTATGCTCCCACCAGTGGTTTAATGCAACCATGTGATTAGTGTAAGTGGAAATATGCCAGATGTGTTTCCCGGAAGGAGAAAGGCATGGCCCACATCATTGTGACCTATCTGTGCAGTTCTGGGAGTTGGACATCGAGGGGTGTATGTGAGCTATGTAAGACTTGTGTGACTTCCTCTAAGTGACAGACGAGGCCACAGACCATCTGCTGCATGGCTTACTTAGGATTAAGTACTGTGTGTGTGTGTGTGTGTGTGTGTGTCTGTGTGTGTTTGGGGGGTTGGCGGGTGACAATATAAACCTTTAACCTCCAGCCCTACTGCCAGACGCCTCTGTCTCTCTTCAGCTTCACATATAAATAATTAAAACCATCTGCCTTGAAGCCGAGCGCTACCACTGAATCCTCCCCACAACACGTGTACACACATCTGTATTACCATGGAGGGTACCCCCTTCAGGGTCTGCCCCCCCCTTCGCTATGCAATTAAGCCCACCAGCCACTTAAGACCAAGTACATTATTAATAATAATTCAGTAGTATTATGTTTATGTGCAGGTTTAATATCAGCGAGTGTGTCTAACCAGTTAGGTTGTGTTACAGAGGGTAGGATTTGGAAGTGCACATCCCTGCATTGACAGTGGCTGAACTAGGTCACTGCTTTTCTAGGTTAATGTAACCAATTTGCTCCAGAGGCCACGTGGGTGGTAAATAATCCCAGTGCCCACGTGTTGGTTGGTGTGTCTGAGAGAAACGGAGGTAGGCAGAGGGCTTAGCAAAACCCTCAATCACTGTTGTGTTGGAAAATGAAATGGCTGTGTATGTCAAGGACACTGATTTAAAATGACGTGCTTGAGAAAATGGAGTTGTGTGGGTGTGTAAAAAAAAAAAGTGTAATTCTGACCTCACCTATCAATTAAAGTGTGTTGGTTGGTGTAATGCTGATATTGTGTTTTGCTGTGTTTACAGAGGATGATGAAACTGGTATCATGGATGGCCTGTTGGAGGCGCTGCAGTCTGGCGCTGCTTTCAGGAGAAAGCGAGGACCTCGGCAAGCAGGTAAACACTCACAAACAGACCTGTAAATATTCCGTGTCATGTTTTAGTGGAGTTATTGATTTTTTTCACACGTCTATCGTTTGCATACTGTACCTAAACTCATGTTGTATGTCGCACTATTTAGTTCCTCTGCACTTTTCTCTCCATCTCTGTTTCTGTCAACACACAACAACATAATTGTTTGTGTTCCCCTGTCTCTGTTCCATCTGTTGCTCGGCTCAGAGACTGGATTGTGGTAGCATTTTCTGGCCAATGCTGCTCAGAGGGTAGAGCCAATTCCACCAGTGGCTGGCACAACAACAAAAGAAAAGGGATGGTGCCAAGGGTGGGTCTGGGCAGCAACATACTTAGGAAAGAGGCAACTGATGAGGGTGTGGCTACAGAATCAAAAATATAAGGGGAGCTGAAGATCCACAACTCCCACTGCAAGTTTGGGCCTTTACTGTATATAATCATATAACACACAACTGATAAGAGCCAGAACATTTTTCATGTGCTCACATTAAATCTGGCTTTGATTATGTGACACTAAAACTAAGCATAAAAAACCTCCTTGCTTATAGTATGAAAACTTTCTGGTTTAAGTTGTAACACTGTTTTTCTCATTAGTGGGCCAGCCAGGCATTCGTGTTGTGAGTTTGTAAGCTCATACAGACTGCACTGTAATCTGGTTAGCTCCTCACTCTGCTGTCTGTCCCGCTGGCCAAGCCAGGCACATTTAGTGTGAATGTTTCTTCTCCGTTCTTTATTTAAAATTGTACGTGGATGTTATAGTCTGGTAAGACCGTGAAAATGAAAGTGAGCTCTTAGGATACTAACGTTGTAACATGATTCCTGGTGTTAGGAAACTTGTGCCCATTAACTGAGGGAGAATGTGTGCGTGCACGTGTGTGCGTATTCACATGCATTCGTGTGGGTTCAGTATTCACACATAAGAGAGGTTGGAGAGGAGTGTGTGCAACCCAATCCCTTTCTCAATAGAAGCCAGATGTGAAGCAGTGCTCTCCAGTGAAAATACTCAGAGCCAGAGGGTAGACTGTCTGCTTTCTTTCTTTCCTTTTCCTATCACTGAATGCATGTATATAAGCTGCTAGCTGCAAAATAGTGGTTATGGTAAGTGCTACTCAGTGATCTACTAAAAAAAGCAGCTGACACTGTTCTGTAACGACGCAGACGCTTCACCCTAAACTGAGTAAGACAACAGTGAGTGGAAGAAGAGGGAGTTGGGAAGGAGCACTGCGTGAGTAAGAGTGGGGCCCACTTGAGGGCCCGGTCGGTCGGTC
>JAUMHF010000002.1:10194013-10210216 GCA_032359275.1 Microctenopoma steveboyesi | reverse complement strand
TCCATTGAGTTCACTGGACTAGAGCTGAGGTACAGTTATAAAAGCGACGCATGTCCTGCATGGGTACTCTCTTTCCGAAACACGGTGCCTACATTACCCAGAATGCAACTCGCCTGTAAACACTTCCGTCGGCGCGGTGGGCTTTTAAGCTAATAGAAGTAGGATGAAATCTACTGAAGATATAAACTTCACACGTTTTTCACTAATGAGTCATTGACATCAGGGGATGAGTACAGTCAAAAAGAAACAGACCATAAGTTATAAGTCATGACCTCCACCTTCTCCACCCTGCAGTGGTCAGCTGAGTCGGACGTCTCCTGTCCCGCCCGAGAAAGAAAAGAAATACCCTGCTGAGTCACCACACACTACACATGGCCGGACTCAGCTTTCTACAGTGAGGTAATTTCTGAACATCAACGTCTCCCGGGTCTTTTCTTTGTGCCTGCTGTGTTCAGACTGAAGCCTTTCCATCTGCATTTTATTTAAATCGGAAGTTGAACCACATCAATGATTTCTGCACCTGTGCTTCTGCTCTTCCCTGCTTCATGAACCCGTTGACCTGCCTTCGTAACCTCTCATGAAAGCCAGTGATGGGTGATGCTTATTTAGAAATGAAACGTCCCAGGAAACCATCCAGGGAAGTTTGTGGATAATGTTCCTCAGTATGAGCAGAATCAGAGGTTGTTTTTTTCCCCAGTGTTTCAGCATTTACTGGTCCTTCACTGCATGTATATTCATACAATCTAAAACTATATCTTACATGTATAACAAAAAAAAAAACATCATCCACAATTTTATGTCCACGCCAGCAATCAACATTTTCCTCCCTCCCGTTTAAAATGGATCATCTCATCTGTGATGCAACAGTTCACAGGAGAATATGAAAAGTTCTGTTTTTGGAACACCTGGAGAATAAGGAACCGTTCCCACCAGCTCTCCTGTGGGCTGCGTATGAAGGCCATGTGCTCTTTAGTGAACCTTCAGTGTGCTGGCTTCCTTTTTACCTCATTAACTGCCCTGTTAATTTAACCAGAGGGCCCTGACTTCTTTTCATCATTTACAGCCGTTCTTTTGTCAGAGGCGCACACAAGTAGGCCATAGGGCAACAGTGAACCTAGATGGAAATGAAAATATGTGTGCATGTGTGCGGCTGTTAGGAGAAAGTAGACGGTTACTCTCCAGCATCCGCGATAACTCGGCCAAAGGCTCTTTGCTTTTCACTAGTTTTTTGTGTGTCTGTGTTCCTTGGTCACATAAATGTTAGGCTGCTGAATGATGTGTGCAGGGCACGGGGAAAATTCTTCACAGTCATGTTATGGAATGGAAAAGTCCGTCCTCCCAAAGAATGGCTGCTGAACATAATTAGATGCTGCAGCCTTATATTGAATGTATAAACAGCCCCTCCGTGAAACAAACCATAAACCAGTCACGTGTTTTATTGCCTTATTTGTTCGCAGTTAGTGTGTCCACACGTTTCCGTTGACACAAGGACAAACTTAAATTCTCACAGCAGACAAACGTAGATGTTGTGAACTGATTGTACTGTGCATAATATTATTTGCTCCTAAATGAAAGGATTAAGGTGTGAATGAAGGGAGTGTTTCGCCAAAGTGAGCTAAGAAGGATGTTAAGGCCTGATAAAAAGGAAACTAAAGAGGTTTCCCAAACTCCCAAAGACCAGAGCTTGAATGAGTTTGGGAAACTGGGGGGCAGGGGGTGAGTGTGGCAATTAAACAGTGGGGAGGTTTGAGAGTGAATGAAATCAAGAAGGTATAGATGAAAAGATCAAAAGAGGTTGAGGGTTTGAAACAGGAGGAGGGGGGGGTGGCCACGATGAAGTGATTAGTGGATTAGATACAGCAGCAGAGTACAGACGACCTGCCTGTGCTTTATATGTGTGAGTTCTGCTGAATGCTGGCTGTGTGCGCATCCTCTCTGTGGAGTTTGTCTGGCACTCTTACATGTTTTTATGTGCGTTTGTGCTGTTGCATTCATTCTTGTAACGGTGTTTACACACGTGACTGTGTAAACATGTGACACATCCTGTTCATGTTAGCCACAGGGAGCTGCAGGAGGCAGACAAGTTGTTTTGTTTTGTTTCTGTTTTTTTTGGTGGGGGGTAAAGTTTAGATTGATGTCTAATTGAATACAGCACAGTTCGACCGATTGCGGCTGCTATATGGACACAAACTTCACACAACTCAGCAAACAAACAAACACACACACACTGTCTCTTGTCTTTCTGTCTTGTTATAATTTGTCTTTAATTGATTGTTTCTCATGTACTTGTTTTCTGTCTGTACTGTCATAGAGAAGCTACAAAAGACCAGAAGCAAATTTCTTGTATGTGCAACATACTTGACGAATAAAGTTGATTCTTCTTCTTCATGTCAGTATCTTAAATTCACAAATACACAGTATTTATTTGTTTGTTAATTGCCTTTGACCCACAGTCGGAGAGGATGGGAGGAGGAGTTATTTGTATGGCACCTGTATCAAATATTGATAAAATCTGCTAACTAACTAAAACATCTTTGGTTAAAGAAACCATCACTGACTAAAGCAGGCAACAGGTGTTGAACAACTTGTACAACCTTACTTGTAAATGCACAGGACAGACGTAACATAATTAATGCTGCAGTAGCGCAGGAAAATCTGCAAACGTAGTTCAGAGATTGAGTGAGTAGAAGAATAATTTATTTTCTCCATTAGGTTAAAGATTGTTTCTCAAGCAGCTGGGTTTAAAGGTAAAGGATTGATTGAGAGCCACAGTGATGTCTCATTACTGTGAGATTCAGGACCTCCCGATTCCCAGACTCAGTCACTTGTTGTCACATTGTGGGGAGTCAGGGGAGATGTGTGTGTGTGTGTGTGTGTCTGTACGCCCTGAAATGCATGGAGGGGGTCTGCTGGAGAAAAGAGGTCGGAACAAAGAAAGGGGGCAGTATAATTGGCTTTGGCACCGCCAGGCGACACAATGACACAGCCATTGATAGTGGAATGAGTCCCCGGGAGTGGTGGACCAATGGAAGAGCAGGAGGTTGTTTTTCACGGCGTCTGATTGGCTGGCCGGTGGAAGCTGTCGGTCTCCAGGTAGCAAAGTGAACCTCGAAGCATATCTGCTACCCCTCCGCCTCCTGGAGCAGAGAGGAGGCACGGAGGGTGTGTGAAATGCAGAGATGTGATCTCATCGGTGTAGACAAACAATCAATAGATTTACATACTCTGAATTCTCTCCATCTCTCCCTTTGTCAAATTATTCTTCCTTTTCCTTGACCCAGACATTTTGCGTGTGCGTGCGATGGCATGCAAGTGCATTTCCCTGGCAGCGCTTAGCATCCCCGTTGCCAGGGTCCTGAAATAAATGTGTTTCATTTGTCTTTAACTTGGCTGTACTTTTCCCAGCTCCTCTCACTCTGAGTTTCTGAGAACTCTGGATTAAAGCCTCTTTTCAGTTATTTAGATTCGCTGTTTCTCAACTTTCCTGCTGGTCGCTGTGGCATTTAAAGTCTGGAGACGCAGGGCTTGAGTGACTGCTGACACATGCAGAAACACGAGTGACAGTACATGTATGACTGTGCATATGTATATTTAGTGGGGGAGCACTATTGATTTCCTCTTTTTTCTTTATTAGGTGCCTGCCATATTAAAAGAATGGGAGTCAATGCATGGCGTGTGTGAGCAGGCATACGCGCTGTGTCAACGTGTCTGCCTGCTTCGTTTAGTGCCCCTGCATCAGTCATCGTATCTTAATGATATCCCCTTGATCAAATTACTCGGCTGCTTGTATAACACTCTCCATGTGACACACAATTAGCAGACCATTAACATGGGCCGGCGAGTGTCAACCGATTGGCTGTGCCACCTCACCAGTGAGTGACATCTTCATCAGCAGTGACAGAGTCATCAGGCTGAAGCACCAGGGTGAGGAGACAAACAAAAAGGCTGGTTACGTGCAGACGTCTCCAGAGATTCCTTTGGCTTTTTTTCTGTTTTTGGTACAGTTTGGTGGCGTCATCCGTCTATACCTCTGCTGGTTTGTTGTCTGATTGTTTTGCATATCAGCATGAACTCATGTAGCTGGCATCAAGTTGTGAAGTGGACTTGTGGTGTTTTTGTTGCGTGTGTTAGATTTAGAGATGTCCCACAGCTACAACCCAAGACGAGCTAAGCATTAAATCTCATTAAAGAGCAGATGGGGCTTTTGTAAAGAGAAGTGTGCATCATCTGAAACACGCCTTTCTGTGGCTTTAGGTAAAGTGTGACTCAGATCATTTTCATCCTTTTTCTCTCCTGTTTATCGTCATCATCTCTATTTTTCCTGATCATCGTTAGCAGTAGCGAAGAAGCGAACCAGCTTTTTCATCTGCACTCGACCGGCATGATGACACTGTAGAAAACAGAGAGCTCTACCTGTCACTGCCCAAGTTCTCCATGGACCCCACGGAAACACGCATGATCCCAGCAGATCGTCGTCTCTCTCGTTCTGTGGGATGAATGTCTCTCCAAAATATGGGAGACATTGAAAGAGAGAGAGAGAGAGAGAGAGAGAGAAGCTGGCCTGTCTGCTCTGCCGACTGCACTGGAGGCCGATGCAAACAGAATATTAATAAGCACCAGGGGTTACACAGCCCCATGCATGACCAAAGTCCTCTCTGTCCCTACTCTTTCTGTCACGTCGGGAATTCCCACACAGAACCCTCACATAAGTTTGTTGTTGAATAGACTAATGGTCTTATGGAGGTGTTATTGTGAGCAGTAGTGGACACACGGACATATCTGACATTTAGTATCACACACAGCTTATAAAGTCAATACTGACACCGTGTTACTAATGAGACAGTGGGACAGGACTGGAAAGTCCCTATCTTGACCTCAAGCCTTTGTGGACCTTGGACACGGCAGTGTATGGTGCGGCAGACAATGACTAACGCGATCTAGAGAAAATGAAGTGATCCTTATATTCACGTGGAAGCCCTGAGGCTGCGTCTGTCTGCACTAGTCAGGCTCTGATCACGAGCGTGTGGGCCCCTGACCCATTTGACTCCGTCCTCCCTTACGTTATGGGTTTGTGTCAGTGCTCCACACCCAGATGCTTGTACTGTGATTATGGATTTATGTTGACGCATCTGAATATATTTAAGGTGGGATGGTGAATAAAAGTCAGGATTGTGTTTCTTGTGTGTTTTAGTGTGTGTGTGTGTGTGTGTGTGGACATTGTCAGTCAACTGACCTACATCAGCTGAGTCTGCAGCAGTCTGATTTCTTCTGGGGGCAGTACATTTCTGGGTTTGTGCTTATGTGTGTCCAATATAAGGTATCGCCCCATGTCAAGAGCTGGGGTCAACATGAGCAGCCTACATCCAGAGTGACATTTGGAGTTCAAAAAGAGCAGACTGAACAGACAGGGGTTCTTACCTCACAAAACATTTCTGTGTAAAGATGATGTATGTTGCTGTTGATACACTCTGTGTGTGTGTCGTGATGCTTTCATACAGTCTGACATTATGTGGAAATGTGCGCAGGTCTTTCACGACTGTGCAACACATCGACATTTATCATACGACAAGTCTGAAGTGGTGGTTTGTGGTGAAATCACTTCATGTCTCCCATAGAATGATGCTTACCAATACCGGAGGAAAGATAAGAAACTAACTATATAATTCGATAAATAAAGTCATTTTGAATATGTTGCTTCACATTAATAATCTGTGAAGGCTAAATGAAAATGAAAACATATGATGTTCTGTATTTTTCTCCTGATGTGAGGCAGTAAAACCGCTGAGGGTGACAGACTAACACCTCCACCCCCCCCCCCAAAATACCTCCCCCACCCCCTTTTCTACAGGCATTGACATCACTCTTTCTCCTGGTAACCATGGTTACACCTACGGCCTGCCGGCAAAAATCAGCATCCATACGGCTTTCCCCTTCCTGCCTGTCTCGACTGCTTTCCTCATGTCTTTGTCTCTGCTCACTTTGTTTCCTCCTTCATACCTTTTTTCCTCTTTTTGCATTTTTCAACTTCCCCTCATCTGTGTATTTGCTCCTGTCGGTCATCTGTTCCCTACCACTGGCTCTGGCGTTAGCTGAGGATAGAACGGGAATGATTGAGCACACAGAAACGAAAGAGACACTGAGAATGCATATGTAATAACCACACTGGATGATTCTCAGTCAAGCAGAAACCAATGATGACAGCGGAGGCGACGAGAGGAAAAGATCAGGCCTGTAAACAGTGACTGAACTGAGAGTGGTGGACATTTACAGCTGGGCAGTAAAAGCAGCATGAGTCATACGATACCACAAAGGACACGCGGGTCAAGTGCTCCATTTGGAGTCTAGATGTAGTTCTGCAGAAAAGACACAGCGCCGTGTCTTATGGTTCAGAAGCTGCCACTGTAAAAGAGGACATGTAAACAGGGGGCAGTGTGCTGCACTGCAATACTCTGTGCAGACAGGCGTGGTGGGTGGGGGGTAAACGGGAGTATTAGTAGCCATTGTGAAGCTGTATTATAGTAAGCTGCTTACTGTCTGTGCCAGGCTGCTTCTTTATGGGGGGGGGGGGCAGAGAAAGGACAAAGAGGTGGCACAGAGGAAGAGAGGGGGGGGGCAGGAAGGGAGGATGTTAATCTTTCTTTAAAAATGTATGAAACAGAATTATTCTTGAATTAATGTTGTTGTCCCCTTGTCTCTTCGTTCTGTCTCTCCTTCCCGTGATCTACTCGCTATGATACTGTGTCTTCCCCTTTTGTTGCATGTTGCCAGGGAGGTAATTGCCACCACCACCGTCCCTCCCATGTCTCCCTACCTCCCAACTGAGTCAAAGGAGGAGGAGGGGGGGGGGTGGATGGTGGAGGTTGCCATGGAAACTGTGAGTCTGTTGGCGGCCGACATCATCTGATACTGCACGGAGCGAGCGCATGAATATTTCAGCTTTATGGACACAGACAGGCGAACGACACTCCGGACATTTACTACCATCTCATATGGAAACACAGGGATGTCACTAAAGGGTGAGAGTGAGGAAGGCAGGAAAGAGATGGATGAAGGAAGGGCGAGATCACAGAGGGAGGCTGACAGACCTCCATTTCGCAGCTGAGTTGGTCTCGTTATCTAGGTTAACAAGAGAGGGAGGAAATGGGTGCTGGGAGAGCGATGGATACGAATGTTAAAGAAAGAAGTCTGAAGTAAAGAGTGTTGAGCGATGAAAGACAAGCAGCCATGATGGGAGGAAAACAGAGAGAGGGACAGATGAGGGAGGAGGGAGATGTGCCGTGAAAGCAGTAAATTAGGGCAGTGGAGCTTATTTTCTCTTCCCTCCTATTTCTTTCTTTATTTATTGCTCCTTATTTCTCAGATCATCCTGCAGTATTCTGTAATTATTCCTCTTGGAGCCTTGTTTCTCCTGCCTGGTGTTGATACACACACGCACACACACACACAAATACACACAGACACACACACACAGTGAATGATGATTCATGCAGATTTCCAAATGAGACACTGCACTGACTAGATGTTGAATTGTGCACAGTGTTGCTGCACTGCGTCACAACACACAGAGACGGCAACACACACTGCTCGTGTTCTTCATATTCTCATCACAGGCCTTATCCTCCGTGTCGACCGTCTTCGTACTAGAATGAGTATCGTCTGCTCCTGGTATGTTTAATGTGTTTAACACGTGTGGTTCTGGCATGAGATATGGCTCCAAACATATTCTTATGGTCCCACTTGTTGATTTTATGTATTTAGGTCCAGTTTATTATTCCCTAGTGTTTCTCAAATATGCAGCTCTCTCATATAATTGATGTGTTTGTGTCTGAATCCAGTTCTGGTTGATTTGTTGTCTGTTGTCGTGGCCGAGTGGTTGGCGGGTGGCGACTAAAATTCATCGAAGTGCGCAGGTTAGAATCCTGCCGACAACGCATGAATGTTTGGGGCAGCATGAAGCTCAGTGGGTAGAGCAGTCGCCACCCCTGGCAGCTCCTCCTGCACTTATTAGGTGGGTGCACCCTTCGTTAAGGGTGGCCAGCCTGGTGGACATGTGAATTGGACCTGATTTTCCTGGGGGTGGATGACAGGGCAGCATAATAGGTGGATGATAAGTTGTGCCTGAGGCCTCCACCCCTGTTGAGTGAAGGGGTTGTTGATTTGCACACGTAGAGTTTTGGGTCCAGAAGTCTTTTGCACAGCTTTTCATGAAGGTAGGAAATTAAGGGGAAGCAGCTCACGTTTTATGTAAAATTATAAAATCTATCTGTTAATACTACAAAAGCATAATGAAAAAAACATGGATTCAATTGGTTTCATTCCTAAAGAACCTGACAGGAACCACCTGGACTCAGGCAGCTGCTGTCTGTGGAGTATTAGTTACTGAACTTCATGTCTGTTAAATCTCAACTTGTCTGTGTGTCAGTTTCCAAGCGAGCTTTAGAGGTGTTGGTAACTGTGGACATAACCATGCCAGCAGTTCCCCTGCTTCAACTGTTTATACTATGTGAATAAATCCCTGGCTTTGCCTACATACTACAGATAAATGGGTCAGAATCTTACTATTTACTTTCAGCAACAAAGAAAATAATATATATATGTATAATATGAATATATGTAGTTCCTCTACTTGTGTATATCAGATAGTCGGCTGTACATCTAACAACAGAGTATAAACACAGTTGTATGAACTGAGTTTGCATTCCAGCCTCCAGTATCAGGGTCAGGGAACAGAGTAGAGCAATGGGGAGGGAAAGCAAAGAGGAGCCTGATGGTTCATGCTTATTAGTGTGAAATATCCATGCAGCAGCTGCACCATTTCCTCGGCAACACCTGTCGCCATGGCGCTGAGTTGCCGACATGCCTCTGTGTCAGTGTCTGCATGTCTGAGGACCTGCACATTCACAGCGTGTCCAAACTCTGAGGAGACACACACACACACACACACACATTTAGTTCCCAAACTAATTCCCAGGCATGTACAAAATCTCATACATGCAGTACAACATCCTTCACACAGACACACATACAGTGACGGCAACATGTAGCTACACACACACACACACACACACACAACCCTTCATACCATCAGTGATTCTTAAATTTTTCCATATTCTATTCTCTTCTTTCCTTTCTGTTTCTTCCTTCCTCCTCATCACCCAAATTTTGCGTTTCCATGACAACTGCTGTGGCGGAGGGAATGGATTAAATACTGTGCTGGAGGTGTGGTAGCTGCATGTCTGTGAGGACTTTACAGCGGCGGGGGGGGTATAGCTTTTAACGACGGATTGAGGTTATGGCTGAATGTTGTTCGTGTTGTTTGCGTGCGTGTACGTATGTGGGTAGAGAGTTTAGAGACAGGGTGGGGGTAGAGCATACCCTCAATCCACATTGCACCAGATGGAAGCATTTGATCCACTAGAAACACACATTGATTCATCTCGTTGACTGATCGGTGTTTCTGTACGTTAGCCATGGTTTTACTAGTAACCTAGTGAAGTAGCACCTGATGCTGTCGTCCCAGCAGTTAACCCTTCATCTCAGTCACAACAATTTCAGCTCTCATCCCTCAGAGCATCTCCACCCATTCATTCCTGCCTCCGTCTCTCCTCTGTGTGATTTCCATCCTCCCAGCTGAGAAAACAGGCGCGATAGGTCTTGGCAGAGGAGACGAGATGAGAAAGGGAGTGAGAAGAGAGGGGGCTTTTCAGATGAAGAGAAAAAGACTTTGCTGCATTTGAAAGGGAGCATTGTGTCCCTCCGCCACATTGCCACAGCTTCATCTCTGTGATTTAGTGGAGCCAGCAGCCAGCACATTACTGTGTCTCTTTAAGCCAGGGTAGTCTTAGCCCTAGCAACATTCAGGCTACAGTGCTCCTGCCTAATGGCCACCTTCTCCCCCTTTTTCAGCCAGAGACCACTGATCTCTCCTGCAAATCTACCTTGTGGGCACATTCCTCTTCAATGAAATAATAAAACAGGCTTTTTAGATTATGATTAGGTAAATGTAGTGAGGTATAGAGTATACAGACAATTCTTTGGTTTTTAGAAAGGTCCCTGGACATCACTTGATATTTGTTGTTGCACCAAACAGTGAGGGTTTATTTTGGAGCCGGTGCAACAGAAAAAAGGCTCAATTCCTTTCTCTGCCTGTAAATGTTTTATAAGGAACATCCATCAGAAACAGGGCAGAGTCTCTTTCTCTCTGTCTTTGCCCTACGTCAGAGGACATTGCATTAACCCCCTGCTGTCTGTTTCTAGGTCTCTGAAACTTGTGAAAATGTAATCTCCTAAATGTGTCATTTGGATTTAGGACCTGCTCCGTGTGGCGCTGCAGATGAATACGTTTCATCGCAGAGTTATTCCCTGCTAAAGTCCAGATGAAGCAGATCTTTATCCCTGCTGCGCGTATATCCACAGAGTAGAGCTCTGTCCTCCAACATGTGGTGACCCAACATGCTGCAGAGACAGCTGCAGGATGGGGGGAAAGAGCAGGGGGGGCAGGGAAGGAAGAAGAGAGGAAGGCAGTGAGGGAGGATGAGGGGGAGGGTTGCTTCCTTTTTGCTGGACTAGAGACGGGGGAAAATGAGTAAAAGAGGCGCGGAAACTTACTTCCTGTCCCGCCACAAGCAGTTTGCTACATCACGTCCTCCTTTTTCTCCTTCATGTGGAGGAGTGGTGATCCTGAAATGAGATCCTTGTTTCCTTATGCTGGAAATTCCTGATGGTTCACGCAGAGAGAGGAAGGAGAGGCGGCGCAGCTCTCTGTTCCAGGAGTCCGATGAAAATATGGTGAAGTCAGAGTAAATCGGAGTACAAAGTAGTTCAAGGATGTGTTTGAATGATATTTGTTTACGCTGACGAGAGGCCACCACATGGCGACTTACACGTGTCACGTGAGGATGTGACAATTTCACTCAGACTGTCTGACTAATGTTATTACCACATACAAACAGACCATTGTCAAGGTCCGGTCTACTTTGACTTCCTCTCTGCAGTACATCAGTGGTTTTAGTGTTTTCCCACGTGTGAATGTGTGTGTCACTCTATTGTGTGTGTGTGTGTGTGTGTGTACACAGTCATCGGGAATGTGCCTAATTAAGCAAAATGGGGAGGGGCCATGTGAAGGGGCAATAAGAGAACAATCTCTCTATTCTGCTGTGTTTTCCCTCCGGGAAATAGATGACACATGGGGACAGTGAGGACAGCAGGAGTCTCTGTGAGTCACGGGATGACAACCATCAGCTGACAATGTCTCTAAAGCTATTTTGAAGCCTCATAGTAGACAACACGTATTACCCTCATTAGACTTAAGTTTCCTTTGATTCTTATGCTAAAGTAGAAATGCGCTCACGTTGTGTCTCCCCAGTGAATCAAACTGGGACAAACCCAGTGTGTTAATATCTCTGACTCGACCGCTTGTGCTTGTGCGTGGGATATTCCCTGCTCGACTCTGCCATGTTTCCTGTGTATGTGTCTCCCTGCGTGTTGCCAGGTTTGACTAATGGCTGAATATGTTTGTCTTCCTGCAGGTCATTCGGCTCAGCCAGGCCCAGAGCGGAGCCAATAATGGCCACTGCACAGATCAGTAATGAAGATGTGGAGAACAGAGAGAGGCATCCAGAGCAGGGTCAGACAGTTGCCATAGCAACCTCATAACACAATGAGAGGAGGGAGGGAGATGAGTCGGCCATTTTGGGTCTAAGCATCTGTAAGGTTTGATGTTGGAACGCAGCTGTGGGAATAATGAATTGTCAAGTTAACATGATTTAACATATTTCTGTAGCCAGAAAAAACATTTCTTACCATTTTTTATTCAGGTATCCTCTCGGATGTCTCTCTTGGTCTTGTGTCATCTTCAGGCAGAAACCTACCTTATAAAACCCACAGCAGCTGGAGTTAGAATGGATGTTATGCCTGATTCATGAGCAGCACTCACATCTCCATCCCTCAGGCTCCTCAGTCCCTCCTTACATCGCCCCACATCTGCAGCAGCAAGTTAAAGCCTGCTCCTTTTGTTTTGCTTAGTGACGTCCAGCAGGGGCTATTTTTAGAGATGTGTGTTATTGTGTAAGACCTTGTGAAAGCCACAAAGAGCCTGTGCAGGCTCCCATGTTCCCTCTAGTCCCCGAGTAGAGGTGGTAGAGTGATAACTAACAATGTAGACATGTTAGAGTGTAACACGGTTTTATATTGTCAGGATGCTTTGTTACCATTAATCCCACAATATAGAGTCAACTGTCCTGAAATTAGTTGTTTTTACCTTTTTAGAATTGCCCACGCTAAAGTTAAGGCAGATACTGATGAAGAGCTTTGCTGTGTTACTAGTTTTTATTGTCAAAATAATAGTTTCCTTAATACAGTGATGTATTTACAGAAATAACTTTCTTGCTACGGCATCTTTTAAAATGGGAATTCCAGATAATTCAGAGTTAGCAGTAGTAAATAATTGTATAAATATAAGGAATATTTATCTTGTGGTAAAGGAACAGTATTTAATAATGGTGCTATCTGTTTTAACTGACATTTCCATTTTATCTGCCTCACAGACGTAAGCAAAGCTTCACTGTGTGCTGCAGTCTTGCTGCAATGTGGGTCACACAGAAGATAATGTTCCAGGAAAGATTCTTCTTCAACACCACTTTGGACCTCTGAGCATCTTTTGTTTTTCAGAGGCGAGTCTGTAGCAATGCAGGTAATTCACAACTCACTAAAATGCAAGAATCTAAGCGCTGTTCATTCCTAAAGAAGGAATACACACAAAGGACAATTTATTTTTAATGATTTCAGAATCTTTTTATTTTAAATGTCAGTGTCCAAGAGAAAATAAAACAGCAATATAAATATTAGCATAAAAATAAGAGTAACACAGGGGTGTAGCGTGGGGGATAAGCATTTGATAAGAAAGATAATACAGCAGGATAGAATAGTATTAATTCAGCAGCGGACGGACTTACACATATATAATATTTATAATTTGTTCATATGGACAGAAAGAGAATGAGAGGCATTCTTTCACAAATGCACAAGATAAAATCACCGCAAAAGAACATTAAGAGGTTACAGAAGGATAGAAACATTTTCTTTTTTTTGTTTCTTTACAGGGTGATAAAAGATAATAGAGAAAATGAACACAAAAATATGCGCAACACATATCACAAGATAGCTAGTCTACGTGTGTCACTTTGTTTTACTTACCTAAAGTTATCTTAATTCATTTATTTACACTGAAGAGTTAGTTGGCTTTCATGGTGCTTAGTTACTACATTGCAACACAAACTGTTGAACATTTCAGATTTTTGAGCTTTTTTTAATATTTTTCTTTAAAAACAAAATGCAACACATTCCAGTAGTAAGCCACGCCTTGTGGAGAGGGACTTTTATTTTGAAAATTTTGGACGTGGCCCCTACTATACAAACACCTGGCTCATTCCAATGACAGGACTTGTTTATTTACAGTGGGGAAGAGCCTCACAGGACCAGAAAGCGGAGGGGGAAAGGTGAGTGGTAGAGAGACTGAGGCTTTCCCATTGGTTCCCGTGGTGGAGGGGTATTTGAAAGGGCTCGAGTGGCATGTCCTCACTACCCGGGACAGCTGCGCTTCACTTTGTTGACCTCTACCTGGGTCAGTGCATTAGAGAAAGTTTAGGGGGTGGGCAGGTCAACAGCGGTTCCTCTGTACATTCAGTTGGTAGAGCCAAGGTTGTTTCCCACCCCCTTGTTGACTTAAAGGTACCACCCCAGTCTTTGTGCCCCTCACCACAACCCCTCGGGCCTTCCTGGCCCAGCCTGCAAGCTGCCTTTTCTCATGCAGTTGTATTTTGGCCGGGGGCCTGACAGACAGATGGATGGCAAAGTAAAGATTTCATATCTGATACAAACGACTCTTCTATGCTAATGAATCATTATCCCCCAAAGAAAAGAAACATACTGTCACATCAAGAGGTTTTTTCAGCACTTTAGGATAGCATGGGGAAATACTCCATCAAGACTCTAGAGGCCTGAAAAGTATCTAGAAACTCCTAAGCACTTAAGTTTACCACATCTATGTGTCTCTCTAAAGACGGAAGTGATTACTACCCTTACATCAGGTCATCTTCAGAATAAAAACAGTGCATTTCTCATTGTTTGGCTCCTAGTGTGGGGTAGTGAGTGAGGGGAGGGACACGAGCTGGGTGTGAGGAGGAGGGGCTTGTAGAGGGGACACGACATGTCTGTGCCCATCTGGAGGTTTAATATAAGGAGCTAGTCCCTGCTGCTATGCCAGCTGCATGGACAGCACGGCTCATGTCGCGCTCCACCCTCTGCCAGCCTCTCCTCCGGGTGCATGCTCAGGTCATAAAAATATCAGGAGATTAAAATCTTATCTTTTAAACTATGCTTACAAAAGTAATTCTCATTTTATGTCAACTAAATGCTACATGTGCATTACATTGACCCGCGATTGGAGAGAGGGTAATAGATTCATGTTGTCCACCTCGTTGCTTTTGCAATGCATAGTTTAGAACGCTAAACTAGTATATGTGGTTTTAACCTTAAAGAGCATGCAGAAGAGTTTGTAATACCTGTCAAATAATGCTTTAAAACCCTGCAAGGCTGTGGCCCTATATAGCAGTCTAAAGAATGGCAACTAGCGTACTTCACAATAAATCCAACACGAGAACACCAACAGTTCATCTCTGAATACATCACTGTGTGGAGCCTTGTCATCCCAGCAAGGTTCCTTACACTGAATCTCTTTGTCCATTTGATTTATGCCAAAAGAAAAAACAAAAAAACACAGTAACCCCCCAAACCCTGCCAATAATATCTACCGGCAGATGATTATGCCTTTCTAACAGACCTTCACAAGTTACTAGCACCAGCAACAGCCTCCGTCACACCCAGATCCTTCAAGACTAACTCATTCACAGCACCATCAACATCCTCCGTGTGGTCAAAGGTGAGTTGCTGTTGGGTTTTTTTTAGATCGTGACTAACATGAGTGACAGCGGAGCAGTAAGATACCTATGGGGAGGGTGTGGGGGGTTGAACTTCTCATCAGATTAGGCCGGGTTTATCATTCCTGCACCTGTCTCCATCCTCATCTACTTCTTCTCCTTCTTGGTAGACTTCTTCTTGGAGGCAGGGGTCTGAGCGGCCTTGGGGGGCTCAGGCTGGGCCGAGGCCTGGGGCGGGGGCAGTGCCTGCTGGGTGGCCTGCTGGGCCGTGGCCTGCTGCTGCTGGGGGTTGGAGGTGAGGGTGGCCGTGCTGCCAGGGATGTAGACGTTCTGGCGGTAGTCCGGCACATGCTGCAGAGTGAACTGGGGGCTGTAGCGAGTGCTGAGGCCCATTGTGCCAGGTCCCAGAGTGGCCGTAGCCTCACTCACTTCTGGGGAGAAGAGAGACAGAGTGGGGGAATAAGGGGTGAGGAGGGAGAGGAGAGAGAGAGATGAAACTTGTTAGACAATCAGAATTTTAGAGTTTTAGTGTGTAAAAAAATTAAGGTCATAAAAGGAAATGATGCCATTTTAAAGCTTCTACGTAGAGATTTAGTGTGAAAATCTGATTAGAGAAATTAGTATGACAGAATGTGGAGATGTGTTTTCTTCATTGTGTGCAGATGTTATTATTTGGTTAATAATGATGTAACCGCCTTCCCAGCACCCTCCCGTGTTTCTATCATTCATGTCCCAAGACTGTGTGGACGTGACGTAGCGGCTCAGCTCACAACACTCCCACAGCCCCTGCATTGCAGAGCCAGAAACACAGACACTCCCTCCCCCATTCTGTGATTCCTCTCAGCCTATAGAAACGAACGTGCAGATAGAAACTGTCGTGCTCACTTTACTGGCTTTTAGGGGACAAAGTCATCCTTCTGAAAACATATGATTTTCTCTCTGCTGTCCCGCAGCATTTTGTCACGTGTTGTTCTATTAACGCAGTAATTAAGGCTTTATAAATATATTTGACATTACATTTAGAGACTTTTAGCATTTATTACATTCTGTGTTTGTCCTTTTTTCCCTGACAACGCTAACTGTTCACTCATGACTTTGTGCTGACATGCAGGTTATCAGCGTTTTCTCTCCCCATTCACTCCAAAGGAAAAGCTGCAGACAATGTCCAGACAAGTCTCCAAGAGAGCGGAGGGTGAGTGTGTGGAGTGAGGCGAAATGTGTTATGTCACTTGTTAAAATAACAGTGGAAACAATTACACGTGAATTT
>JAUMHF010000002.1:10182336-10193913 GCA_032359275.1 Microctenopoma steveboyesi | reverse complement strand
GGGTGAGTGTGTGGAGTGAGGCGAAATGTGTTATGTCACTTGTTAAAATAACAGTGGAAACAATTACACGTGAATTTATACTGGAAATAAATCCTGTTGAATTTGTCCCACCAACATTTCGGTGTTATGTTGCGTTTTCCTGTGTTAGTGTGGTTCAGCTTGCTGTCTTTGCAGTGTGTGTGTGTGTGTGTGTGTGTATTTTTCCATGTGATTACTAAGGCTTTCACAGTAACAAGCCAAAGATGAGTCACTGTGTGTGACTGCCACGGTGCTGGTCAGTGCATGAACAGGACAGGAAGAGAAAGAATACTGAAAACTTCAGGTTTGTAGTAGCTGCCTGAAGGAGGAAGTGCTCCTGATTATGGTAAAACAGTACCGTGTGTACAATTCAAACATGTACCTCTGTCCTATTGTAAGGTTCAACACACTGATTTTACCATTTATCTACTAACTATCCTAACTCTAAATTTAAGAACAAGTACGTGAGGCCTGCATTTATGTATAGGTTAGTCTTTAACTATGGTCTCAGATCTAATTGGAGGAAGGAGTTAACAAACATGGAGTCCAGTCAATGAGACAAGAATGTAAGTTTGATTTGATTTATGAAAAAAACATCTTGATCTTAACAGTCTCAACAATAATTTCTCATCTGTATAAGGCTGAGGAGTGTTAAAAACTAGTCTTAAAGAGTTCAGATATTCCCTTATTCAGTGCTTTGTAGGTGTGGGTGTCCAGCTAAGATCACTGTCTACTGACTGTATTCAATACAGACAACAAATATGATGTGAGTTATTACCTTAACCAGTGAAGTTGGTGAAAGGGATCGCTTACTTTTTCCCTACTGTAACAGGACACCATATTACAAGGAAACATCAATATGAACTCGAGCACTTTGTCATTGAGCGAATCTGGATAGATTCCCTTCAACCAAACAGGAATCTTCATGAACCATCAATGTCTGCACACACGGGCTAAACTGATGATCAGAAGGCAGCGGCTCAAGAAGAGAAGGTGAAATAACAGGAAGGAGGAGAGAGATGAGGAGGTAAAGGACTCACCGTTAGCGGCAGCCATCAGGGCCTGGAGCTGTTCGGCTTCTGTAGGGGGCTGAGGCCAAGGGCCAGTTCCCATGGCAACCTCGGGTCCTCCAGTTGCCCTGTGGCGAAGATAAGGAAGGAAAATGTAAATAACGTGTGTTTGTCCTTTGCAGTGTGTGTGTGTGTGTGTGTGTTTAGCTGACTGGTTTGACAGTGGTGTATGATGTAAAGGCAAAGCAGCTGACAGTGAAGTACACAGCCTGAGGAGAACTCGGCAAGGATAACGAGGAGGATGTATAGTTTACAAAACAAGGTGTGTCTCAAACAAACACACACACGCTGGTAAAGGAAGGTAGGAATGTGTCTGCACACAGACACAAAGTAGCAGGCGTGTTTGCACGTTAACGGAAAGTAAACCGTGTACAACATGCACACTCTCTCCGGTATGACCACGAGCACTACAGCGTGTAGTAAATCTAATCTGATAAATATTTTAATGATCTCACGTTTCAAAGGAAATAGCCGTCTGCGTAGTCACACATGCTGCGCTCAGTGAGCACTGAACATTTCCATCTGGGCAACCTTCACCTTTAAAAGCTTGTTTATTTAAAGTCTGCCATTTGCATGTGGGGGCAACAAAGGAGAAAGCAGACCTGTGATCTCCTCTGCTCGCCTACAGATTTCCATTCTCACATTTCTGACAAACCTATGCAGGCGTCACAATAGACAACTAGGTCACAGTGATTTCATCCAGACTCTGCTCCTGTTCCCAAAGTGCAAATAAAGTCCTCATTTGTTGTTCTAGTGGGCAGTAAAACTTCTGGATGTCGTCGTCGTGCTTCTCATGCACTAGAGCAGACGAAAACTAATAATTGTCTCTGCTGCAGAAGTCACAAGTGAAATCCCGTGAAGTATAAACACATAACAAAATCTTTCAAACTCCTGAATTGTGTGTGCAGTCAATTGGTTATTTAGCTGTTTGAGGTAATAACAAGCCACATCATTTACCCACAGGGACGTGGGTAACATGCTCATCCAAAGAGGAAACTCAATGACAAAGTGGGGATCATAATGTGATCATCACATGTTGTAAAACCAACAAATAAGTAGAAACACCTGAGAAGAGGAAGACTGCAGCTAGATGTGTGAATACAAGGGATGTCAGGAGGAAATCTCTCTTTCTATATAAAACCAACAACAAAACGTGGACAAATTGATCTGCCCAAGGGAGTTCAGAGAAAGTAAAAGATCCAATGAAGAAGCGTAAAAATAAATCCTAACAAAGCAACTGGACTCTGTTCAAGAGAAGGTTGCCAGATCACGCTGCCAAACTCTGAAGTGGTTTTCACTTCAGTGCCAGGGAGAGACCAAGGGAGAGAAACATCAACTGTGCTAGACAGCCAATGGGAAACAGGCAGTCTAACAGCATGGCCAGGGAAGCCAGGGCAGCCATTTTGTGCCTCCTCACATCACATCAGATAAGAAGGGAACGCTTTATTTGAGCTAAATTAGCGTCTCTCTGTAATTATCACACCCTGTGGTTGTGTTAAGCATTTCCTGTGGTCAGGATTATCACTTCCTGTGGACAAGATTGTGAACAGTCCAGAGGGATGTGACCATTTTTCTTTCATTTTCTGCATGACATGTTTTATCTCCAAGGATGATTCTCCTTGTTGTTTTGTATGGAACCAGCACATGCTGACATCTGTCATCTGTGTGCCGACCTCAGGATGAGGAGGGCTGTTTACGCCTTTGAGGAACGTTTCATCCTCCAACAAGCATTTTAAAGAAATCAATCACGAGGCAGCTGTTTTCATTGTCTCTTTCGTGTCATCCAGGTGATAAATCACATGGAAAAGCCACACGTGGGGATGTTGTGCTACAACCACCACAGACACACACTAAAGCCGATCCCCTAGAAGGGAAGTAAACAACAGCTCTCAAACTGGAATGACTAGATGTAGAGCACACATACAAGGCATAGCAAATCTACAAAACACTGCACACGAACTCAAAAGTGTCACAGTCCTTTCTACGCCACAGCAAGCATTGTGGCCTATGCACATGGATCCACAAACCCCATCGAGGGAGACTAACAGAAGCTATGGGTTAGGTACATCTACACACAGCACAGCAATCAACTGCAGTGCACTACCTAAAGAAGTCACTGTCTGCCCTTATCAGCTGATCAGATCTGTCAAAACTGAGCACTGATCAGCCACTAAGGACCGAAAGGGACCGCACACGGTCTAAGCCAAAATTGGTACCTTGTCCCACTCTTCGGCGTCCATCGTATGTGTGTACCGTACGGCATGTGGGGACTAGAAACACAACAAGTTATACAGCCTGAAAGAACCATCCTGTATTTGACTGAAGATTTGGGTTAATGTGGAAACATGAAACTACAGAGATGCTGTGTTGATTTCAATGGAGAATATGCTGAATCATATCCACTTCAAATACCAGAGATGGGAAAATAGTTTTGACCACTAACATAAAGAATGTCCAACACATCGACAGTGTAATCCCAGTGTGTCTAATGTTTTCCTGACTTGGCTGAACAGAGCTTTATATCTCAGCTGGTATGTTTCAAGAAGAAGCCTGGACTCATAGAGGGTTTTGTGAAAACTGTTACTGCAAATGTAACCATCGCCCCCCCCCCACAACAGGAGCAAACAGCAACACACACACTCGTCTAAAAGACACAGCTGAAATGGAGAAACACGACTCATCTATTGCCATTTAATGGACGAGCTACTGATTTATGTGAGTTTAATTTCAGTCAGTGTGATGAAGAAAGAGCAAGAAGGGCAAATACACAACCCCATCCCCCCCCCCGCTAGCTCTGGCCACCGTCCCTCATCAGCAGTACTGAGTGATGGCGCACAGGCTCAGAATGCAGAGAGGAGAGGAACAAGAGGGGAGGGGGAGTGGAAGCTGCAGCAGCCATTTTATAAAGCAGTCTGGAAGGAGCTAAAGATGCTCATTCAGCAATGGAAACCAGGCCCGAGCAGAAGAATGCAATAACAAAGAGCACCACCATTCGGTTTCATCCAAAACCAAGAGAGACGGTTGATTTATTGTCTTTCTTATTGAAACTTTAGATGTTGAAATCTTAATGGCTGCAGCAGCTAACCCCCCCCACACACACACACACACACACGCACACACTCTTTTATTCCTCATGCTTCATCACTCTCCATCACTAAAACAAGCTTCGCCTTGTGCAGCAGAACAGCAGGTCCTTGACATTACTACGTTCTACCAGTGTGTCTGCGTGGGATTGTGTCGGTTTACTCACCCACTCGGTCCGGGTCTTTGTCCCTGTGTGAAGCGCCAGTCATTGTTGGGAGGCTTTTGCTGTGGAGAAAACAGAAGACGTCAGATGAAATATATGTTTCGTCACAGAAACGGAAAGGTGTTTTGGACGCTTTTGTTCGTAAGGTGTTGCTTTTTGTTCAGTGTGCGACTGTGTCATGTCTGTATAAACCTTTTCCCTTTTTTCAACTGAGGGTTACAGATGGCAACAAATGTGTGTATGCTCGGGCATCCATGTTGTTCCAGGAGCACTGAAGCGTAAAATGCTGCATAGAGAAACACGCAAGTGCACAAACAATGAGGCTGAGGCTGCTATATATAGATGTGAGATTTAAAAAGGCAGATCGTATCACTCTAGCACTTGACTCGCATCTGAGAGGGAAGCTCTCAATGGTGCTGGGTCACCTGGCAGGTAAAGAAAAACTTTACCATTGATTAATTCTTTCCAAACAGGTACCTGAGTATGTTATATATGAGCGTAATCTGTTCCATAGATGCAGAGAGCCCTTTGCTGTTGTTTGCTATGAATATCGTTTAGATAAGGCTACAAAGAGGGCTAAGCTGTTTCTGCTACTCTTTTTCTTTAAATCTTCAAGTCCACTGCACTCCTGTTCATTACCACCTCACTGGCCATGTCACCAAGTCTTTTCTATCTCTCTAGCCCTTTCCCTCTCTCTCAGGCTCTCTTGTTGTGCAGTGATGCAGTGAATAGACCCTTGGCTGGGCTCCAGATTCTTCTGCCTAATCGACACAAGAGCTCCCAGGAGAGAGAGAAAGAGAGAGAGAGAGGCCAGCAGGATGATGTTCTGCATTTTTAAAAGAGCTGTTCTCCCTGAGGAAATGATGGGGAGACGCAAGAGAAGCAGCACAGAAAACATAAGGTACAAATACCTTTACAAAGGTAAGTGTACTGCAGGATAAACCAGTTCCAACACGAGAAGACTTAGGAACAACTGCACCAATTAATGGCACCTTAATAAAAGTATAAATTAATCAATCATGGGTGGTAGCAAAGTGAAATGGGGACCAGTCTAATACGAATGCAGGTAAAACAAGTGGAAGATAGTATCATGGTTCATCACATGGTTTAGTTTAGTGGGTGCCTGTGAAGGGCACTGCACACGGTGAGTTTTAAAGAAATTACAGAGTTGTGGAGTATTTCTGTGTGTGTACATATGTGTGGTACGTCTGTCTGCGTTTTGCTAAGAAAAAAAGAGTCCTGAGCGGAGACAAACATCCACAGAGAGGCCCTGCATTCCAGTTGTGTGATTCGTTCTCACCACACATACAGTCACAGACACACACTTTGATTTCCAAGGTTAGGTTCCACAGCAGGTATGTGGAATAAAGGTTAAAAAGCTCCGTAATGCAATACCAGGCCCAAGCAGCACAGCAACAAAATAGATGATTGGCTGTTATACTGTGAACTTGATGTGGACAACTTAAACAGACAGTTTTAATAAAAATATAAATCTATTCGGTTCAAGGAAACAGCTGAAAAGTTAACGGGTTATCATGTGAAGATGGTTTACACAGTAGCAGTTGCCAGAGAAACACATCTCAAGCCAGCTTTAATGGCACAATAGAGACAAAATCTAATTGACTTTACCTCAAATGAATTGAGCTATGATTGCTTGTTTATTACTAAGTCTATAAAGTGAGTTTTTAATCCAAGATGAGATGGCTTCCATTCTCATTCACGACAGAAAGACCTGTGCCATCATTTTGCTTCTTTTACACATTGAAGCTGAACCAAAGAGGTTTTAAGGATCTCCAGGAGAATCACAGCCTGATTCGAATCCTGAGAGCTTGCACCATAACACCCATAGAGAGGAGATGGATTTTCATTGTGTGAGCACTGGATACAGACAAGAGGTGATGCCCAAGTTGGGCTGTTCAGCACAAAGTCAGATGTTACACTAAAATGACAATTTACCAGCTAATTACTTTATCGCGCATATTATGATAAATATAAAAACTGTGACGTACAAAGGACAATTAATATATCATTCCTCTCATTTCCTCTCTCTCTCTCTCTTTCGCTGACAGGTTAAACAATATAGTTCATGCACTCCTTTCATTTACACACCTGGTTTCCTTTGTGGAAGATCAGGTTTGCTTACATACACACGTATTGTACAGGTGTAAAAAGAGCCATGGTTAGGCTGCACCTGTTGCTCGGTCTGAAAAGAGGAAGCTGTTTATGATAATCTGCAGCACACAAACACACAGACTATATCATATCATCTGTGGAACATACAGCAGAGACCAACATATTCTCTCAAGCATTTTCCTAAGTAGCTCAAATGTTTCCTTTAATGCCAGGTCATGTTGATACCAGTGGAAGTCTGAATATTTACCCTCTATTTATCCAATGCTGGATAATACAGCATACAACACCAACAGACTGTGAGTCAAGATTACATGGTGGTTCCAAAGTCAAAAAGCCCTGTCTTATTATAGGTTCAAACATTTATATGTCACAAATGTATATGCCTCAACGTTTGTATTACAGTAGAGAGTGATCCAAAACAGTGTGCTTAAAGTGAATATAGGATACGAAGAAGGGCAGCGGCAAAGCCCCAGGGCGCTTCTAAACTTACACTCTACTGGAGGAGTTCTCGTGCCTGATACTTTGTACACACAATCACGCACACAAACACCCACAGTGATGGCTGCGGCTCTACAGCCATTCTAGCCTGTGCCGTCTGTCCCCGTGGAACACGTGCGTAAAGCCATCTCTCCTTTCCCTTTATCTATCCCTCTATCTCGCTCCCTCTGTTGTCCTCATTGCACACGTGTCACTAGAGCATAGAGACAGATGGCACCCTGCTGACCTGGGGGACAGCCTAATTCAACACGGGGACTGTGTCATGGCAAACAGGAGAATTTCAGAGATATTAAACAGGCACAGGATCCACGGAATGCCTGATGAGCAGCGTGAGGGTTAGAAAATGGCTGAATCCTTTTGCATTAAACCACTAAGGGCTGTGTGTGTCTGTATTTATGTACTTATTATCTGGTAGGGCCTCACACCCCACTCTGAGCACATGGATAGGGGGATCTTAACAGGAAAACGGCATCACTCGTGTGATGCTGAGTCCTGGAACCCATCACCAGAGGTTCAGAGGACAACAGGAAGTCGGGGGTCAGGCCACTGACCCTATGAATTCCTGTTTTTCAGCCACTGCTTTATTCATTGACTCTTCCCCCACCACTTTTACGGTTTTCTTTCCTTTGCCTTTTCCTCTTCCCTCTTCACCCCCCCTCTGTCATCCTGTTGCCCTGTCTTTCAGCCATTACACTGAGCCAGCTCTACAGGACCTATTTTCATCTGTTTGCCTCCTCCCCCCCATCTGCTAGGAGCACTTGCATGTCTCCCTTTCTTTGTGTTTTCTTCATCTATCTGGTTCCAGCCTCTCTTACTATATATCTCCATCTCTTTAATTTATAAACGCAAGTTTTTCACAGTTAGTGACTAGAAATCAGAGTAGTAACTATATTTTATAGCCTCGAATCACATTAAACATGAAGCTGTTTTTTACTGCCAAAACCTGTGTAGTAGGACAAAAGAGCTTTTTTTGCCACAATTGATATGGAATCCGATGTGACTGAGAAACTCTAAACTTCAAAACATCAGACCTGTGTTGCCAACCTTTTGCACACACACATCTCCCACTGCAGTATCCAAAAAGCATATATTTTAGATAGTTATGCATCTTGATACAGAAACATGTGCACTGGTCTTATTCCAGGATTTTCCACCTGTGCTTTCTCTGCCACTTAAACTCTCACCTCACTGGCTGAGTTCATAAGGTGCTTCCTGCTGAGTGTCATGTTGAGTGTGTTGTTGTGACTCAACATGGGTGTCTTCATGAATACGAAGTCACTTCGGCTAGATATGGTGGAGTAGCAAGGCCTGTAGGTGCGTGTGTGTGGGTCCTGGGGTCCTCCCACAACCTCCATATATCGTATTGGCCCATCAGTGTTAAGCTGGAGATGCAAGTCCTTGCTGGGCCTCTGGTGGTAGCGGCTGGACCTGTGGCGACCATAGCAGCAGCAGTCAGAGCCTCCCAGCCCTGGGCCACTGCGCCTTAGGCATCGTACCATGAGGATGACAAAGGTGATAAAGGACACAGCTGATACACAGGCTAAAGAGATGATGAGGTACAGGGTGATGTCAGACATCCCAGTGCGCTGGTAGAAGGGTGTGAGGCGTGGTTTTGTTGGAGCATGTTTTACTGGGCTCTCCTCATCCACAGTCACGGTAATGTTCACAGAACAGGATTTTGGTGGCTCACCATTGTCCTGGATGATGACAGTAATGTCATAAGACGAGCCCGCTTCTTCGTCAGCCCATTTGTGGGCTGTGCGAAGCTCTCCAGTGCGCGCTCCAATACGGAACATGCCAGCATTTGGTCCAGGGGCAACAGAATAAAACAACCAAGCATTGTGCCCACTATCTGCATCCACCCCCACAAGTTTATTTATGAGGTGGCCTGGGCCAGCAGAGGGGGGCACAGTTAGCTGTAGTTGTTTTTCTTTTGGGTAGGAGGGGTGTACAATCACGGGTGCATTGTCATTCACATCCACCACGAAAACATGAACAGTGACGTTAGCTGTCCTTGGAGGCGCTCCAGCATCCCGGGCCTGCACCTCAATACGGAAAGCATTAAGCTGCTCATGATCCAAAGACCGCATGCTGTAAATGTGTCCAGTTTCTGGGTTGATGTAGACATAAGAGGAAATGGGTGAGCCCTGGACCATGCCAGGGAGGACGGAGTAGGCGATGCGAGCATTCTCACCAAGGTCTGGGTCAGTGGCTGACACAGCAGCAATGGGAGCACTGGGAGCATTGTTCTCTGGGATGTCCACAGAGTATGAAGGCTGAGAGAAGATGGGGGCGTTGTCATTTACATCCAAGAGCTTGACCACAAAGGTGGTTTGTGATGAAAGGCGAGGGGAACCAGCATCAGTGGCCTTGATGACCACTTTGTACTCGGAGACAGTCTCACGGTCCAGGTTACTAGCAGTGATGAGACTGTAGTGTGTGTCAAAAGCTGAATTAAGCTTGAAAGGCAAACCTGGTTGAACACTTAGGGTAACCTCTCCATTAACTCCAGAATCCGGGTCCCGTGCACTTATGAGAGCTATCACAGTGTCTGGTGCTGAGTCTTCTCTGATAGGACTGGTTAGTGACGTCAGTGTCACCTCTGGTGCGTTGTCATTGACATCGATGATGTCCACTATGACGTTGCAGGAGCCCTCCATAGCTGGAGACCCACCATCTCTGGCCTGCACTGTGATGTGGTATGCAGTGGCTTTTTCATAATCCACATCACCCTTCACGTGGATCTCCCCGCTTTTAGGATCCACGCTGAAGAGCGTGAGAACCCGTTCCGGTGTGTATTTACTAAACAAGAACGAGATTTCTCCGTTATTGCCCGAGTCCGCGTCTGTTGCGTTCAGTTTCGTCACTAAAGTGCCCCGTGCAACGTTTTCTAATAGTCTTACTTTGTTCACCGACTCGTCAAAGACGGGCGCATTGTCATTTACATCCAAGACTTTTATGAGCAGAAGTGTTGAGCCAGATTTCTCCGGCTGACCCCCATCGACAGCAGTGAGCAACAGGCGAAACGAGGCCTGCGTCTCCCTGTCCAGAGGTTTATCCACCACTAGCTCTGGAAACCTGCTGCCGTCACTTTTGGTCTCCACATTTAAAACAAAGAAGTCATTTTCTGCTAGATAGTAAGTACGCAATGAGTTGGTTCCCACGTCCGGGTCGTGCGCGCTCTCCAAGCGGAACCTGGTTCCTGGCGCGGCCGCTTCTGATATGTCTAAAGAAATGTTGCTGGTTGAAAACTGAGGTGCGTTGTCGTTCACATCCTGAATGTCCACCGTGATACGATGAATGCCCAAAGGGTTTTCCAAAAGTATTTGAAGATGTAGTGAACACGTTGAACTTAATTCGCACATTTGCTCCCTGTCAATTTTTTGTTTAATAACCAAATCGCCAGTGTCCTGCTTTACCTCCAAGTACTGCGTGGTGGATTCTTCCGACACCAGCCTCAGTTTCCTCTGAACAATCCGGTGAGCGGTGAGACTCAAATCTTTAGCGATATTTCCCACGACAGAGCCCGGGCTCAGTTCCTCCGACACGGAGTAGATGAGCTGAGCGGACGCACAGGAGAGGCTCGCCAGATAGAAGCAAATCCCCCACAGCCTCCCTCCTCCGGAGCGCTTTCTCTGCCCCGAGTCCATTGTGGTGCGCTCCGAGAGTCGGGGAATGGGAAAGTTTCTAACCTCCTTTTTCACCGTAGCGGATCCATAATAGCGTTACAAGCAGGCAACCAGCTTCCACCACAAACATTCCCGTTTCAAAAACAGAGCGATGTGAAGTTTTGATGCAACCATGGCGGTCGCCTTTAAAAAGAAAACCAAAATCAAAGTAGATCCTTTCTCCGCTACCACTCTCTACTCTGCGTCCTCTGCCTCGCTCCTCTCATGGGCGGGGAGAAGCCACACAGGCCTCCCCTCTCATTGGAGGACGGGGCTGGACCAGCGCTGTCACACACATCTCTCACAGACACAATGAAATCTTCACTGACAGGCAAGTACTAACTTCATTCTTGTTTTGAAAGTTTGAGGGGACCGTGCAGAGTGATTGTGAGAGAGTGATATGACTTAGCAAAGGATGTATGTGATCGTATTGTTATAGCGTTGAAAGAACAAGTCACGTGCTCTCATTGAGAGATCCTCATAGTCAAAACACACACAAAACACAGCAGCTGTAGTTTCAAGCAATGCTGTAGGTATCCGCCGGGGGGCACGGTTTCCATTCTACCATCCTAACCACACTATATTCGGAGAAGTTAGGCAGCTCCACAAAGTCGTGTGTATATGTGTAAATGCACACAAATGCCACGCGATATGAACTGAACAGCAAATTAGACTTAGAAAGAGGAAAATAGAGTGTTAAATCCTAGACCATGTAACACATGTCCATACCGTATAGTCAAATTTCCTATTATTATTATAGTCAACTACTAGAGCTACTGACCTACTGAGGACACTTTTACAAAAACATTTTAAACAATACTAAGTGTCTGCTCACCTGCTGGCTCTCAAAGGTCCAGGTGCTGTCAGGTAAAGACGCATCCAGGACACTGATCACCTCTTTAAAGTCTGTGGTGCTGCTGGGCTTAATCAGCGTGAAATCACT
>JAUMHF010000002.1:10004812-10045312 GCA_032359275.1 Microctenopoma steveboyesi | reverse complement strand
GACTGCTCCTCAAACACAGGTGGGTTGTCGTTGACGTCAGCTACAGATAACTCAACAGTTTTAGAGGAGGACAGAGGTGGAGAGCCCTCGTCAGTGGCTCTGATTGTAATGTTGTAATCAGACACTAGTTCACGGTCCAGTTGTCCTGTGGTCACCAGAGAATAATAGTTTTTAATGGAAGGAACCAACTTAAATGGGACATTTTGCTGAATGGAGCAGCGGACCTGTCTGTTATTCTCAGAGTCTCTGTCCTGCACGTTAATGATGCCCACCTCTGTACCAGGTGACACATTCTCAGGTATGGGGTTATGCAGTGATTTTAGATTTATAATCGGTGGGTTGTCATTTACATCAGTAACATCTATTGTGACTTTAGCGTAAGAAGTTAAACCCAAGCCATCTTTGGCTTCTACTCTCATTTCATAGGAGCTGGTTTCTTCAAAATCAATAACACCAATTACTCTAATTTCTCCCGTTTTGGGATCAATGGAAAATACATTTAAATCATCTTCGTTCACATGACCAAAGTCATACGTCACATCTCCGTTCCCTCCCTCGTCTGCATCAGTTGCGCTCACAGTGACCACTACAGTATCTACAGGAGCGTTTTCAGGCAGACTGGCTTTATAAACGCTCTGGCTGAACTCTGGTACATTATCATTAGCATCCAGTACAGTGACGTGTATGACTACGGTACCTGATCTCTGAGGGGAGCCACCATCCAACGCTGTTAGAAGCAGATTCATCTCTTTCTGCTTCTCTCGATCGAGTTTATTCTCTAATACCAGTTCAACCCTATTAATGTCAACAGAGAGAATAAAGTTGTCGTTCTTCTGTAAAATATAGCTATGAACCGCATTTTGACCAATATCTGCGTCGTGGGCCTCTTCAATAGAGAAACGGTTTCCCTTCTCAGCCGACTCTCTTATTTCCATTTCTATCAAACTTTTTTTGAATTTTGGCGAATTATCATTTATATCTTGGATAATTAGACTCAGACGATGGAGCTCTAAAGGATTTTCTAACACCAGGTCTACTTTAAGGACGCACGATGGTTTCTTGCCACAAAGGCTTTCTCTGTCAATTCTCTCCAGTGTGATCAAATCTCCGGTATCCATCCTGATATCACAGTACCTTTTACGAGATCCCTCAAAATCAACACGAGTCTGTCGCGATGCTAATGTCTTCAAATCAACACCAAGGTCTTTGGCTACATTCCCAATAACAGACTCGCGTTTCAGCTCTTCGGGAAGGGAATAGCTTAGGTCTCCGCGAGCAGGGTGCAGCGTTACAACGAAAGCAAAGCAGAAGATCGTCCATAGCGCTGAAAATCCTTTGTTTCCCATCCTTGGAAAAAAGAACAGGGCCGGGTGTTGAATAAACCAGCGTCCAGAAACAAATCAATTCCAAACACACAGACACTAACTAAAAAATAGCAAAGACGAGGACATCAGTCGTGGGACAAAGAGGTTCCTGTCAGAAAATAGCATAGCTTTAATGCAGGATAAGTGGGTGGAGATGTCTTTACTGTGTTAGGCCACAGCGGCACCATGAGTCGCTTTTTACCATTTACACTTGCATTTATCTAACATTTTCAACAAAGTCTGAATTCTTTTCCCACTCTTAGGCTAACGGTATGTGACACAATTACATAATCAAATCATAGAATAAAAATGGCGTTGTACTGATAGTACAACCTATGTTTTTAATTATTCTTAAAACTAAAAGAAAAAAAAACATCAGGTCACGATATTAACCATTACAATAAACATGCCTACATACTAGCATGAAATAAATTAATGTGTTTCTAAATATTTTATTAAAAATGCATTTAATAAAATGTTGAACATGCCTATAGATTTAGCTAGACTGAAGATGACTGTAGAAAGTATAAACGGACAATACATCACTCTATGGCCAGTTAAATAATACTATTTTTATTCAAAGTAAAGTCAGTTGAAAAAATAAACGTTTTCAGGTGCACTAGTTATTTATAAAGATGTATAACGTAACATTAATTTCCATCCAGGTTTCTTATAAGGTACAAATTGCTAAGTGCACCAGAATATATATTAGAATTTTATTTCTAGAAACAAATGCACAAATCAGAAAGCCATCTTAACCATGCCAGGCTGTATTCATCAATTAATAGTAATGTGTCAGAATAGTAAAGTAAAGTAAGAGAATCAAGCAGAATGCTAATCTGATACCTGAAAAAGTTTCAATAATTTACTAAAAATAAGACTTTCAAATTAAAAGATGCCGCATTTATTGTTTGGTCAACATTGCACTGAAATAATGTATCCATGTTCAATTACCACAGTGGTAAATTCCAGAATATATTTGATCTTGATGTGTCAAGAATGTATAACATTTACGCAGTACTTATTATCTGCTCTTTGCTCCAGGTGTTGCTTAATATTCTTGCTTCAGTACAATCTCATACCAACATAGTGAGAGCTGAGAAATGTTTGTAGAGACCAATGATGCGTTTCACAATTGTTGCAGCGTGCATCTGGGGCATAGTGCAGGTGAAAGCACGATAGATAGTTGTAGCCGTTGGACAACTGTGATATTTCATGTCTGCAGGAGAAGTTTTGCCAAAACAAGATCTGGAAAGTAATATGCTGTGAACCCTTTAAACTGAAAGTTTCATGGTGCTGGCGATTCTACAACCGATTTACGTGCGGGACGTCTTAGAGGTAGAACACCTGGACGAATGGCTATGAAGAAAGAAGCTTGATCCGATGAAAAGTCATTTCACTTGGGGTTAATTATTGTACTAATAAACAGTTCACAAATTATGACAAGGAAATAATCATCAATGTGTATACACGTCATAAGAATGCCACCATAACAAAGATGATTATAGAAATAGGCTTGATTTTATTGAGTCTTTCATTACAAGCACAGAGGTACTCCACGGTCAATTAGGCCTGGATGGAATAAGCATGTAGCTCGGTCCCATGCTAAAGTCCAAGAAGCATTCAAATCATGGGTGGAAGCTAGTAGACTCAGGAAAGGCAGCAGTGTAGCTCACAATTCATTTCAATGAAGATGCCTTTGAAGCAGGACATATAGATGATACATTTATTATAAACACCAACTATTAGACGTTTGTCAGCTAGCAAAGCAAGGTGTTTGGTCCATATTTCTGCATCTAAAATATGCCAGTCTAAAGATTGCGCCTCTCCTTGCTCTTGGTTTTACAGGGTTCATGTTACATGGACTACCAGATTAAATGCGGTCGGTCACTTAGTGACAAGTATTAAAGATAAAGATGGAAAGCTTAGTAGTATAGATTATCAAAGGCATACAGCAGCAGGAAGTCCTGGAAGGTATTCTGCTTGAGAAATTAATTGTATTTATCAACTCTTCTGACAACCAGTTTGGTTTAACCTCAAATCATGGTACCGATATGTGTATACATGCTTTAAATAAATTTATAAACCGATTCAGGGGACAAAATTTGACACAAAGTTGTTTCTTAAAATTGCTGATAGGGTAGTGCCCCAATATGTGGTGCGCAGTAAAATATTTGCACGAGTCATACCTTACAATCAAGTTTAAGGATTTCTATGTATAAACGTATTTGTTGTTGGATAGTTGTGAATATAAGATCAGAAGGATCGTGTCCAAAGATTCAGTGTGAAACCCCTGCAATATCAGCGTGATCATAAAGTTAATTTAGTTTATTTACTAACCAGTATAGTTTTGTTGGATGAGCATAAATATTCTTCAAGTAGGCCCAGCATTATGTAGAAGAGTTTCCTCTGAGAAGTGGAGAAACCTAAAGAGGGAATGTAACACCCAGAGATTATGCTTACAATTATTGGTCAAACCAACCGTGTTAAACGCACAAACGTGAACAAAAAAGAAGTTAAACCAGTCTAAGACACACGCTAGACTTAACAGTTTTGTTTTAAGTCACCATGTTCAGATTTAAATACTAACCCTTGTTATCAAGTGATTTTAAACGCACCTCTCCTTCGTCAATGCAGTTCACTTGCAAAGACATGGACAGAAGCTGCTCCCTTTCCCTTATGGATTAACATAAAAATAAAACCGTCACTGAGAGAAACAAACATTTAGCACTGAACCTTATGCCACTGCTACAACACGAGGAGACATGAACATTACGAGACTGCAAACATAACATAGCAGACATAGCATTTGACTTCAGATAACAGTAAACATACACCAAGTATGCGTCACTGAAAGAGAAGTGTTCATTCATATGAACACGTTTGCTGTGAAAATTAAAACGGTTACGTAACATTCTAGCCCCAGTTTCCCTCCAGTTTGCTCACCTCATGCGTTAGCATGATGTTAAATAAGGGTCTCGATGCTAAGTGCTCGCTTAAAATCACTTACCATCAGCGCCGAGTATTTTGATAAAACCCAGAGACGTCTTAAACCATCGAATGTTAGATTAAGAAATAATAACTTTGTAAATAAAACGGTTTTTTACCTTTTTCTCAAAGTTCTGACTGTTCTCAAGCCATCCAAACATTTGTTAGCTAGTCTCCGGCCGCCATCTTTGATTGGAGTCCTGCTGCGTGGACAGGTGTCATGACAAAATGTGAACTACTGCCCAAAACTGATTGTCGTGCACAGGCGCGCGCACAGCCTCTTAAAGATGCATCGAACAGTTTCCGTAGGACTACAGCTGCTCGTTTCGGTCTCATAAAGTGTAAAAAATGGCCACTACATGTATCCGAGTTATTGTGAATGTGTGTCTGCGTGAAATTTGGGCGTTTATGGAGTGTTTTACTTAATTGTAATAAAAGTTATGGCCATTTAAATCGGTCCTCAGTCATATCTGTGCTGTTTACCTATAAGATTACACCATGACGAAGGAATTAGTTCAAATGCAAAATATTGCTGTATATTCACATTTGTAAAAGTTCCTTCGTCTACGTGTGTTTCATTACACAACTGATGTCAAGGAGATACATTAATAAAAGGAGAACGTATTTCGTTTTCCTTAGTCTGGATTCTTCCTGCTCAGTGCTGCAGTATAAACCATCCAGTCCGTTCATTCCACTTCAACACCTCTAGAAGAGCAGTCTAACCAGTATACAGTTTTACCTCTACAGACGATTTGAAGTCCTCAAATGGATCAGGAAGTCTGATCAGAGTCTGGTCAGCAGGCAGCGTGTTGTCATTATAAGAGGATACGAACTTAAAGTCATTGGTTCGAGAACCTGTTGTCAGGTATGCGTCATAGTTGTAAGCGCTGCGTAAAGTTCCTGTACCGTCAACATCTGCGTAATTAGGAGGGAGATAAGCGCTGGGGATGGCCACTGCTCCGTCAAACAACAGTCTCGGTTTTCTCCTGCGACAGAACCTCACACCCAGGATGATGATGATGAAGGTCAGAAAGAACGTGGACACACACACCAGAGCAATGATCAGATACGAGGTCAGCTTGGAATTCTTCTCATCATATATCTTTTTCCTGCCTTTATCTGCTTCATGTTAACTTTATTGCACTTATGTTGCTTATATTAAAACAATTATGGAACACCCAATCCTCTTTTCCCTTGAAACGCCTCTTCAAGACCCGTCTAACCATTATAATTGTTAAGGATTATTTCTTTTAAAAAGGATCGAGGTAAAGCACTGGACACTAAAGAGTAAATGTTGTTGTTTTAGTGACAACAGAGGGAGAGGGAAGCTAGACAAAGGGATCTCGGAGAGGGCAGGCCGCGGCTGGGTCTGAGGAGGAGAGACAGGTGAGTATGGGAAAATGATATTACTGACTGCAGCTGTGAGACTTACTTGAGAGAGGGGACTGCAGGAAGGAGAGGAGAAGGTTGTCGAGAGTGTTGACAAGCGGGGAGCAGGAAGAAGAGAGGGCTGAGGATGCAGGTGTAGAGACAAGATTAGCAGGGAAGGAGAGAGAGAGATCCAGAGGAGGGCTCGCATAGAGTATCATCTTTAGGGAAAGAGAGAGTGATTCAGGGGTAAGACTATAGAGTCAGGAGAGGTGTACTCACGGTTCCAGATAGGTTGAGGAGAGTCCAGGACCCAGGTCTGGGGCAGGAAAGGGTCAAAGCTTGGTGATCCACAATTCTGAAACTTTATCCAGGGGACAGATATAGAAGAGGTCAGAGCAACAGGGTTCAAAGATCTGTGGAAACCGGTTCAGGTAAGGTTGGAGAGTTGGTTTAGCAGTGGCAAAACAACAATCTGGCAACAGGTCAGTGGCGGGGGAGGTGCTTAAATAGGAAGAGGTAAGCAAAGGTGAATTCAATCAAGACTGGTTAATGGTAAATGGAAAAGGCTAAGGGCGGGGAGAGACAGGAAGTGTGACAAAATAAAAGCCAATGGCAGGCAATAAGTACAAAACCCTGACAATAATACAGTTTACACTGTTGAAACAAGTCGACATATGGCTTACTAAAAAAGCACTTAGACACACTCACAGCTAATGAAATGAGCCTGTTGTCTCTGTAGAGAAGACGTCATACGAAATATATTAATATTTTCTTCAAATGTATTTTATACTACTGAACGTGCTTATCAACTTTACCTTTTTGGACAAAACCGTTTCATTTCATTTCTGATACTTTTTAATACACCACTCAGAAACAATGCATGACATTCAACACAATACTTTAATAAGGCAACAATAATACTAGTCTAAAAAATTTACATATCATTTGTATAGCTGGTGCTGTTGAGGGGGGTTACTGAAAAAATGTCTGCTCTCAACCTGAGAATCTAGCACATCAGGTCTTCAGTCTCTAAGCTGAGGGTAAACCACAAATTGGTTTACTCCGTAATCCAGTTAATGTTGGAAACATAAATAACAGAAATCCTTGGACTGAATAAAGTCATTTCTGTGAGGAAGAATGTTCAAAAATTCCTCCACAGTGATGGAAAAGTTGATCTCCACCTATCTAAAGCAGTTGGCTGCACATGTTGCTGCTATAAGTGGCACAATAAGCTGTGTCACCTGAGGCAGTGCACACAGGCCCATTAGTGACAGGTTAGAATTCATGTGCTTCAACAAATTCTAATTTAGAAGCAGCAGAAAGAATTCACACATGAAAAGATAAACACAAAAACATGATATGGAAATTACCTGGTGCAGTTTTGCTCTGTCTGACCCTTCTCCACGACTATACAAAGTGACAGACTGGGTTAAAAAACAAAACAACAACAGAAGTTCTGACTTGTTGCATTTGCTACTGTGGCCAAAATGTGCTGTGGCATTTTGCCCAGGAGATGGCGCCTTGTGTGCACCACTCCTGCAGCTAGAACAAGTGCAGTAGGTAGTTGTGTATGGAAAGATCAGCGTGCTGCAGCCGTGGTAAACGTCAGCTCATCAGATGCGTGAGTAGACAGAGCCGGTGAGGCTGTGTGTAAAGCGTCAGGCTAAGCATCAAATCAGCAAAGACATGACTGGTGAAGGCTAAATAAAGAGGGAACACATTTCTAGGGGAAAATATCATCCAGAGCTTTGGGATCTAACGCTAATCCCGCCATCATGCAGTAAGACTTTATAACACGGTGGCATCATACAAACGCAATCACCTACGTCAATTCTCATATTACATTTAACAACCTGCTCTAAGCTGTCTCAATCACCAACCAGAAAATACCTCACGTCCTCAATGCGCTGCATCATGGGACATGTAGTCCTGTTTTCTGTCATGCAGCCGTTTTACCCAAATAATTTGTAGATTCCCTTCCAACAATGAAAATCTGTCTCCCTCAAATGTAATCTCAAACTTCCCTTGTTGAACTTTTACATTTTGATTTACACATCTCGATTTAAACTTAATAAAAACCCAAACATTAAGGCCGAATTTGTCACTTATTCATTCACATTTTCGCTGCCAGTAGGTCAGTTATGATGATTTATAATAATCATGACAGACTGAAAGACATTTATGTCATTCTCAGGCAGCTGCCTCAACCCTGTTTCATGAACTCTCTGGCACTTTCTCACACTCATTCACACCGCTACATTTTAATGTGTAGTGCTGTTTTTGCCATAGGCCAAAATTATTGTGCGCATTAATCTCTCCATCCTCATCTCGTCTGCTTTCAAGTCGCTAAATCTGCCTCCCTCAGCAGGATGATGACTTTGCTGAGTCACTGCAGCTGGCAGCGTCACCAACCAGCACACTCACCGGGACAAAACACATGCACAGTTCGGCTTCAGTGTACCGCGATTTGACGTCATTAGGTCTATGTTTAAAGACCTTTACATAGACATTTCAGTAGTTTCTGGATTTCCAAATATTACACTATTATCCCTCCTCTCTAAGCATCAGCTCTCTTCCATAAATGTGTACTCCGCAGAGTTGTCCAGTGTATGTTGTGTCTCTTCTTTTCTATGGTTTACCTCTGTCTCTGCACTGGGAATCTTAGTAAGGACAGGAGCCCATTAATTTTGTATGTCTGTGTCGCTTTGCCATGGTGTACTGTATATCCATATTAATTAGCCAGATATTCTCTGCTGTTTAGACCAAAACAAACTACTTAAAAGCACACAGAGACAGTTTGCTTTGTTTGTTTTTTTGTTAGTATAGTTTAAATGAGCCAAAATGCATAAAGACCAGAGCACATTTTGTAAAAGCTCATGGGAATACATAACTGAAGTTATTTGGAATGTGTGGGTGTTAGTGTTTTTTGTTAAACAGTTGTTTTTCCATTAATTTTCTGTCCTTACCAGTAAAGTAGGGTGATTCGTGTGATTTTGCATCATGAAATCAGCAGCTCCATCACCAGTGCTGTCTGTGGCATATGAAAGGATACATCCCATGTGCTCATCTGTGGCATCCTGTTGTTTTGACCTGCCTGTGTTTAAATAAATGCCTGTTTCCATAGAGACTATTCCTCAAAGAGATGTAACCATAGAAACCATTTATCTGGCTCCGGAAAGAATTAAATAAAAAGGGATGCTCTAAAAAAACATGAACTCTTGAACCTTTTTCATCACTATTTACCCTGAACTTGTGTGAGTTATATTTCACTGAATGCTCAACATGTCTATCGGATTCTCAGCCACAAATACATTATAAATTATGTTTGTTGGTTCTATATGTTCCAATGTTTGCGTTAGTGCCGACATCAGCTGTTTGGCTTCACGCATGTCTGTGTCTGTGTGTGTGTGTGTTGGGTGTGATCAGGCAGGGGCTAAGTGATTGATTGAAGGTACATATTCACCTGTTCACTGTGGCAGATATATGGAGGGGGTGAGTAGGGAGAGTGTATTTTTTGTTGACCGTTCATCAGTAATTGTGAGCTGGATCGCTCAAACATCTCAGGGTGATCTGTTAAGGTTTGTGTCCTTTGCTTCTCCTGGAATAAATGTGAACAGACATAAAGACGGAAACGGTGTCCTTGTTCGTGTAGCCAGTCAGCAATGCAATGCTCCCTCACTTATCCTCTCAGTGACTTCATTGTTTGTTTGGAGACACTATATTGTTAATGCCATAAAACAAGAAAAAACCAGTGCTTTTTGTGTTGCTGGAAAAATAAATGACCTTTTGTAAACAACTAAGCCTTTTATTCAAGTCAATGACTGCATAGCATATTGATTAGCAGTGATGTATTTTATCTAGGCCAGTATGAATGATGTCCCTCCATTGTGATTTTTTTTCACATTCACCCACTGGGATTCAATAAATCTACTTAGCCACTCTATTAAATTATGTTGCGTCTGGAAGCTTCCTCTCACAAGGGGCTTTGGACCATCTGTGGCCATGGCTTTCACCAAGGACAAATGAGGCATCGGTGCTGGGCAGGTCATTTAGCCTGATTCACTCATCTCTGCAGAAAATAAACTTCTCCAAGTGCTCATGAGTGCAGAGAAACAAGCAGAGTGAGAGCATGTGTGACAGAGGAGAATAATCTGTAGGGTATTTGTCAGTTTCATAGCTGCAAGTGTTGTATTTACCCCCCTTTTGAAAACTCAGACTCAACTCTATAATGTGAAACTTATTATTTACAACAGCCTTTTTACATAAGAATACCTTTAAACTAAACTTGTCTTATTCATTATACTACGTTAAACTGTGGAATCAAAAGTAAATGTTTTTTAAGTCCAACAGTGATATTGTTTGTAAAATAACAATCTGCATTATAATAAATGTCTTTAGATGATGAAAACAAATAAACACAATTAAATGAATTCCGATAGTATTTTTAAGAAAGAAAACTTTATTAGTGATTTATAAACAAAACACATTACCACTGTATCCAATTAGGTAAAATAAAAAAGTCAGAAAATAAATGAAATAAATGAAAATCACTACTTCACTGTCACAGTAGATGAGCGGGTGTACAAAAAAGGGTTTTACAACAGATCTGTGCTGATCCACTTAGGACAGCACATTTCCACCACCTTACATTGGGAAAAAATGACAGCATGAACGCCCACTAAACACAAGCATACACTACATATACCTTTATTTTACACTGGGTTATTTTTTTTCTGTGATTTTTCTCTTTTTAATAGTGAAAAGGAAGTGAGAGTTCATCATAGGATCATACATATTTCAGTTACAATATTACAGTGCTAGTTAGATCGTCATGTCAAAGCCAGACACAGATAGTGAATTTTTTCTTTTTTTTTCTTGCTTTGCGTGTTCTCAAAACCAAAAATCATATTTGGTTAATGAAAAATAATAAAATTGCATTGAAAGGTATCACACTATAGCATTTACAAATATCTAAAGAGGTTTAGTGGATGCCATACAACATCTGTGGAGCGTGATGATTGTAGTACATAGATGTTTGGCAGAGACAGAAGTACATACAAATATCTTCTGTGTGAGTAATGAAGAAAACTGATAATACTAAATAATAAAATCATAGCCATCTATCTATTTATATATATATTTCTCTATATAGTATGTGTTTCCTTAGAGCAATACATGCAGCAGCCACTTAATGGAGTGACATCATACTGAGCCGTAAAACTCTTGGGGACGTGGCAACAAGTTACAGGCAGGGGAGGGGAACCAACAGAAGCAGTTCTTGAGGCTTGTACATGCCCCTTTTTCAAAACCTCCAGAGAGAGGATGGGTGGGATATACCTGTGGGATAGAAATGCCTAGGTGCCCATTTCTTTTAGCAGATTACTAATGTAGAGACGATCTATGGAAAGTCTACACTACATTTACAGCGTACATAAAATATGCGACTCAACAATCCTAAACAATCAATTTAGAGAACATTTTCCTCCTCTTAAATGTTGAGGGGGAGGGCCAGCCCACGGCACCTGTCTCCTCACTTTATCCCAGTCCTCCGCCCCTGTAATCTGCCTGATCCCACCTGGTCCCCTCTCATCAGTGGCTACAAACAGGAAATGGACAGTGTACTGTAGTACTCACAAGTTAAAAGCACTGAACCGTTTTGCACTTAGAGAGACATCTGACAAAGGTTCACGGCGTAGACCCCCCGAGTGGGCTTCCATAGGCCTCGTTCACATTACTCCATGCTGTTCTCAGCACACCACAATGTTCAGAGCAGGCCATTCCCAGGATGGATCCTGAGTAGGGGGTCAGAGCGGGGGTAGGGGGCACTGTCTGCAGGTAAATGGGGGTGGGCATGACATGCAAAAAGCAGTTAAAGCTATGTGGAAGAAAAAAATAAAAAAGGCCAGAGTATGTCATAGAGTGAGTCTGATCAGAAATTAAATGAAAACAGTTCACAAACTTCGTCATCACATGAAGAGGCAGTCAGTGGTATGCGTGACAGAAAGGAAAAGGGAGCTGGGGGAGGAAAGGATGGCTCATGGCAGCTTGGGGCAAATACAAGCAGGTGAGCAGTTGTAAACTCAACGTATCAGGTAAGGACTGGTTTCTACCAAACATTCGATGCAGGAAGCATTTAGCTTTTTCTGCAATGGAGAGGGGGGAGAGAAGGTGTTTTCAGTCCACAAGCCAGCTTAGCCAGACTGTCCCCTCTGTGATCCTCAGGAAAATGTGAGTTTCTGTCCCATCTCCATCTTTTCAGTGCTCTCTGCATTCCTCAAGGGGGTTTCTGGCTGGAGGTGAAGGTCTCTGTGTCCTTCAAATGCAGTAAGCAAATACAGAGTGATTTGAAAGGATGCTGCTTCCATCCCGAGAGAGTTGATGTAAGTATGTGCACGGCAGCGTCGACTGTGTGGGACAAAAAGCTTGCAGTGTCTAGTTTCAAGCACATTTCTTGGATGTCAGTTGACTTTCTCTCCCTTTGTCATTTCTGTTCTTCTCTCAAGTGCTTTCTGTGTCCACTTAGTCATGATGAGCGTGTTTTGTTTTGTTTGTGTTTGCACATTTGAATGTGTGAGCATGCGTGTGTGTGCATGTGGTTTCATTGACATTTCAGGAAACACTATTGGTAATAACCAGAAAATTCTGCAGCAGTTGAATGTTAGCCATAGTTTTGGTGACTCTCATCTGTGCTATTTACAAGTAGAGTGTGTCCAGCTCCAGACTGCATACATGTGTCTCGATCTTCTTTGTCGTTCTTTTCCTTGGCTGGCACAGAGCTTTTTGTTGTTCTTGTACAAAGTATTTATCTTCTCTCAGAGAGAAAGGTTTACATATCGTAGTTAGGGAAGGTGTAAGACAGAGGTGCCAATGTGTCCAGTGGGTCAAAGTAAGAGAAAGGTGAAGAGAGATCCTTTCTTATCGGAAATGATGACCAACATATTATTTTTGGGCTTAACAGGCACATAGGGACGTGGATCAGATAAATCAAATGTATTTTTTTACCAAAGCAAGAGGAATCTTTTTCATCAAGATTAATTATTTACCTTAAGAGACTGAAGGTAAAATAAATGTTGGTCAGTAAAAAACGGTAATTAATTTAAAAAAAAAGAAAGATCTAGTTTGATTTCATATTTCCTTTTTGCCCAGTAGACTTTGGTTGGTACCTCTGTTTTAACAACGCCCTTTTCTGCTTCGATGTGTTCTCTCTCTGCTTCTTTACTCATCTCCATCATCCTTCCCTTTATCCTTCTTGTCCTTCTTGTCCTTCTTCTTCTTCTTTTTCTTCTTAGCCTCCTCTTTCTTTCCAAAGGTGATGAAATCGCTCTTGTCGTCCTCTCCTCCCTGGTTTTGTCTGATGGATATTATTGCAGGGGAGCCAGGGATGATGAAGGCTTCTGGGGGAACCTCGCCAGGTTTCAGGTGTTGTGGGGGTCCACCAGGACCACCGGGGCCGTAGCGAAAGTGCCAGCTGTTACTGTCTACGCCTGCACCCATTGGGGGTGACACCTCTCCTCCTTCACCATCTGTAGGAAACACAGAGATGGAAGTTGGGTTATTATTTGCTATTTATTTGCTTTAAACAGATGTGTTTACTTGCCTTCTAACACAAAACTTCAGATTTGCTGACATTTATTCCACACTCATGGATTGTAATGTAAAAAGCTTCAGATTACAGGCAGAAGCCACATAATATTTATTGGCATAGGTTTTTAGATTTTTCTTGATATGCACAATTTTGTTCTAATAAAGCACTTGATTATAGCAATAATAAATGTATATCCAAACAAAATATCTGATTAGATATGTTATCACAAACGTTTAATTCCTTCTCAGAATGTAAACTGGACCTAATTAATTGAAAGGCAAAAGTGTAAATATGTCCTGTGCTTTTTATTACATAATGCAAACTGCAAGATGAGTTCTCGCATGTTGACAGCAGCTACAGTAAAATATTAGTCAATAATGACGTAATCTATGTGGAACAGCTATGCTATGCTATAAAAGGCAAAGGATCTTTCCAAAGGGAGGCTGGTAAGTGGGCAATGAATCAAAAGCTCCCCCCTGGCCAAAGCTAACATCCGTGGTGCTGCTTGATGAAACATTAAACCTTTCATCATTATGTTAAAGGCTGAGAAAGGTCATGAAGCAAATCGGTGGTATTTCAGTGAAATTTAGCTCTGCTAGCAACATTTTACTTCTGTTCCATACAGTCTATTCTGCTGCTGTATGTAGACCCCACACGTTCACTTAAAGTGAATTATAAACACAATTTCTCACTTCAGATACATTCTCTGCTGATCACCCAAGTGAAATCCAGAAAAGAAACAGCAGCACAAAGAGGTGGTAAAAAAGCACATAAATAACTCTTTGCTGAAATGTACATTATATATACATTATACATTTTTGTCAGGATTAAATATAAAATCTAAATCAACATATCATAAACATTGGCTCCTTTCTCTCACACGTTCCTTTTATTTCTCTGACTTCTGAATTCTCTCCAAGGGGAAGATTAATTTAGCAGGTCTCCATCCAACCAGAGAGAATAGTGTCTGGAAGAAGGAGCCTGACCTCATGAAGCACCCAGGGCAGAGAGTACCGGCTTAAATTTTTATCTTAACCTTTTATTACCCTGCTAGTCCCAAAATATGCATGTTTGGTTTGTTTTCTGTCATGTTGCATGTCTACATAAATGGAGCTGTCATCCCAGCTACATTTGGATACAGACACTGCAAAATACTAAACTATGAATGTACTGTTTAATCTAAACAACCACAGGCTTTGGATGAAGCGTCTGATTGATGTACAAAAAATCTTCATAACATCAGACACACCATGAGACTGACATGCAGTTAATGTGTTTGTGTGTGTTTCTTTGTTATACAGATGCAAGATAATGAATCATCAAAACAATATCAAAATATTTAATGAAATTAATAATTCAGTAGTCTCATCGCACTTTTTCAAACATTCCATTTATTTTTTTATCTCTTCTTGCTTGTTTTTTCTTCCATATTTCACATATTTTCCAGTTACTAGCTCTCAGGGAGATCTGTTCACAGTGAGCGATTTGTGAACTAAATCCATGGCAAATGTGACGTCTCCTGCTTGGCATTCAATCCTAATAAGTCACACAGGCATGCACTGATGCACTGTGCCTGCTCTTGCACGGAAAAAGCACGAATCTAAGCAAACAATGACATTTAATATTTTAAGCAAAAATGGAATTCAGAATCCACTGTATGAATCAAAGCGAAAACGATTAGCTGATTAATTAACAAGTTGTTAAACAGAAGGTCTATGAAGCGACTATTCCTTATGTCAGTTATAGGCAATGTTTCAAGAAAAATGACAAACACTGTAGCATGTGAAGATAACAGATTGTTTTACAACTCTGTACATGGAACATCGTTGGATTTGGGCAACATATTTGATTATGTTAGATTGGGCTTTAACAAATTGTAATTTATTCAAGCAACTTACTGAAAGAGCAGTTTAGCAAATTACACAACATTGAAAGGGATTATTAGTTGCAGACCTATAGTATTTATAGAACACAAGAATTAAGTAGGTCATGCATTTGCATTGTTTCCCATCGCTATTCCCCAAAAAGCTCTCGTGCTTGCAGCACAGACTGCGACAACACAGCTGCAGAGAAAAGACAGAACTTGACAAAGAGACTGAGACGATTAGAAAAGGATAGGCTAGATCCAATCACTGCTTCCCCCACATGGAGACATAGAGACAGCTAGAGTCACATTCATTTACAAGGCGAGAGTCTTCCACCGTGGTTGATACGTCCTCACATGACTCAAGCAGAAACATGACTCGGACTCTTAAATCTTAAAAGGAAGGCAGAAAAAAAAATCTGAGTTCTGGAGTGTTGGCAAAGATTTTTGTCCACTCACTTGCCTCAAAGAAATTACCTGTCTTACTCAATGTGGCATCTTGATGAGACACCAGTGCCCCATAAATGTATTTTCATAAACAAAACAACACGCTGGAGAGTGATGAGTCACGCTGAGAGTAGACAGATGTAAAAGGCTAAGGCGGGACAGGGTGACTCTCTTAAAAGGGTCAGCTTCTTATGCTGGTAAAAATGAATTATTCAAGTAAACATATAATGGATCATGGTGTAGTCTCTCTGTGTTCAACTCCAGTGCAACTGTATAGCTAGTAGTAGTCTTCACATGATTTAGAGGTTCATTTTCTTTTTTTTTTACCACTGGCTGCTTTTATCTGATTTACTTTGCTTTATAATAATCTTGATCCCCACACAACCAACGAACCTGATTTGTCAGTGTTCTGTTGCAGAGCAAAGTACCGTCTCTTGCACAACCTTCCATTTTCTCTACTCCCTGCCTCTCTCTCTCTCTCTCTCTCTCTCTCTAGGTCTTGTTTCCTCTGACCTTTCATCTAATCTAGCATGAAAACTGAGTCAGCCAACACCCGTCCTCTAAGTCGTAATCATGACTATCAATGCTTATGGTAACAATAATGTGATTGGGCATTAAACAGCTCGTCCATGAGTAATAACTATTAGGCACATAACAGTTGCCCCCAAACATTTGAAACCCTTTTAAAAATGCTAGAGAGACACATGCTACTGTGATCAATAATTTGCCAAAACAGTCTGAGTCTCTGGAGTCTTCAGCCCAACATTTCTTAGTGTCCCTTTCCTCTCCTTGTGTTGCCCAAGGTTTTCGCAGCCACTTAAAATCACCCAAGCTCCATTTTGTCACATCTACTTTATTCATCGCCTTGTCTCAGCCAAGTATTGGCCAGTTGGGCAGAAGCGCAGTGGAGCGCAGTGTTACATAACAAGCTGAGGAGGAAGAAGAGGGGCCAGGAAGTGCAAGGATGCAGATACGAAACACAATGCGCTCCCTAAAAAGACAGAGGGTGGGTGGAGGAAAAAATGGATTCAAGAGCCCCCGAAGGTATGATTCTTTTTTCATGCTTCACAGGTAAAGAAGTTGTGATTGTATTGTCATGGCAGACAATAACCTGGGACCACACCCTTTTTCAAGTCAATGCCTGAGTGTGTTAAACACACACACTCACATTGGCAGTGTGTGTGCGTGTGTGTGTGTGTGTGTGTGTGTGTGAGTGTGTGTGAGTGCATTTTGATGAAAACAAAATATGATGTAGCTGTCTATTCAAAACCTAATTCTTATTCATGCATCTGTGTTTTTACTGCCATGCCTGGGTGGTGATAGAAGAATACATTTTGGTGCCTGCATAAATTACCATATTTTCCCAAACCTGCTAACTCCAAATCAAATAAAAAAATTAAACTGTCGCGGCTACAAATAATGATGAATGTTTTTCAGTTTTTGAGAACAAGTATACCTCTACATGCATAGATGAGTGTACACTTTTATGTTTGTTTCCCTGTTTTTGTTTTATGCCCGGTGGAGCACCTTGTCGTCTCCTCCCAGCTGGATCATGTGGCAGATGGTGGACACAAGCAATCCCCAGTGACAGGACTTAACACAATAAAAATAACACAGAACGTTGTTGTTTGTGTGGGAGTTTGAATCGTTATCTGTGTACAGTATATGTTTGCAAGTGTAGGTGCAAGGAAAAAAAATACATAGAGAGGGAGACATTGATTTATTCTCCAGAGAGAGAGAGAACGAGGGAGAGAGTTGGCAAGATATTTAAAGACTCGGAGAGTGAAGGATGGGAACAAAACACAGAGTGACTACAAAAGAAAGCAAATAACTGAAGTGAAGAATACGAAACAGATGGGCTGGAGAGACCGAAAAAAAATGGGAGAAGTCACTGGGAGCTTCTAGACTGTTCTGCCTTTCTGGTCATGCCAAGACACCCTTTCACATTAGAGACATGTTAAACCAACATCTAGAGCCTTAAAGCGTGACTTGCACTATGAAATCAACTGTCTATTACTTATACTTAAGTATGTGAAACCGTATACTCATACTTATAACTTGACTGTATTCAGTCAAGCATTGAGTTGGTGACGCAGCAAAGTGAAGCAGAACTCCTGATTATCTACTTGTTTACCCCCCTGTCCTTCCCTCCACTTCATCTTTGCCCCTGCCCAGTCTCTTTTTACATTGACAGGTGCAGCTGATTACTAATAACTCTCCGTGTACAGATGAGTGTGTGTGTGATCTGTGTTGAAAACAGCAAACAGTAAACCTGCATCTACCTCTGCAGTAAACCACCGCCCCAAAAAATGTAGGTCACTGTCCTTCTGTTATTCACTCCTCTGCTTTCTCTCCTTCCCTTCACACCTCATACGTCCAACTCTCACCATCCCCCTTTTTAACTCTATCACTGCCTACCATGCTGTCTTAGCTTGTCCTTCACCTGATGACACAGCCTGCTTTCTTATTCCCTTCCTACCAGCTTTTTGTCGCACACCATATGTTTCCACTTCCCTCTACATAACACGCCCCTCCTCTCTCTCTCTCTCCTGGCAATATTAGGGGCCATGAATGGTTGCTGTGGAAACTACATCCTTCAGTAAGCAGTAGGACATTGGAAGGAGTCATGGTGACGATGCTTGTGCTGATGAAGAATAAGGCTTCAAGCTCTCTTTCTCTGTCTAGTCTAACTGCTCTCCCCCAGCAACAGCAGCCCAACACAGCTTCCTCTCTTTCCTCTCCTACAGTCAAATCATTCTGCTTTACTCACAGTTACTCTCTCACAGTATGCCTCCATCTCTCCACCTTTCCTTTTATTAGTTAGTCTATTGTTTATTTTCAGCCCCTCATTTTGCGACCCGTCCATCTCACTACTGTCTCGCTGCCCATCTCTCACGGTAATGGCTGCAAATTCTGCAAATTTCTGTCAATGTTCTTCTAGTTTAGGGACAAATCTGTGTGATGCTGAAAGAGGGAGACTGAGGAGAAAGACGAGAACAGACAGGGAGAGAGAGTAAGACAGCAAGCAGAACCCTGATTGCATTAATGTGGGTCTGTTAATCTGGGCGTGGGCTTTGCTCCATCTGTCACAGCAGGAGCAGCACACAAAGCAGGCAGCCAATACACACTTAGAAACACAGCCGGGCACACATGCAAACACATACAGGCAGGTATAGATGAATTAAAAAAAAATACTACGCAATGACACACACACACACACAGATCCCAACGCACAAATCTGCACTTTTAAAATCAGATGGGAAGAAACAGGGGCATTTTCAGCTGTAGCTCTGTCTCTCACGTTGAACACAAACACTATGGTGTGAGGCGAAACAACACCCTGTTACAGCACCCATACCGATACACTCCCCAATATACTCCTGCTCCCCACATAAGGACGACATTCTGCCTAGCAAACAAAAGGCTTTAGTTATAAATAGCCCTGTCTATGACTCATAGTGATGTGACAGGCCACATTGAATCAATATGTCCATTTCTCTTATTTCTAAGACATGATTAACTGATTCAATGTGAAGGTCGAAGCAAACATCTTTCTCACTGCTGCTGTCCAGTAAACGTTTTATATATTATCTGATGCCTTGAAACCCCTAGTTATCTCTAAACCAAACCTGAAAGTTGACTTAAAGCAACTACAGCCCTTAGCCATTATTTTTATAATTAACCTGGCTGCCCATGAGATAAACAAGGAACAGTTTGCTCTGAGGCAAAGCAAGTTTAGCCTGTAGATAAGGTGTTGTTCTTGAACTGCCACAGCTTAATTAGACCACCCTAAATCCTCACCAGCTGATCTTGTTACGGCTGACCCACCCCGAAGAGTCGCTAATGCCCGTTTTCTCTCTCTCCTCGTTCTATCCATCTGTCGAGCCATCTAGCTCTTTCTGTCTCTCATGTTTAGAAGTGCCTGCAGGCTGTAAGTCCTCAGCCAAGGCAAGAAATCAATGGCAGAGCACGGAGGAGGCTGTGTGTGACAGTAGTTAGTGTGTGGGTAGTTTGTCTGGCTGCCCAGCCCATCGCCTCCCAAATGCAAAAGGCATCAGACCAGGCAATCTCTACATTCTTAATTACAACAAATCACGTCTTTATCTAAACTTAATTGCACTATTGTTTTTGGCTCAGTCCTTTCATTGTAGGCATGTTTGTCTCAGCTCCTCCTTTATTTGTGTCTGCCAGGACCCTCTTTTCAATATTTTTGACCCCAATTGCATGAGAAAAGTCAAGAGATGACAACTGAATTATCTTCACTGCTGTTTCAGGCTGCTGACAATGTGCACGTAGTTCATCTTTGGCCATAAATCTTGGTTCGGGGAAGGGGATACGGCATCATATGCTGGAATGTACTTATTACAATGTTTGTAAAATGTCGTCTAGTATTGAAGGTGCTGTCATTCAGAGATGTGCTTTGCTCCAACGTTCCTGTTCTTACAATTCATCGAGCACTCTTTTCTAATAAGCTAGTGTTTGTTTGAACCTTAGCGTTTTTGTCTTTTCCACCCTGATAAAGGCCCAAACGCGTCGTCCTTTTGTTCTCACTAAATAAAGTTAGTGCGACCATCTCCCGTCATCATCAGTTAACATTATAACGATAACGCTCTGGTCCTCGGGTAGAAACACTGCATGTAAGTCTGTTCCACCCTTGCAATGTTTCTGCATGTCTGACAAAGCCGATGCTGCAAAAAGGTGTAAACTGTTAAATTTAGACCTAATGGTTATCAAGCAACAAGCTATCTTGACACTTCATGTGCGTCACTTGCCTCCAGCTGCTTGACACCAAAAAGGCTGCCAATAATTATCATTCTATTAGAATAACACTTTGAATTAGACTCAGATTTGCAATTTCACAGACTGTCTTTCAGCTGAAACGCCTGATGGCTTAAGGTCTTTAAAATACTTTTTTTTCTAATGTGACAGCAATATAAACAAAGCTACAAAACATCCAGATTATAATTCATTCCCATTTGCTGTAATAATGCACCAAGACTGACTGCCCTCTTCATTAGGTATCGTCTAATGCCATTCAGTAAACTCTTCTGTCACTGTCACAGAGTTTTATGTTTTAGTACTGCGATTGGAGGTAGCGATGTGCTGGGGTGGGGTGAACTGCATTATACTGGTGTACTTTTGAACAATTCTATCACTAGTAATCACAAATACTGTGCGTTCTAGCTAGCTAGTGTTTCAATTAGTTAGCAATCTTAATAAAAAGTGTTTCCCTTAGCTTTGCTGTGGTGGAGGGAGCGGTTAGTGCCTGTTCTGTTTCCACAGTGTTAAACCTACATTCAAACCAGAAAGTGAGCTGTACAGTTTAAATATGAATGTGTGTGTGTCTTTTTGTGTTACTTTAGATTATGTTTGCTTGGAGAGGCTCCGCTTGGTTAATGATAGTAACGCAAAAACATGAGGGATGTTGCCAAGTCGGTACGTTTGTTTCTGTGTGAAACACAAAATTGTAATTTAATGCAAGTTACTTGATGTCTAGAAAAAATGCCTCAATTAATTTTCATAATCGAGTAATTTGAATAATTCGAGGAATCGTTGCAGCCTTATCTATCACTTAATACAAATTTTTTGAAATATCATTTCTAATCCTTCTGTATAGGGGATAGAGAGAGATTTACTTTAAAATGAGTTAGAATGCAATTATGTTTTATTTTTCTTCTGTAATGTGTTCTCTAATGTTTGTCCTCTGAGGTTCTGTGGTTTATTCCTCTGTAAACATCTCTCTGACAATCCAATCAACTGTTCGCCCTCTCACTAGTTCTCTTTCTCCCTGTATTGTCTCTCTTCCTGCCACAGAGAGAAGAGATATCCATCTCCGCCTCCGTAGCACATTCATTTCCTCTCCGTGCAGCAGTGGGAAGTGTCATGAGTGGGTCGGTGCGATCTTGTAGCAGATTTCTCTGTTCTCCTAATTTTTTTACTATCTTGTTGTTTGATAGGCTCTTGAGGAATGTACAGTTATTGGTATTAGATGGTAGTCAGACAAGTCTGGTTCTATTATGGGATGTATCTTATATAAATCCATTTACTTAAGTTAGAGATGACTATCACTATTTCAGACTTTAAATCAAGACTAGCCTTGTGTGAAGCAGACCTATTTCTTTATTTAGGCTTCCTTTCCTTTACTTGAACACAGTGTTAAAGTTAGGTGAACGTATCTTGACTGACTCACCAGCTGCACTTGACACTGTGGGCCAGTTCTGAACCAAAACCCCCTGGGCACCTTGGATCACCGAGGACTCTTCCATGTGCACTGAGCTGAAACACAAAAAAGTGTGATGTGTTAAATTGAACTGCAGTCGAATGCATCCATAAGTATAAATTTACAATTAAACTCTTGTCTCCATGTTTCCTGTAATGCACATGATTACAAATTGAAGCCTGGGTGCACGTGACACAGCAACCACAATCCCAGAAATGTGAAATTCAGATTAGGATTAAAATATTCACCCTACATTCCACTGACATTCTCTGGATTATGTCTTACAGATGACAGCTTTAACATTTTCATACCCTCTCTGTGGGATTTCAGCACCCTCACCCGTACTGAAAGCTCCACAGCCTCTGCAGTGCAGAGAAGCATAAATGCTGACACAAACCACAGTTCACTGCTTTTTCCTTATTTTTTAAAGAAAATTATTATTAGGTCTAGTCATGTCATTAACATTTAGTCATGAAGATTAACGTGATACCTGTTTAACTTTAGAAAACATACCATAGGACAACTAACTACATACAGTAACTAGTAATATAGAATTATGTTTTACTGATCTCCTTCAACCTACCTCTATTAGCAGAATTTCATTGTGTGTTGATGGCCCAAAAGGAGATAAATCACATACAGAAATATGTAAACCTATTTTATTTTTCATCATAAAACCACTTTCTCACCCTGTTCCTGCTCTACTTAAATCTGCAGCCTAGTCCTCTGCCCTTTGTCCCTGAGAATCTCTAGAAGTTAAAACGTTTACTAGGGGCTGGGTGACCTGGTAACTTTGGAACTTCTTAGGCATCAATTATAATTATAACATTACCTTGAAAACGAGACATGTCAAGCCTTTAAGAGCTGAGAACTACAAAGCACTGAAACTGACTTTAGTATGTAACAGTACAAGCCTCATGAGTGCTGCAGATGGCAAAAAGATGATTGTTTCTAGTTGTCTATATACAGTGTTTCAGTGATTGGGGCCATTTTAGGTGCTGCTCAGCGCTAGCCTGATAAAATATTAATGGCACACACTAGATTGATATTACACTCTTCACCATATGCTGGCCTTTTTTAAACATTGCTCGTCATCTGTCCTTCACTTATTGTCCGTAAACATTTACTTCACTATAGTTTTTCAGCAACTTTCACATACGGTTGAATTTAATTCTTGCAAATCATACTCAAAGTGATCAAAAACAATCCAGGCACACAGTTACATAATCAAAAACACAATAAAGAGGAAATATACATTTCACCAGAGATGAAAAAACTGCAAATAAATGATGTACATGATTTAAAGGCTCTGCTGCTGCAGACCTTGCCGTTTTGAAATGGATGAACATTTAGCGAGGGTTGGTGATGGAACAAGGGGGACAGCCAACCCAAACCACTTACAGTAGCGAAGCGGGAACGATTTAACATGTTAGACGGGTTCACATAAGCACATTAACTCTCATTAATCCCTGCAGTAATTATGAGGGAATCTGTGTTACATTAGTGACATTCATATGGTGTTAATCTGAAATGGACATCAGAGTGCACACATTAATACAGCACACTGTATATTTGTGTCTCAGCAGATAAATAAGGGCAACACATCTAAGCGGGACTACATGAGCCGGGTCCATATAAGTCGAGACAAAGATATCAGGCACAGTGTTAGACTTGCAGACTGACCAGTGGCACTAGATTTCAAATCAGATCAGTATAAAAAATAACACATGCTATGGCATGCAGGACAGATAGACCCATTTGTATGTTTATTTATTATGCTTTTAGGCATTACAGAGAAATATTATAGTCTCATATATTTGTTGTACAAATATTTTTTTTCATATTAATACAGAACCAGATCCATCTTTGCTATATCTATTCATAGGATGAGTGGGGATCACATAGATAGAAATGATATGTAGACAGGTAGTGACACCTTGGCTGAGTCCAGCTCCTTAATTATGGTGCCATCTCATTAGCATGACCTTTGATTTTGCGGCAACCACAGCAGGTAAGACTCTGTGTCATATGGATAATGTGATCATGAGTGGTCATGCAGCAATATCCATGTCCCTGATAGGCCATCTTTCCACCTGACTATGTGCCCTTCATCTATCAGTGACCCCCCCACACACTCCGATTATCATTCCCTACTGTCAGTTCTCCATCTGTTGGATAACACAGAGAAAGCCATTTCTAGCTGCACTACTCCCCCTCTGTGTTGTTTCTCAGTGATCATTATTACAGGTTTCTTAATGAAATTGATTTTGAGTTTTCTCATAATTGGCCAAAAGTGTATACTTAATAGCAACATTATTTTAAGGTTCCCAGTCACCCAGGTCATGGTTAATTAAAAAAAAAAGGTTAATCCAATAGCTTGTAATAGTTTGATTCCTTAACCTTCCATTCCAGAGGGCGTTTTCTATAAGTCTGAGACAGTCAGACTTGAGCAAGGTCTCTGGAATGGAAGGGTGAAATGTCGTCAAGGAATAAAACAAGTCCAGTTGCTATTGGATTAACCATTTTTTGAGATATATGGGCAAAACAAATAATTGGTATGTTCATTTTAAAACAACATATCGGAAAACTAATGAAAGCACCTTGAGCTCTTACTGTAAAATTATTATCTTTGCTTTGAACTACAGCACAAAAAACAAACATTTTATGTGATTTTGAATCACTCTTACTTGTGCTGTGTGGGAAATTGGACAAGGGACCAACATGTAACTTAGTATGGCGTTCTAAGCAGTAAAAAGTGATGCAGGATTAGATTATATGATCAACTCAACATAGACTACTGTATTAGTCCAATAGTGCTTGAATGTCTTTTGATCTTCAAGAAAAACATGATGAAAGTGGCTGGTGAGGTATGATAAGAAACTTACTGGAAAGTGCAAAGGAAAAAATAAATGGGATGCTTACCTCTGCATTACACCTCCTGCTCTCAGGGAGGCTGAATATCTCCAGTCTGAATTTGGCGCCTTGGGCTGCAAGAGAGAGCGAGAGGAATTGAGTCTTAAGTACAGGCAAAAGCCAATACCATGTCATTAATAAGTCATGGCGAGAACTGCAAGTGTATGCGCATCACGCACACACATGAACGCACAAACTCCATTTCACATACACACAATGCAGTGACAGTTTCTCTGCCTTTGAGGAGAGCCGATTAGTGAAACAAAGCTTGTATATGCATTCATACACACACACACACACACACACACACAAACAAGCACACTCAAAAAAGTCATGAAAAATTCAGAGGTTTCACCCCAGTGGCCCACTGACCACGATATCCTCTAGTACACTCATGTGGGGTCAGTGTGGTTGGTATATTACCACCAGTTCTGAGCTGTTTGTACTGGTGATGATGGTGATACAGATGGTCTCCATTTATTCCTATGCGCTCATGTGTGAAAATCTGTTTTGTTAAAATTGCTGAGGCTGATTGCTAGGTGATGCTAGATGATGATTTCTAAACGACCAGTGTTTTTCCTTTTTACAATACCCTTCTCCCATCCTCTGCTCTGCCTCTGTATATTTGCCACCCCCTCCCATGTAGTGCTGAGTTCCTTCTCCTTGTTATATCCTCTTTACACTGATTAAAACCTTGCATTTCACTGGTACGCGACCTGCCTGAGTCCGTCGACAAATCTCACCATGGAAACTGCAGAACCCAATTCTACCCTCCACCCTCCATCATTTTGCTCTTGGGAAGGTCACAGGTGGAGGAAGGGGGAGGAGGACAGATATCAAATTAACCCACTCAGTTCTACATCTAGACACAGACATATGATAACAGATGGGTGCATTATCAGAACCTCTGTGCATGTGCCACTTATGCAGTTCTTTAGAGGAAATCTAAAATGAGACTTCACTGCATGTGTTGCTACTGAGTTAATTTATTCCTAAACAGCCAAACCTGACATCATACAAACCATACAGTCCTCTAACCATAAAAGGTGGTCACTGATTTTTTAAGATTCTTCTATGAGATCCTGCTGTTGATGCAGCAAAATGGGCTGTTAACCTGACCATATAACTGAGGTAAGATTGCCTTTTCTCTAATCTGAACCTAAAACTCCGACAGAGCTAAACCAATCTGACTGAGGACATTAAATTCTCCATGCTTGGCCGTGCAGTTCATAAGAGACCCATTTGCAATCCCATTTCCTTTCAAATATGACAGATGTTCACTTGCTGCTGAAGCTGCATTGACCTCTGTAAAGTCTGCAGTGGACATTCATCACCGTTGAAATCCAATATTTGGTCTTAATGAGAGAAGCCTGGTGTTCCTCCTAGAGTCGTTCAAACAGAGCGAAGTATCCACAGGAATACAGGACGCTCTAGCATCGGAGACACTTAACAGGAATAAAAGATGAACTTATTTAAAGATAAATGCTCATTAACAAGCAAGTTGATGCTGGGCTGAAAAACAGGATTGATTTTTAAAAGACAGCCTGTTACTATGGCATTAAAAAAAACACCCTTAAACAAAAGCTCTGTTTAATTTTACCTTTCACACAATGCAAGGAAAAGTCCCATTAAAAATATCTTCAGATTGACTATACAAGGGAACAAATGGCTTTGTAAAAATGTTTTCAATATAGTGGCATGGCACGGCCCAAAATCAAACTAGTCTGCTTGGCAATATGAAAATAAATGACAAAAATAAAGGGGAAAAATATTCTCATGGGCTATTTATGTATATATTTCTTCACTTGGTTTAAATGGTAATTAAAAAGCTAAAGAAAGCTTTTGGTTTGACCACTGAGTAGTTTTCTCGCCTTTTCCTCCATTCTTCCCTCTCCCTCTGTGTGAACACTCCTAGCATGGATACAGAGCTCACACCTCCGCCATCAACACTGTGTCCAATCACCTTTCATTCCTGGCCTGATCTGCGAGGAGCCAGCCAATACACGCTCAGTACTGAGAAACGCATTGCTGCCTGTTAATTACATGGCAAGAACAAACATGACTGGCATCTAATGAGAAACACAGCAAGTGATAACAGAACAGATACCATAAACATATCTTTAGTCCTCTTATTTTCTCCTGTATCCATTCCTGCACAGACAGTTTTAGGTGCTCTGGGGTGAACACAACATTGTAGAAAACAAATCTAGACAATTTTCTCTAGAAATGACATCTCTGTACATGTCATTGTCAACCTTTTACATGGGAAAAGCTCTAATCTGAATGAAACTCAGACACAGTCTCTGCCTCGAGCTTGGCTTTTTTACGGACTCCCAAACTCTGGCTTAGTGTTCAGTGCCAGACACGTACGTGACCAGAAGAGGATATTTTGGTGCAATGGGACTGGTGGCCTTTGTAGCTGGCAAAGCATGCATTTTTCTACCTCTCTACAGTGACCAGTGAATACCCCCTGGAACTACTGGACTTGAATATTGTGGCGAACAACCCAGAGCAGACAAATAACCCTGACTATGTGGGGGTCATAGGTTGCCAAGCTACTGAAATCTACTATTTTGTTTTGCGGGGAGAATAAAAACAACCAGAAGGGAATTGGAGACAGTTCCTGTTTCTGAAACATTCATTGGAGGAAAAATTACCTTTGCCCTGAACCACCAAACAACTGTTCTTTAACAAGCGTGGAAAACACACAAAGACACAAAACATCCAACAATTTGAACTGCACCTACTTGCTGAAACAAACAGAGCACAGAGAAGCTATCTACACTTCAATATGCCCGCCAACATTGAGAAACAGAAAATAAATGACACACGATGTAAGGAGGAAATAATGGAACCATATACACAAACAAAACAATGGCATCTCTGCGTTTACCTTGATGTACAGAGATCTTATGAATTAACTTGAGAGAACTCAAGAAGTGAATCTTGCCAGTGGAAAGCAAATCGGATCCTTATTTAGCCATTTTAAGGTCTTGGATGCAAGCAATATGAAAAAAACAAAAGTTGCCACTTTGTACTAGAAACCCGATAGCTCTTCAAAGCAAAATATATTTTTAAAGTGACATTTTCCAGAATAACAGACGACAGACTACAACAACTCCAGAGATGTTAACTCCAATCCTACTAGAAGAACACCGCCCTACAGCAAAGCCTGAACCATAACTCTGACAATTTTTCTTTTATGCCTTGTGGTTTGTGCGTCAGTTACTAGTGGGAGACAGCATAAAATAACAAAGCATGGAGATTGCCCCAGACACACACCTGAATGGCAGTTGCATCTGGCATACTGAGACGCCGTACAACTATCTGGCTTTGTCCACTGTGGCTGGTGACATAACCTGAGCCCCAGGTGCCACTGTGTGGCCGTCCTGTGTTATAGAACATAAAAGTGTCACTTCCCGATGTGGCAGTCAGACACGTCTTGTAACAGTATGTTTTAGTTAAAGAACCATTTCCCCGCACTTCAATGTAATGTGGTTCCACTTTAAGGTCACGGCGATGGGCCACATTGCTGTTTGGCTGCCCTCCACCTGCTGCTCTTGCTGCTCCCCCACCACCACCTGCTGGAGTGCCCACCTCTGGCACATTCTTCTTGGACACGCAACATGGGCAGCAGGATCCAGGCTGTGTGCAGTAGGCATGGCAACGCACAATGGCCAGTACAAAGACTGTCACTAGAAAGACGAAGGTTGTGGCACTCAGGGCAATGATGAGGTAAAGGGTGACATTGGAAAACATTAAGGGGCTGTTTGGCCTGATGATTCGCTTGGGGTCAGGAGCCACTTTAGGTGGCAGCTCCATCACGTGCACGTGAATGGTGGCAGTGGAGGAAAGTGGTGGTAGACCGTTGTCATTCACCAAAACAATCAGAGCGAAGTAGGTGGAGTTGTCCTCAGTGACTCGCCTCGTGGTGCGGATTTCACCTGTGTACTCATGCACCTTGAACAGGTCAAGGTCTGTGTTGGTCTGATCTAGAGTAAAGAGCAGCCAAGCATTCTGCCCTGCGTCACCATCCCACGCCGTCACCTTGCTCACCAACACTCCTGCTTCAGCATTTTTCATCAGTGTCTCTGTGGTGCGACTCCCATTGGCAGGTGGGTAGATAACCCTAGGTGCATGGTCGTTCTGATCCATAATGTAAACATACACTGTGGCCACACGGCTGAGGGGAGGCACACCGTTGTCCTGTGCTTTAATCTGAAAGTGGAATTCTCTCAGCTTCTCAAAGTCGAAGGCTCGCAGGGCATAGGCCTCACCTGTGTTGGGTTTGATGCCGACATAGCTGGCCACACTGATGCCATGGTTGTTGTCATTGAGCACAGTATAAGTGATGCGTGCATTTTCTGCAGCGTCAGCGTCTGTGGCCTTAACAACACACAGAGGTGCACCAGGAGCATTGTTCTCCGTAATATAAACAGTGTATGACGTCTGCTCAAAACGCGGTGGATTGTCATTCACGTCTGCAACGTCCACCTTAAAGGTCATCTGAGATGACAGGGGTGGAGTGCCTCCATCCACAGCGCTGACAGTGACATTGTAGGATGAGATGGTTTCCCTGTCCAGGAAAGCGGATGTGACGATGGTGTAGTGGTTCCGGAAAGATTTGATCCTAAATGGCAAATGAGGCATGATCTCCAGGGTTACTTGTTTGTTTTGTCCAGAGTCGCGGTCATTCACGCTGATCAAGGCCACAACAGTGTCAGCCCGAGCATCTTCGCGCACAGGGCTGGAGAGCGAAGACAGTACAATATCAGGAATGTTGTCGTTGACGTCCAAAACTTCTACAACTACTTTACAGTGCACTGCCACAGGAGCTGGGCCTTTGTCCATAGCCTGTATGTACATTTCATAGGAGTTCGTCTCCTCGTAATCTATATTGTTTTTCACTCGAATTTCTCCAGTGTCTGTGTCCATGGAAAACATCTGTCTGACCCTCTCCGGAGTGTAACTGCTGAAGGAGTAGAAAACATCCCCATTTGAACCTTCATCGGGGTCTGTTGCATTTAACTTAATCACAAGTGCGCCCTTAGGAGAGTTTTCAGACAGCTTCACTTTGTACACGGAGCTGTCAAACGCAGGCACATTGTCATTGGCATCGAGGATACGTACATTGATTTTGGCAGTGCCAGTTCGCTGTGGGGTGCCTCCATCCATGGCTGTGAGGATGAGCTGATGAGAGGGCATCTGCTCGCGGTCAAAGGGCTTTTTGAGGATAAACTCGATGTGCTTATTATTCGAAAAAGGCTTAATGGAGTCCAGAGTGAGGTGCTCGTTTGGGCTGAGCCTGTATTGCTTCACAGAGTTTGAGCCGTCGTCTGCGTCCTGCGCTCCTTCGATGTGGAACCGCGACCCGGTGAGGGCAGACTCCGGCACCTCCAGCTGATATTCATCTCTAGGGAACTGTGGCGCGTTGTCGTTTACGTCCAAAATCTCCACCTCCACCTTGTGCTGTTCGAGTGGGTTCTCTAATACCACCTCGAGGTTAAACGAACAGGTGCCGCTGAATTCACAAACTGTCTCTCGGTCAATGCGGTCACTCACCATCAGCTTCCCGGTTTTGTGATTGATGGTGAAATATCTCCGTCCACTGTCCGAGGTGATTCTGATACGTCGGGTGGAAAGTTTTCTCAGGTCCAGACTCAAATCCCGGACAATGTCACCGACTAGAGCCCCGTTCTCCAGCTCCTCAGGGATAGAGTATCGAATTTGTGCACTTGTAAGGCCACCGAGTACGAAAATCACCAAGTATAGAGAAAAGGGCGCATTCTCCGTGACACTGTAACAGCATCGCGCCGTCACAGCCATCGCAGACAGGCAGAATTTGGAAAAATCTTTCCGTCTTTTCGGCTTGCTGTGTGTCCCCACCCGCCTCATTAAAAACGGGGGAATAGTCCGACTATGTGCAGGACGACCATGGCATTCTCTCTCCCTGTTGAAAGGACATTCTCCCCCGTGTATCCATGTTTTCTTTGTCTGCCTGAGTGATGTTTTTAAATTTCTCTATCCTACGAGCAAGGCTGACTCCCTTCACTGATCCTGCCTATTGGTCTCTCTACCTCTCCCTCTCTCTCTCTCTATGCTGTGTGGTGATGGTGTCTGTGGGCAAAGTGGGAGGGGGAGCCACTCGCTCAAAGGGTGCTGGCTGCATTTCAGCACCTCCGATCGCGCAGCATCTAATAAAAATAAAAACCCATAATCTACCAACGCTGTCGTTTAACCGTGCATCCCCACACCTGGACGCGCGCACACGGAGCGACCAAAGTCATCTGTCGATTTTGCGGGGGAAATTAAGTCGACACAGTCGTTTTCCCTCTTTTTGTCAGTGCCACCGCCCTTTTTATTGTGCGCTGGGAAACTGATTTATGAACCAGCCCGGCGATTACACGTCCTCACTGATGCAAACCAACAATTACTCAGCGACCCTGCAGCCGAACGAAAACGTAGATTTCTGCAGACAATACAACCTTTTGCGAATAAAGAAAACGCCATATGCAAGAAGGCTGTAAAAGGTTGCATGCAAATTAGGCACAGCAGCTCTCAGAAAGTCAAGCTAATGACAGGGGTTCAAATATTCGATTGTCTATCAGATAAAAAAACACCACAGGGAGACGAGGAAGAGACAGGTTCTTTCACACACAGTGGGGGTGGATCTGGCTGTTTCACCTTGTCTCTTTTCTCGATTTCGGTGCTGAAACATTCAATTCTGCCTGAGCACCCGGGGCTGTCAGCACAAATACATTATGTGTTCCTTCGCGATATCACTTTGCCCTACAGAGACAGCTGACGATGCTCTGCACTTCAGCTTCTATTGGACGCAGGTGCTGCAGAGCCCTTCGCGCCACAGGTCCATTCCTACATGAAACACAAAGCCCGTGATGTCACGAGGTTGTTCACTGGTAAACGTTCAAAACATAAGAGGCATGGTGATTATGCTGACATACACCGCACGTAGTTCTATTTTACAGAAACCACAAAACCACGTGGTGTTGCACACCGTCAGTCATCGGGTTCACATCCTTAGACCACATCACCAGATCTTACTGGTTTACCAGCGCGCAGGTGCACTGTGTACAGCATTACAACATGTGTGTTGTGTAGCAGGTGGTGACATTAATACAGGTTGTTTTCTAATTATTCCAGTCTCGGTGTTCATGTATTTCAATTAAATTCCAATTTAAATTGGATTCAGGTTGATTAGTTGGGCCTTTAAACCTCATGCAGTAAACGTTTTTTTCCTTTTTAACCGTGATTAAAAACTGTGCTGATCACTACACTTTACACGGGCTTGCTGTGAACCAATGGCCTTGTGAGACCCTGAGCCTTCTAGTTTCACCCCGGCCACTGGGCCAAGACGAGCATCCCTCGCCCACTTAATCCATTCTCTCTCCTGGAGCTCTGGCACTCTCACCCACGCTCGGTCTGCCCACGGCGATGACAGCGCTTGGCATCCAGGGAGGCGGGGAGAAGAAAGTGAGTCACTCGGATGCTGCTAGTAGATGGGTAGATAGTGAGCAACTCTTCACACTGCAAGGCGACGAGGAGGAGGTGCTGAAATGGGGAACTCGAGAAGCAGCGAATGTTCGCCTAAGGATAACAAATTAAGAAAAGAATATCTTCTACGGGACGCTTGTAAAAGACTCACTTTGTTTACCTGAACCGGTATCAGTGTCATAACCAAGTGAGCCCAGATACTTTCGGATATAGATCCAATGCCTTTGTTAAACCTTTAAAAGGATACTGTAATGCACTTTGTTCGACACGGATTCCTCTCTCTGCATTAGGCTATTATCCGTCAGATCTGCAGGGAAAGCAGTGTTTCTTTCAACCCAACAGTCTCGCTCCACGTGTACGGTCTGCCACACTAATCCTGACATTTAGCACATTTTCCCGCTGGGATGTTTGGAGATGATACGTTTCTCTCGCCAACAAACACACACCTGCAGGAATAGCTGACCTTTGCGCATGTCCTTCTTGTTCTCCCCCCTTTCCTCTCTCTACCGTCCTGCGTTTAATATGTTACAGCTCTCTCACACCTTTTGCAAATACGCCCATCTGTTCCTGCCTTAATTGCGCGCCGCCGAGCTGTGGATTATTTCATTTTTCGCCCAAGGGTGCCGCAGATATAGTTATCACCATTGTTCTATTTGACGCCGGTTAGGCATCACCAAACACGGGTTTCAAGTAACAAACTGGCTAATTGGTGTGTTTAATAAAAACAACACGTTGCCAGAAATGCACGCGCTGCACATCAATTAATTTACCTGACGTTGACAGTTTCTTTCCTCATTCTGAACCCTCATCTAATCCCTGCATATATTCACTTTCCCAGATCGTCTCTTGCTTACTCTCCGCTCTGGTGTCTCCAGCTGTGCCTCTGTCTGACATCCGCTGTTGCAGCTGAGGGCCGGCTGAAGAACATACTGGCGTGAAAGTGGACGTGCAGACAGAAAAAAAACAGATTGACTGAGGGAAACTGGCTTTACATGGACAGGCCTATGATGGATACAGAGAAGGGAGATAATTCTGAAGATTAAAAAAGGAAGACTCCCTCTTTCCTTATTCTTCAGCAGTTCCCTATTCAATCAATTATGCAACACAGCCACCATATTAATAACATTCTTTTCACTTGGACTCAAGCTCATTAATAGTGTAAGGAGCCACTCTAAAAGCCATTCATTTTCCCTTCTCATATGGAATCCCCTCCTTTTCAGTGAGTCACATGACAGCTCCATGACAGAGATCCACAGAGAACCAGGTCAATGCTGGGCTATCATGAAGCAGGACTCATTGCATCACACCCTCAATCAACACAAACAGAGGGCGTCATGCAGACTGAAAAGGCATTTCTGCCTGTAGGCATGTACACTCACACACGTCCACACAGAGGCATTAAAAAATGCAGCTTCAAAAACACACACGCTACTAAATAACACAATCGTTTTGTCTGAATATGTGTCAGAAGGAGTCAGTTCATGCAACATGGCATCAATCTATGACTATGGATTAGAGTCGTTCTAGAGAAAGACACATGATTTTGTTTGCTTCTTCGTGATCCGTTTATGTTGTCCTCTGTTTCTCTAAAAGTTAACAAGGATGCCAATGGAAGGAGTGGGAGAGGCCGTCTGGGCAACAGGGAACAGAGGTGGCACAGAAAGTGAAATTGGTCCCTCTGTTGGAAGAAATTGTTATTACAAGGGTTGGACACGTGATCATCACCCCACTGCCCATCCATGCAGGCTTTCTCATTAAGCCAAAGCACTAAAACCTAATGCCAGCTATAAGTGTGTGTGTGTTGGAGAGAGAGAGAGGGAGAGAAAAAGAGAGAGGAAGGCACCAACATCATCAGCTCCGCGCTGCAGTGCCAGTCATTTTCTTTCTCATTTTCAATGCCATGACCATAATGGTTAAAGGAATATATATAAAAAAAGACACCCTCCAGAGGTGAGATGAGAAAAAGCAGTATGAATACTGATGGTATGGTGATGTTTTGCTAAAAAGGAAAATAAACAACATTATGTCCCACACACATATATATATATATGTACCACAATCTGTCCTCTAGTTTTGCCGATACTTACATTCCATTGCTCTAAGCTGAAGAAAAACAATACAAAACTCAGTAAACTGCATAAGCAAAACAGGCGAGTGGCATTACTTAGGATAGCCATTTATAGACTTATATAAAGCTGTTTTCTTACATGCTTCTCGTCTTTCTTTTTCTATGCACAAGAACTTTTCCATTTTAAAATCTCTAGAACAAAAGTCCCATGCTAACCACAATCCTTTTACTCAGGTGAATGCAGTAAGCGGGTGGAGGAGGCATGCGCTGGGTGTGTTTGTTTGTGCTGATCCCTTGTGTGCCTTGCCTTCAGAAATACAAGGGCACGAGAGAACTAAAAGAAGCCTGAATCCCTGCCTCTGGGGGCCTCCAGGGGTTAAACAGTTCCTTGGTTGTCCTGTTCAGCCTGTGCATAAATCAAACAGATTCATGTTGTGGCAATGAACAAAGCTATCAGAAAATGCAGGCAGGCTTTGGATACTTCCCTCTTAGGATGCCCTGGCTTTGTATCCTTGCCGGATGGGAAAGGATGGAACCCGTGGTTCTGAGCATGACAAAGCTAATCTAACGACTGCAAAAAACACCCCGATGCCACTAAGAAGGAGCACAGATGGAGGATGGGTTGGAGGAAGTGGGGGATGAGGCGAGGGGTGGTGATAAGTTCTTCGTTTTATCTGTGACCAATTGTAAGCTTGTGATGTTCTCACTCATCTGCAGGGGATGTATTTATGTATATTTTTGGGACATCTCATCCTTGGGAGCACCCATTTTCACACTATCTCATGCTCAAGGCTTGAGTATGTGCTGCTATATTTGTGACTTCCTCTTAATCCCTCTCCCTTTATAAGACAAATTCTCTGATACTTCCCTGTGCTGCTCACTGTGTCTGACTTGGCATTTCTGTTCAAGATGCCGTATTGAACATCTTTAGTCTGCATCTTTCCCTTTGCCTCCCTCTACACTCCCCCTGTCTCCCATTGTGTCCACCATGTTCCCTTCCTGCTTGCGTCTACAGCACATGCTGGGATGGATGCTTGGGTGGGGGCGGGTACATACTGGCAACTCTCTGGAAACAGACTAGTTCATCATTTCATTACAGCTAAGAGCAGTCTCCATGGCAACCGCAGACAGCAGCACTAACCTCACTCACACAAAGGACACACCCTTGTAGAGGAGAAAAACAGGAAGCGCTACAACAGTCATGTGTGAGACAGACACTGACATAAGGAAGAAGAAGAAGAAGAAAATACATTTTCTGTTACCTGCTCTGCTGTACTGTCATCTTGCACTATAACTGCATTGTTCTTCTGATCTACTAAATACATACTCCCTAAATCTTACATTGGTGAATGCCTCTACTGTACTGAATGTGTGCGCCTTAACTAGGATGTACTGTAGATCAATCAATAATTTAATGCCTTTTACAGCATCAGGGGAGAAGAAGCTTTTATCAGATACACACTCTAACCTTAAGGTATCATCTTATGCCACAAAGATAGCTCTCTCTCGAGTTCATCAGTGTGTCTACCTTATGGAGGATCTATGAAACCCACAACATTCAATTTTCACAATATGCTCATACAAACATACAGGCTTGCAACACGACATCCTGATGGCTGCATGGATAAAGGCTCTGCTTCGTCCACTCTGTGCCTTTGCCCCGCCCCAACCGGTTAAGCTGTGATTGACATTTGATGCTGTCATCCCCACCCCGCCGCAGAGCAGGAAGAGAGCTGAACTGTGTGGAGCTGATACCTCCATCGGTACTGAAGCTCCCTGCTGCTAGTGCTGCTGCAGCAAGTAGCGGAAAATTACCTGCCCCTCCCCCCTCTATCACATTCACAGAGAGCTGCAGCACACACAACACATACTGAACCACTTTTACGCAGAGAGCCAGCTCCAGGCATTGTTTCAGGAAACCACAGCTTAGAGAGCTTGGACATGTAGCAGAGACCGTGTGGGGGAAATAGCCAAGCAATTTTCAAACACAGGTTCAGTTAGATGGCGCATGCAGCGCGCTGCCATCTTTAAATCACACGCTGACCCACTTATAAGCTTCACATAGCCTGTGCACATCGCCTGCAATAAGTAATGTCTGCTTGAGAGGGCAGAAAGCTCCCGGTTCAGTCTCCTTCACACTGAACCAACCAGACGAGCAGAATTTTGACAGCTCAGGCCATGCTTGTTTGTGCTGTACCACTCCCTGAAATGAGGTCATATCGTCTGAGTGACGCAAAGCATCACAGATCCACCTCAATACAGTGAACAGCCTGCCTAACGGAGAATATCTGGTGACCCTGCACCAGTAACAAGCAATATAATAAATAATAATAATAAATAAACAAACATGGGACCTAAATGAAATTTGAACACATGTAGCATTTCTGTGCTATTTGACATCAGCAGATAAGGGCTCCCTCGGCTCTGTGCACACATTAGATATGTTAATAAAAAAACATTAGATCGTGTTTAGAGCGCTCTAAGGCCAATGGCACACGTCTGCCAAAATGGACATCAATTTCCTGCTACTCTCTCAGCTGCTCCCCTTCTTGGAGAGAGATGGTGAAGGAGAGGGGGAGGGGAAAGAGATCTCACAGAGAAACGTGTCACAGCAGAGAAAAATGTTGGAGAGATGAACAATATCATGGAGGCTATGTCCTCCTGCAGCAGAGCAAACACCAATAAAACGTGGAACAGACAGGACTAAGTATAACTAAATAAATAAGGAATTGTGTGCCGTACTAGTGGATCAGATTTTACAAAACAGGGTTTGGAAGATGAAAGACCTACATTTATGTTTAAAGCAGATGTATTTTTAGAGCTGAAAAGAAACAGCCCACAAATCTCCTCACTATCATCTTGTTTTAAGAATGACGGTTTGGCAAAAAAAAAAAAAACATTTCTCAGTGTGTTAATCTAATATTAAAACCAAGCTATCACACACTGCCCTATAAAAGTAAAACCATGTTTCACAATACACCAGGGTCTCAAAGTGCAAATCAAGCACCTGCAATATTAATATATAAGAGGATGACATAAAGTGAAGGCATAAATCTATTTTAAAAATCAGAGGTAAGAAAATGTTTCTTACTAAATAATATGTGAGTAATTGCTCTGGGTCGAAGATGATGCAAAAATAATTAGATTGTTACAGATTACAGAAAAGCGTCTTCTGAGAGAAACAGTTGAACCATTTGCAGTAGGACTTAAGCGCTGATGTCATTTACAAAATCTGAACAGCTGAATTTCATTTTGACATTCTTTAGCTGTTCAAGCTGTATTTAAAACTACCAGACAGAGCTATTGTTGTTCTTTGTAACACTAGTCGTGCTAACATTGGTGTTGTGAAAAGGACAAATGCTCATGACCTCATATAATCCTCTGTTTTGCTCCATTTCAACACAGTAAGACCTAATGAACCAGTAAACTCATGTGAATGTGCAGTGCATTCAACATCAAAATCTAAAGTAAATACAACAACAACCAAAAGGCCAAAAAAGACGGTCAAGTGCTGGTATCACATAGCACATAGGGAAACGTCTCACTACAGGAGATCAAAACTAGCTGTTTACTTTCCACCTCAACCTCGTGTACCAAAAGTTTGCCGTAAACAGCCCAAAATGTAATATTAAATATGAGATAAGTTGACAAAAAACGTTAAACAAAGACCATACACACCATGTGAATTCAAAATCTCCCTCCATGGCAGCTGAAACCTACCGCTAGCTGACACCACAGTAGCTAACGCTAGTTGTAATACAGGTCCGAGCCGCTGGTGGCAGCGGTGACCCGCGTGCTGCGAAACAGCAGCTGCGGCGAAGAAGAAGAACAACAACGTTAAAAGAAGAAGAAAAATGGCGCGATCTTGTTGATACCATGAAAATCTATGACGCTCAGTGAGATTGTAAATTGTGTTTCTGCTACCAGATTGCCTGCACGACATCGCCTTTCTCTCCGGTGAGTCTTTGTTTTTAAGCAAACGAACCTAAATGTATTGTGCCGTAAATGTTATGGTGGACATTTAGATATCAAACGCACTCTTCCCAGAGTTGGGGTGTAGTTCTTGCTAACCTTACTAGTAACCAAAACAACGTTAACGCCCGGGGTTATTTAGCTCATCTAAATGCGGAAACACTGTATGCAACTTTAGCTGATGTAAGCATGAACTGTTCCCAGTACTCTCTTCCTGCTCCCATCTGCTCTTCAACCGCCTGAAACATCATTATAGATATTACTCGTGTTACTGTACACACATCATTTAACTAAGGATATATTTTTGATTTGATATTTTATGCTTTGCAGTACATTGAGTTAAGGTATAGGATTATTTTACTTGGCAATGTTACATTGGATGGTCAAATTTGAGTATCTCTTATTTCATGCATTATCAGTAAAAGCACTTAATTATTCTTGTAAATTATGTTACATGTTAAAACATTAGTTTAAACATTAGTTCCTACCTGCCGTGTCGCTCATGGGAATGCCTAGAGCGTAACACAAGGTGAGAGGAACAAGTGGATACAAGTGTGTAAGTGAGGAAGGTTGGAATGTAATGCCGTGTTGGTGTCAAATAAAATAAGAAGTTCAACAAAGAGAAGTGTAGCCTGTTTAATACCTACAGCCCAGAGACTGGAGCATGCTACCAACGACCAGAAATACAGGTGAGAGTCATAGTTAAATTACAATAAATATGAAGCCACAAGACTAAGTGATAAAGCAGAAGTGGTTCACATTTCCTGGCTTGTAAGAAGGAGCAGTAGCTATTAAAAAACTATATAAAATAATATATCCACTTTTTACTGAGTCGCTGACTATGTGGGATAAATAGATAATAACTATTTGGGGAATTACAGTGTTTCAATTTAAAGGTTGTCGCACAAATTCCATATATTTACCTATGCAAAATATGCAATTAAAAAGTTGACTATTGACGTTTTAGTTTGTTACGTTTATTTGAACATGAAACACGAGTAATGTTATTTTTCCCAGGTCTACTTATTGCAATGATAATTTGCAGCCCTTTCAGCACCATGGACAGCGTTTAAAGCCACTCTGCAGAAAAGAAGAAAAAGAGGGAAATACATGGTGAACCTCTGTACCGCAGAGTGTTTTAGCTACTGTAGTGAAATGTGCGCAATCGTTACGAAAATTTGAAGTTTCTAAATTCGTCTTTGGGTGATTAGCTTTTACCTAGCTGAAGTCTGAGTGCTGAAGTGAAATGACAAAATCAACAGATAGACCCCCCCACCCCCACCCCGCGCTCCTTGCTCCTCAAACTTATTCTTGAATCACAGTTCACCTTGTCTGTATTAGGTAAAGTCTGTGTCCTGGTAAAAGTGTCTCGACATTTGAATTCACTGTGACTTCAAAGTGACCAACAGCAGCTGACCTCAGTAAAAGCCCAAGATCCAGCGTTTCAGCACAAGTTTACTGATAGTAAGTTACATAAACATTAACTTCTGAGACCTAAAATGTTGTCCCGAAAATATTACCAACATCTACAGAGTCCAGCAAAACCACGTATATCTATCTTATATACATTTTGTTGTAACATGCACAAATGTATCAATGACAATAAAGTGGATTTTGGATTCTAGTTGGAGCACAAATTCCATATATTTACTTATATATATGCTATATAACTAGTGGTAAATTATGCAATTAAACAGTTGACTCTTAACGTTTTAGTTTGTTACATTTATTTGAACATGAAACACCAGTAAATTTATTTTTCCCAGGCCTACTCATTGCAATGATATTTTACAGCTCTTTCAGCATCATGGACAGCGTTTAAAGCCACTCTACGGAAAGGAAGAAAAAGAGGGAAATACATGGGGAACCTCTGTACCGCAGAGTGTTTTAGCTACTCTAGGGAAGTGTGCGCAATCGTTACGAAAATTTGAAGTTTCTAAATTCGTCTTTGGGTGATTAGCTTTTACCTAGTTAAAGTCTGAGTGCTGAAGTGAAATGACAAAATCAACAGATAGACCCCCCCACCCCCACCCCGCGCTCCTTGCTCCCCAAACTTATTCTGAATCACAGCTCACCTTGTCTGTATTAGGTAAAGTCTGAGTCCTGGTAAACGTGTCTGCTCCGTTTATACTGATCAGCTCCGCATCTACAGGCGGATACGCAGCGGGGAAAACCACTACGTCACTCTTGAGCGTG
>JAUMHF010000002.1:9927129-9943229 GCA_032359275.1 Microctenopoma steveboyesi | reverse complement strand
GAGTTGATGTTGATCATTGTAGATAATGGCAGAGAATCACTGTTACTTTGTGAGAATGAGTAGCTCACCTGGCTGTTTTTATCAACATCAGCATCAGTTGCACTCACTGTTTTAATAACTGCGCCCACTGGACTGTTTTCGTTCACGTATACACTGATTATGGGTTCTGGGAACAGAGGCGGGTTATCATTGACATCAGACACGAGTATAGAAAGAACACTTGTGCTGGAAAGTGGCTGAGCTCCTTTATCAGTGGCGACTATAGTGACGTTGTATCGCGGAACTGTTTCTCTGTCCAGTGGTCCATTAATTAACAGCGAGTAATAATTTTTATAGTTTGGTTCTAGTTTAAGTGGCACATCGTCTTTAATCAGGATTTTCACGTCACCGTTTTTTCCACCGTCTCTGTCGAGAACTGACACCAGTGCAACTGCGGTGCCTATCGTCGCGTCCTCCTTCACTGTGTCATGCAGTGATGTCACAGTGATCTCAGGAGCGTTATCATTTAAATCCACCACCTCTACCAGCACTTTACAGTGAGCAGACATAGGAGGCTGACCTTTGTCGCTGGCCTCTACGCGTATCTCAAACGCTTTTCTTTCTTCAAAGTCTATGCTCCCTTTTACTTTAATGACACCCGTTTGACTTTCTATTTCAAACATATCCAGAACGCGACCTTGATCTTTGCTTCTCAGTGAATAAACTATCTCGCTGTTCACGCCCTCATCTGCGTCGGTAGCGTTAACAGTAATTACTGTTGTGCCCAGTGGCGTGTTTTCGGGAATCTTTGTCTTATACAAGGTTTCGCCGAATATGGGGATGTTATCATTATTATCTAAAACATTAACAGTAAGCTGTGAGGTGCCTGATTTCGGAGGAGTCCCTCCATCCACAGCGGTGAGTGTCATTGTTATAACGGGCTGCTTCTCTCGGTCTAAAGCTTTCTGCAGCACTAACTCAGCAGACATACTGTCACCTGATTTGTGTACTGCTAAAGTGAAATGTTCATTCTGGCTCAGTTTGTAATTACTGACTCCGTTTTTCCCTACATCTGAATCGGCTGCTTCAGATAATGCAAATTTCACTCCCGGTAACGTACTCTCTGCGATGTACAGATTTTGCAGTTTAGTCGTGAACAACGGGGCATTGTCATTTACATCTATAATGTCAACATCAATACGATAAAGCTTCAAAGGATTATTTATTACTGCTTCGACACTTACTGAGCATCTAAGTTCCTCTGCGCACAGCTCCTCTCTGTCTATTCTCTCACTGACATACAGAAAGCCACTCTTCAGGTTTACCTCGAAGTATTTTCTCCTTGATCCACTAACAATATGAAACATACGGGTTTCCAGTTCCTGTGAATTGAGGTTTAGATCCTTAGCTATATTTCCAATAGGGGTCCCCGGGGTTACCTCCTCTGAGATGGAATAGGAGAGCTGCCCAGATACAGTTTTCCAGAAGCAATACAGTAGGAAAAGCCCGAGATGCATCTCAAAATAGCTCCATCCATAAGGCGAATACATAATTATGTTCAGTCATAAAAATGACTTCCAATCACCGTCAGATATTTCTACAGTGTTTTAAAAAAAAAGCAGAGGTGACCTTCAGTAATTTTGGATAATTCTGTTTGTCCCCCTTTTCCCTGTCTCTACATAACAAAGACTGAGCAAACGTCTCTGTAGCCTGAAAACGGGAGGGGCCTAGTGGCGTCAGACAACAGCTAGTCTCCGATGGATCAACAGCGACGCCACGTGGTAAAAGGGCGAGTATGCAGAGAGGAGTGAACATGTAGTGTTGCCTGCTAAGTTGTGTAACAAATATATAAGACAGAGAAATTGAATTTCAGCACCATGGACAGCACCCAGAGTGCCGCCCAATCCCAAGCCGTGTCTGTCGGTTTGAACACACACACACGCGCGCGCACACACGCACACACGCACACACACACACACACACACACACACACACAGAGCATCCACTTTACTACTACCAGAAGTTACAAGATCCAACCATTTACCTGGATTCTCTGGTCAGGAGCAAATTTCTTAATTATCACCATGTTTCTCTTTGATAAATTATCACAATTTTTTGCTTTTCATTTAAGACCTTAACATTAATTAGTTTAATTATTTTTAAATAATTATTTTAGTCATAAGTATCAGTATTTATGTAATTTCATAAATATATAATTTGCTTCGAGGTCACTACTTTCCTTTTTTTGGTGTCAGCTTTGAGGCCAATAAGTACACTAAATTAGACATTATTGTCCTACTGTGTGCATAAACACATTAAACACATCTGGGTGCTGTAGTGTTTTTTGGGGTTTTTTTTAGTGTTTCTCCACATTTCCACAGAGACAGTCATAAGCTTATGAACATTCCCCCATTTGTAATCCCAGGATTAAGCGCTGGATTCAGAAACTCCTGTCCTATTTCCATTCTGTAGGAAACATGATTTGAAAATTATTAATAACAATCGCTCCCTGAGCTGCAGTCATCCGATAACCCTACAATAATAATGACTCACAAAAGATAAGTTGTGTGCTCAGTTTGGGGCGAGGACAATGGGTAGGTTGCACATGTAGGTTATTTACAGGATCACCTGGCCCATCAGGCCCAAACAGCCTGTGATGAAATTCAGTGATTCATGATTTATTTGTAGGTCACTGTCTTTGCTGCACAGACTTTACTGGACTTAAGCCTGGACTCTTTTTTTTCATAAAATGAATATGACACTCTGATGCTACAGTTTAGATTATTTATCTTTTAGAATACACCTCCGGGGTCTACTGACACTGCAGCTTCTATTTTATTTAATGAACAGGGGAATTCAATGTGTGCTATTACAAGTCACACATTCCCAATAATTATTAAACAAAGCTATAATGGAGTGTAATCCACAACTTAATCCCAAGTACTGCATATTTTTTTCAAACAATGAGTAACTTCGGAGGCCTTGGTACTCAATACAACAGGGGAGCAAAGTCAGGGCCTCTTTCTGAGCCTGCTCACTGGGTCATGTGGAGAAAACACTGTGTCATGCAGATATAAAAGATGCTGAAAACACAGTCTCTTCTTCCAATGCCACATACCGCCCCTCTACGAAACATCCGCAGAGGGGTCAATAATCAAATAACATGCCTATATGTGCTAATGTAAAAAGGGTAAATGATAAATTACAAACACAAATTCACATAGATATAGGCGAGTTGTTTAACTGATTAACCTATTACAGAATTCTCCAAGAAAGTAAAGCACTTTAACTTATAGATGCATTGATAAAAGTCATACTCCCTGAGGATATGATAATTAAATTTGCTGAATAATTAATACTTGTTTAATAGTAGTTAGGAAAAACACACAACATTTACTCCCTAAACACATGGAGCAGTGCATAATAAATGTAGTAGTTGTGTGCCTGTTAACCTGCTCTTCTGAGTGGGGTTTGCCTGTCATGTGCTAAAGTTAGAGTAGAAACAGAGAGCAGTATGATCAAAGGGGGGGCAGGAAGCACTGAGCAGGAAGTGAGAGGAGGGGCAGATGGCAGCGTGTTCACTGCATTATTAAAGTGCTACCACTACAAATAGTCTCCAAATTAGCTCCTATATCGCCTCACATATTGACGCCGTCGTAGTCCTTGGCTTAGCTATCAGCTGTGCATGTGCTTGTGAGCAAGTGTGTGTTATAAGGGTGTGTCTGCACTGTTCATCTGTGTGTGAGTAGATGGGGGAAGGGTGCTAGCTGATCATGCTCCAAGGCGAGTCCCCCCCACACACACTCCTTCTTCACAGCTCTCTCGTTTCCATAGCAACGCCATCTCAGGCACCGACATGATGCATGTATGCACAAAGACATATACTTACTAATGCAGGAGCCTGTGGGTTTATTTTTAAAAAGCATTAGAGAATATTTAAAATAAAACACATTTTCTACTCCCACATTTTATCTGTCACATCACATCATGAACAAATCAGCTCATGGCTTTGTGATAGCCGCAAAACATACATATACCCAAACTTATCCAAGCAAACACAAACCATGCTCCTATGCATATCAGACCAGGCTGTCGAGGTTTGCAGTTGGGCTGCTCATGCATTCGTAATGCAGCACTGCAGCAGCATATTCACAATGACGGGTCCACTTCAGCAGATGTGCCTGCGTCTCTTTTCACCCCCACAGGCCCACGGAGACCCTGACCTTTGCGTCAGTCATGCCCAACCCACTGTACCCTCTTTTGGCCAGGTCTCTGAGGACCACCCCCACCACTGCAGTCTATATTCTGCTTTATGCGAGGACAAAGCTGATGTCATTGTGCTATTGCTTTGTGGATTAGAGCCTATTTCAGCACAAGGGGGCAATCTACTCCTTGTGCATGCTTCCTTTTTGACTCATTCTCAATCTTCTAGTACTCCTTCAAGACGAGAGAAAAGAGAGTGAAGATCTATTGCTTCCAACTTATTCTGTGTGAGATTAAGTCCTGAACCTAAGTAATCATATTCTCTTCTAATTCCTTGATAAACAGATTTGAAATATCACTTCACAGTATGACTAGAACCACACCCAAATGCAGCACTGATGATTTTGATTCTTTGATAAATGGAAAGACAGACACAAGACATAATGTAAAAGGAGAGTCCATAGGAAAATAAAATTTCAGAATTGGAACCCAAATAAACTAAGAAGTGAGGGAGGAAGGGAACGAACACCTTGCAGAGCGAGAAGTCTAAAAATAGATTGGACTGTACCTTCTTTTTCACATAGGGATACTTTGTGTTCCAGTGGGAGATATAAATCTTTACATAAAACATTATGCTGACATCTTAATCAAAAAAAGGCATGCATTTAGTCACAGGGAAAACTCTAGAAAACTATGATTTTAATAGACAATTAGACACACAGCCATCTCTACATTAAGAGGCACACATGAATGGTTACACAAATGTATTATCCATAAGACCATCTATAGATTAAGAGATTGACAGAAAGAGATAGAAGAGGGGGGAAATGAATCACTCCTAGTATTTAATCCAACTTCTACTTAATCATTTATTTCCAAATCTGCACTCGCCTCCATTGGTTTTCAGAGTAAGTAGGACAGGGGCGGATCCAGGGAAACATGAGCCGGAACAAGATGAAAACCAGGACACAGCAATATGGAGCATGCCCAAACACACACATGGACATACCCCTGAGATAAAACTAGAGGCACACTAACACAGTGTTCACTCATTTGGAAAATGATGGCTCAGTGCCCGAAAATCACATAATTAGTTACTCCACTGTGAAACAACAAGCAGGAGAAACGGCATCCTGTTGTTGACTGTCTGCTTAATTAAGAGGTATCATGGGCTGTCACGGCCCAACTAGGGAAACAGGATAATATACTTATAATTTTAATACATGTAGTTACTCTACATATTGAGTATTACAAAACATTTTCTGCACTGTATTGTGTATGTTTTTTGTAATGTATTTTGCAGTTACATTTACAAAGTTTTAACCTTTCTACCCGTACAGTAGTTTCTGCGTGATCGGTATTGTAAACTGTCATATGTCTTAGATTTCTTGAAGACACCATGTGGATTGTGTCCTCTGCTTGTCTGAGAGGGAATTACCGTAACACAAAATTGGATTTTAGACCCTCTCCTTCAGCGTAAGAAATTATTTTATCCACATACACACATGCTAATGTTTGCAGAACTGGAGGAAAACAAGCCTTTGCCTGTTCATCCTGATTTCCCAGAACTAGCTGGAACATTAAAAACGGATCATTAAGATATAATCATCCTGTGAAATTTCACAGTCTAAGGACAAAAGAACAGAAACAGCCAGGGTCAATCAGCACACCTAAAACCAAGTGTGCTAAGTATTGTGCATATAAACATATAATGAATATGCATATTGAACCATGTAATTGAAACCTATAATGATGGAAATGTATTAAAGTAATACATAAACAGAAAAACACTGATTATCATCAGTCACAAGAGGTTGTCTTCCTCCAGTTGTGCAGACATCATCGTGTGTGTATGTGGATAAAAGAATGTATCATTGCTGAAGAATATATACATATACAGCTCATCAGTTTACTGAGAACATCGTGTGTCTTCATTTAAAATCATCCAGTAAACAGACTGTGACAACAGAGACACAGCAACAAGAGACCATTAGTTGAAGCTGTCAATAAAATGATACACAAAAAAAAGAAAAGCCAGAACATAAATCTGATTGGTCAGCTGGAATCAATGTGACTCTAATAGACACTCTGATTGGCTCAACATTGCACCTAGCGACAAAGGCAGTGTCCGACAGATCTGCTTTTACAGGGAGGACCTGTAATTGATTCAGTATCTCCATGGTGACGCAGATGCAGCAGTGCCCCTCCCTGCAGCTCCTTCCTACACCTCCCTCTTTTTGAGCCCTCAGTACACACTGTGTGCCAAGGGCATGCAATACATCTTTACCTAATCCCAGTCAGACACCTACAACTCAAAACAAAGATTACAAGAAAAATGCACACAGTGTCCATATTGTTCACATCCACTCATTTAATAGAAACATATAACAGTACAGAGGACATTGTCCTTTTACACACACACACACACACACACACTGTTTTTTATGCACACATGGAAACATTCTGGACCAAACAATATTTGTGGGATTAAGACTAAATCTAGCTTTATAGGCGGGCTTGGATGACATAGATTTGTCAGTCAGACTGTTCAGGGCATGGTCTGTGTTTGGCTTAAATTAGACACAGTGGAAAATGGGGCAGAACTCGCTATCTATGGATCAATACTGATGCAGAAACTACATAACAATATCAGTCTTTACACTACCGCATACAGAGTGGCAACATGCTAAATAATTGAATGTATTGACACGCAGACACAAATATAGCACAGAAATGTCAAGTCACTTCTACTTTCTACCACAAGAGGAAGCCCCTTTCTCTTCTCTCTGTTCTCTGCAGCACCACTCCACATGCACAGACACACTGATGTCAGAGCCATGCCAAGCTATAAAGCCTTATATTAGACACACTCACACACTTCAGAAATTGTATCACTGGTACAGATACACTAGCAGGCTCAGTGTGTGCCACACATTTCCTCTGCCTGCGGAAATTAAAATGTCAGCTCTCTCACATGGGAAAGGAGGTGTGGATGTACAACAAAACCCAGACATTTTCCTACAGTCTGATACATATCAAAACAAAGTCATAAAGGCAGAACGGTAATTACTTCAGCCACAACTTAAGATTAAGCAGTCTATATGGTTATACAGCACTATATTTTCATCAATTACATCATAGGGACAAATATGTAACAGCGATTCTCCACATATTGTCTCATTTATATTTTTTAATTAATCGGCAGATATCAAATCAATGAGACACTCTGTGATGTCTTTTTATTAGTTAGGCAGTAGTGCATAGGCAGCAGGCAGGTATGTGGAGAGCATTGCAGAAACAGGCCTGCCATGCTAGGGCTTGGCCCTTTTCTGAGTAAGTCTGAATAATAGAGTAGTGCTGGCCTGCAGAGAATTCAATGTTAGGAACGCTGAAATGGTTTTGTGAGGTTGCTCCACTTTCTACAGAAAGTGCAGTAACTATTTATAAAATGATGACTTGCCTACCAATCATTTAAGCCTGAGCTCTGTCATTGCTGCTGCATGAGCACAGCAGACACAGTCTTCCACTCTTGTCAGCATTAAAACTTTAACAGCCATGTGGACGTCACCTCAGAATGTGCATCTCATCATGTGGTGATTGTTTTGAGAATAACTTGTATGAGTGTAATAAGTTGGCTTGGGTCAGTGTGTGTGTGTATGCGTGCGTGTAAACAAGAGACGGTGTTGTTTCATATTAATTATCCTTTAGTGCAGAGTGGTTCCACACCTACAGTATGTCACTAAGACTTGAACTTAAATATGTGGCAAGTAGCAATATATTACAAAATCATAAAGTAAAAATAAAATCACAATGAAAATCATAAATTAACTTAAATTACTACACCATTAGAAAAATCACAGATGCTCATACCTGTAGAGAAATTGTGTTTTATTTTTACCAACCCAAACAATAAACACACACAAACAGGGGCAGGCAACAATAGATTCATAATAATGAAAAGTAAAGTTTAAAAATGTCTGGACATTAGTCCTAAAGTAAGGTTGAGTGGCATTCTCACTCTGTGCTGCTGCCTTTCATGGCATCATTAAGATGATTCCACCTAATCGCATTAGAGGAGCAACATAGAAGAATTATCACTTTACCCGCTTTACAGAAGCCTTAATCCAGGACAACTGGGAATGATGACACCAGTAGGAAAAAATACTCTGACATGAATTTCCTATTTAAAACACCTGAAGAAACGGGGATAATGCTGTGTGACATTTATTCATTTGACGTTTATTCATTTGGGACAACTAATAATAACTTAACATGCAGTACATCAACAACTAGTTTATTTATTTAGGATGTTTATACTTACTGCACTGATTCTACTACTCATTCAATTTTGTTCATTTTTTTTACTGATGTGTATATATAGAAATAAATTATTCATCATTGTACCAAAAGAAGCATCGTTCAGATAGAGGGCAAAGCAAGGTGAGTCAGGATTAAGAATTAAAATAAAGGAGTAAACAAGGGCTTTAGGAACAATTATACTTCAGACAAATGCCTCATTTACAGTAGTGTGTAATCAGGTCTACCGAACTTATTTTGATGTTTTTTTAAACACCTTTGTTGTTTGTGCTCCACTTTCCCCCCTCTCACACACACTCAGCAGATTCTCACTTAATTCTCTGTAATGTGATGCATAAATTATCTAGCCATGTGTCCACTGTGGACAACAGAAACTAGATAGTGTAAAAATGTTATTAAATTAAGATCACATTATCTGTGATTTAACCCTACTGACAAATAAATCATAAGACCAAATGCAGCATGTTACACATCAATCGTAATGCATGAGACCGGGACTGCAGGTCATATCATATACCAGACACGCACAGAGAACATCTGCCCAATACTGTTTTAATAAGATGTATCAGGCCCCTAAATTGTGGGTTACTAATCACAACCCCTGAATATGCAATTATGTACAATCTAAACCAGCATCTTACCATACATAATTTTTAGAAAATGCAGGAGCAGGTAAAGAATGAATGAAAACAATTATTGATAAAGGTATGTGTGCTAGGTTTGAGCTCCTAAGTAAAACTGAAACTTTGTTGGTACTCAATATAATTATTCAGAATTGTTGTTTGTGTGGGCACGCACATTCACAACAAACAGAATTACAACTACAAGCCCAAGGCCATACTACAGATACCACTGAGCTTTGTCTTTAGCACTGCCATTAAACAAACCGCATGTAAACAAGTCCTTTGTAACTGATACTGTTAAGTCCGTTCAATAAAAGGATAACGCCTGTAGCTCACACAGTAACAAATAAATGGTTCACTCTTTCCTTTTGGCAGCGAAGACGCAGGCTAAGGTCTGGTAGTGCTTGTTATCTAGATGAGGAAAGGAGAAAGCTGCTTTGCAATATTTAACTCCAGTCACATCTTTGTGGAGAAATAGGATGTGTTTTTTAACATAGGAGGGTGTCAGGAGGAAGAGAGCAAACAATGAAGTAGTCTAACAGACAAAGCAATGTAGGAGTCGTGAGAGAGACAGAGGTAGAGAATTTCCAAAAGTTGTCAGCCATTTTCTCTCAGCTTGCAGTTACTAAAACAGACAGGAGGGGGCATAAGGTAGAGTACCATCCAGAAGAAAGCAGAATGCGTAGGAGGGGGAGAGGGATGAAGAAAATCAGTGAAAGCGACTCTTTGTGTATGGATGGGAATGCATAGACGTTACATAAAAGACGTGGACTGATTAAACAAGGTAGTTATGGAAAGAAAATCTGCAAAAGATGAAGATGAGGGAGAGAAAGGACATGAAGCTCAATTGTGGGGTGGTGATCAGGAGAACAAAGGCAGATGGGGGGGGGGAGAGCGAGAGAGTCAGTCGGTGGGAGGAGAGAGTGGGATATGAGTCAGGCTTACAGCATTACCACTCATCCTCCACACCCATGTTTTATTGTTGTATTCATATTCTACACCCACTAGATAAGATGGCGGGAAACATGGAGAAACATTTAGCAACTGACACGCGTGTGTAAACACACGTATCCACAACTCAAGTGTGTGTTTGTGTGTGTGTGAGAACAGGGCACCCAGGGTCCCTCATACCATAATAACATAAAACTAGCATTAACCAGAATGCCCTAAGTTTTGATTGAAATTTCTCTGACAGATGGTTCACCTAAAAATAAACACAGCAGAGCAACTTCGCAAAATGAAAAAGCTACACGTGGGATGTGATGACTCACCCACTGTATAGAGTGGCTCCTTGGTTCACACTCAGAAAAAATGACCAGATGGACCCAAATGTTGTTCATATGATTTTTAAAAATACGAAGCTAACAATCAAGACATTTCAGGTTTAAGACTCGATGTGTATTAAAGACAAACTTTCAGTCTGTATCGTCTTAACATTATCATTCTTTGTGCTGACACACCCCTGTCAGTATCAGTTGTTTACAGCATAAAGTATTGCAGACACCAAGGTCACTATATAGCTTTCTTGTGAAGATAAATAAGACAAAACTTATAAGTATAAACAATGCTAAGCAATAACCCAAAATGCTCTGTGGGGCAATGGGCAAGGGCAAATAGCCACAGTGGAAGAGGAACCCTGCAGCTAGAGACAGGATCCCTCTAACCGCCAACATCTGATCTCATCTGTGCATGGCCAGAGATAAATACAACATATGCTATTAATCACACAAGTGTAAGGCAGTGGCGGCTGTATACTCCATCTACCCCACAGCGTTCAGTGCAAGGATACTTCTCTAAGAAGACAATCCTCTTACCAAGGCTGCATCCAACTCTAGATTTCCTCTCATACATTCATTCAAACTGAGAACACTGTCCCATCCTCATCCCTGATCTAGATCTCAGGCTACTTTCATAGACACTTCAACAGGGTGAAGCCAAAGTGGATTTTCAGCCAACTGTGTATTCGCTAGTTTCCCACTTAATGACTGTCTGTCTTGCATGCAGCCTTACGTTGACCCCTCAGTCAGTTCAATCCTCCGGGCACGCAGTGATGACCTATAAGCACAGCAGCAGATGTTGTGGCTGTGTGAGCACTTATGCCAAACAAGAGCAGTGCAAACCCACATCTGTTCTCATCTCTGTTGATTCAGAAAAAAAATATTTAAACACAGGGCTCACTGCACTTGACAAAGCTATGAAGCACTCATTTTAAAGGCAGCTATACATGTTGCTCAGTGCTGTGTATAGTGTTATACTATAGTGTAATACTGTATTTGTTGTTAAATGCTTACATTGTAGATGCATTTCATTCACACATAACATGCATAATACAGCATTTAGAACTAAGCTAATATCATCCAGTAAATTTATATTGCACATTAAGGCGTTGTTCAAATAGCTTCATTAGCTCATTGATGTAAATGCTCATAGAAGTTGGCCTGGCAAACACCCTGGAGAAAGACCTCAGCGCCTCAATGCAGCTGCAGTGGACTGATTCTAAAACAAGAGTGTCAAGGTCCAACCTATAGGAATCATCCTCACAGCTATGAGTCAATGGACTGAGACGTAATGAAACTGAGGGCTTATGTAACCGCGTGGTGGAGAGGAGAATGAGTCTGACCTACTCACACAGTACCAGGCATGAAAGAGATGAAAATGAGACAGAACAAATGTTACAGATTTTAAAAAAAATATTCTTATTTATCTGCTATTTCTATATTGTTTTCTCGACATAAAAAATAGGTTTGACCCATATACTCGAGAGTAGTAATGACCTGGGCCTGTTCCCATCAAAGCCACACGTGGCTCTGAACCGCTTTCTGTTCTAGGACAAATCATAAGAGTGAAAGTAGCTGTGCCAGGGAGCCTTGGCCCACAGTTGTGAATGTAGCTTGCAATAACATTTTTGTCCCACTGACTCCGACACTGATTTCAGCCCGTCAGTCCAGTGGCAACAGCAAGAAAGTGTATTACATCTTATGATGTTGATGCTGTTACGTAGCTGTATGACTGTATGAAGTCCCCACACAAGGGTGGGAGTTTGATAAAAGGGCACAATTTATAAACAAAGTCACAAAAATCACAACATTATCTGCACACAAGTAATTTCTAGGTAAGTGGACAGAGAGAAGGACTGTTTTGTTGCTTGTCCATTCCTCCTCTGCCATTTCATGCTTAAGGGACAGCGCTTTCCAGAGATGCATAGTTTATGGACCGGCCCCCTCTACAAACTGCAGTGCAGCAGTGCCTGTACTTGCTGACATTCACAGTAACAGTCTCTTTATTAACCGACTCCACATCACCTGAACAGTCTGCAAAGAGGAAGTGCTGATACAAACCCACACTCATTAGTATAGAAATGTGCAGGGGGAGGCGTTGTGTTTGTCCTGCTCAATACAGTACAACTTAGCAAGCAAGTATTTATTTACGTATGTAACAGTGACTTAATCTATGGTCAACTCTTAGTAACTAGTGATCAAGAAATTGTGGAAAGTAACTGGAAAGATTAAATTTAATAGTCAAGTGATACAAGACCTTTCTGTATCTCTGTGATTCTTGAGTCTGACTGCAGTAGATGACTTTAGATCACTGATCCATTAGATCAAAGGAAGGCTTACAGGAGACGTAAATTAACTGAAAGGTGTTTCATTTAAAGAGATAACATTTAGCGGATAAAAGTGTACAGAAGTTTGTGAAGTGAGAGAGAGAGACACACACACACACAGACTGAAACAGATCATTTTACCTGCTATATGATATATTGAGCAGGACATAATGAGATACAGTAGCTATAATTTTTCATTTCATAGGTAAACAGCTATATTACTGTGTGATTAAATATCTCTTTAAATATCATCCAGCTTCTATTCTTCTGTGAAAGTGACTTTCAGTAAAGTGGATTAGTTGTGTTGTTGCGTGCGTGCGTGTGTGTGTGTGTCTGTGTGTGAAGTGTGAACATAAAGATGTTGTTTTCGTTGTACCCTACTGTGTGTGTAAATTAGATTAACATCACTGCTGCTGACCTCAATGCGAGTGATGCCATCCTCCAACAAAGATGGTTGCAAAAGGAGAGACTGTGCCCTACTGACACACAACAGCACATGCAGCATCCACAGCCACAACCCTACAGGCATGAGACACACCAACACTTAGCTAAAAAGCATGTGGCAGATTGAGAGATCAGAGGAAGGCAGGAAATGATAGGCAGACCGAAAAGTATGGCATACGAAGGAAGAAGCGAAGGACATAAAAGCGAGAAAAGGAGGCCAAGAGTGGAAGGGGGAGGGGAAGAACCGAGTGTGATATCTGGAGTGTTAGGGACGAGGAGAGAAGTAGTGAGATGCTGCAAAACAGAGGAAGAAAAAAAAAAGGAAGCCGCTGCGTAAAACAGAACCAAAGATGGGGTATACAGTTTGGTATGAGAGGTGAAAATGGACAGAGAAATTAAAAGGACACATTTTTAAAGGTTCTGTAAAATGTATGAGTAAATGGGTTAGGAAGACGCAGCACATGATAGAAAACAAAGGCAATAAGGAAGCCCAGGGAAGGAGATTTGTTTGAGAAAGTTGTCAGCATTACGTTTAAACCATTACAAAGAATGACAATTCTCTGCTGTAATTACACTTCACAGTTACATACACCACAGCTGCAACACCTGTCTCTTCTCTATCCGTGACATTTGGCTTGTCCTTCTATCTTCTGTTCCTTCACCAAACATGATTCGAATTTTATGAGAAAAATACTCTTACCCACGAATGTACCAATTACGAGGCGAAACCCAGAGGTTATTGAAAGGATTTTTGGTGCATACAATTATACAGATCTGCACACAGACAAAGCCACTGGAGCAGGCAGCCACACCTCCATGAAAAAAAGCATACAGGCTAAAGATTTACTGTACTCACTATATACGCTGCTGTTTTACAATAATCAAATCATTCTAAGTTAATTCATACACTGTTTATTAAGAGATGACTTTTTTTCTCACACAACCACGGTGCTAAGCAGAGAGAATGTCAGTGAACAACAGACATGCACTCAATTTTAATCACGTCAATAAATCTTTTCTGGGCATCTGCTGTCCAGGCACAGCTTAACACTGCTGTTCTATTACAAAACACATGATGCCCACACGCTGTCGATCTCACACACAACCGTGCACATAAAATATGCACTAAGAGGCAGTTATTGCTATCTAGTACAGCACTGACTAGAACTGGCCAGAGCAACTGCAATGGAGATGTGTGCTCTCATGAAGCCGAGCTTCTGTCTTTACTCTCACTCTAAACCATTCGCTTCCTGCAATCATATTCCAGCGTGTCTTAGTGCTTTGTTTCACATGCTGCTCGGAATCAGAAAATGCAACCAGGAGGCTTTCAACAAAAACAGCGGTAATAAGTTTGAAATATCAATTTTCTGACAGTTATTTTGGGAAATCTATGGTTGACCTAGTTCTTTTGAAGAAAAAGATTATCTCTATGTAAAATATCTAATTAGAAGTGATTCCTGCCTTCACTAGTGCTATCACTATATATGCATCATCTGCTGCTTGATTACCAATAGTATTTTAACAGAAATAATCCACGTTTCCACCTAAATAAACAAAAGTTTCTTAAATATTGTGAGATGTGTACAAAAGCCACTTCCCCTCCCCCCTCTCTACTGCTTTTTCCTATCCCTCCCTTCCTCCATCATCCTCTTCCGCTGCTGTTGCTAAGACCGCTGAGTGCATGCTAGGCTGTGGAAACCAGTAGATTCTGAGAGGTGGATCTCCCCGTGTGTTGCTATGGGCAACGCACAGTGTTAGAAGATCAGTCCAGAAGCCTATCATGCAGACTGTCACACGTGAAAAAATATGACCTACATTTTTAATCAGTTAAATGAAATCATCTGCTCAAACGCAAGTGTGTATCTGAAATATGTGTGCTTCTGTTTACATTAGAATAATCCAGTTAAAAAACACAGCTTAGTACTATACTTATGTATGTGATAAAGGAAGGTCACTCCTGAATGAAATTTACCAAACACCACAGGACTGGCTCAGTGCATATCAGCTGCAGGCTCCCTCCCCCCTATCTGTCATAGCTCCAGTCAGTCATGCTGCTTTGATTCTCTACGACTACTGTATATCAACAAGCACAGACCTCAAGTAACCACTCACTCACATATGAAGCAATTAATCTGAAATATGTGTGCAGGCATATAAAGAGTTAACCAGTACTATATATACATAGTATACACAATATCTGACCTGGTGAACCAATATGCAGCATCTCAGATTATGCAGATGTAAGGAAAAGCTGCACATCTATGGGTCCATTATTTCCTGATTCTGTGAACAGGACTTTTCATGTTTAAAGAAAAAACTAACGCAATGGAAAACAGTTAATACAATTAATTATAAGTATGCGTATGAACACAAAACTTATTTTCACAAATTTGCAAAATTGGTCAAAGTTTATGGTCTGAAATATGTCTGGCACTGTTAAATTAATAGTTCTCAAATTGTTTTGTAAACTAAATACAAAGTCACAAGAGTTTAAACATGAAGATTTTTTGACCTTTGAGGCAGAAAAGCAAGGGATCACACCTTTCTTCCAGAACTACGTTTTACATATCATTAGCGTTTATACCATAACTCCCTTTCTGAGAAGTAATTCTCACCTCTTCAGCTGTTCTCCTCCTGTCAGGAAGTACCAGAGTGTTCGCGTGGCTTCCTGGGACTATAGTAGATCCTATACTCATCCTGGGTCCAACCAACATGTAGCGTTTGTCTCCTGATCTGTACTGGATGCTGTGACACAGTGTCCCGTCATAGTTTGGTTCTGGTAGGTATTTAGAAGTATAGTCTGTGGATTTGGAGCACTGCATTGCGATTAACACGATGATACTGATGAGAAAAAGGACTGAGACTGAGCCCAAAGTGATCATCAGATAAAAAGTCACATTGTTGTCGTCCTCGTGTTTCGCTGAAGTTTT
>JAUMHF010000002.1:9866395-9876478 GCA_032359275.1 Microctenopoma steveboyesi | reverse complement strand
ACGAACACGTTCACTGTGACGTTGCTGCTGAGTGACGGACTTCCTGAATCTGTGGCGACAACTTGGAACTGGAAAGTTTTCACTGTCTCAAAGTCAAAACTTCTCAGCGCAGAAATCGTGCCATTTGCTTCATTTATATTTAAAAGGGAAGTGATACTCGGCCCCGGACTTTTTCGGTCCAGTGAATATGTGACCACAGCATTTTCATCTCCATCAGCATCCGTCGCGCTCACTGAAAATATTGACACACCGGCCTTGTTATTTTCAGGCACATAAAAAGTATATGGGCTCACGGTGAACAGTGGACTATTATCATTAACATCTAGCACATCTACCTGTATCACTTTAGTAGATGACAGGGGCGGGCTTCCTAAATCCTTAGCTGTTATTGTAATATTATACATATGTATCCTCTCCTTATCTAGGAAGTCCTTTGTGACCAAAGAGTATGACTGTCCATCGGGGGATGGTTTTAAGTCAAAAGGTAAATTACCGGGCACGCTGCACACTACACGTCCGTTCACACCCGAGTCCAGGTCCGTCACACCCATCAAGGCCACCACCGTGCCAGGAGGCGCGTCCTCTGGGATACGACTAGAAAGAGATGTGATCTCTATTTCGGGTTTGTTGTCGTTTACGTCTTCCACTCTGACAACAACGTTGCAGTGTGTGGACAGAGACACGGCACCTTTGTCAGCTGCCAGTACCTTAATCTCGTACACTTGCTTTTCCTCAAAGTCGAGGCTTCCTTTCACAGTTAGTTTTCCGGTTCTACTGTCCAAATCAAACGGCTCAGATGAGAGTCCTCTAAGCTTACTCCTTAAAGAATACTCGATCTCACCGTTTACCCCTTCATCTAAATCAGACGCATTTACTGTCAACAGAAACGTTCCAGCAGGTGCGTTTTCCTTTATTGCTATGGAGTATTTCTGTTGACCACAAACGGGTGAATTGTCATTAACGTCAGACACAATAACAGTGATATTAATGGTACCAGATTTTGATGGCTTCCCACCATCTGTGGCTGTTAATAATAACCAGTGTTGAGCTGTTTGTTCTCTATCCAAAGGTCGTTGCAATTTCAGGAATGGCACCTTCCCATCCTCCCCAAACTCTTCAGTTTCCATGCGAAAATACTGATTATGATGTAGTTTGTACGACTGAATGGAATTTAAACCAACGTCCAAGTCGTGTGCTCCTTCGATTTGAAATCGAGATCCGACTATGGCGGACTCCAGCACCTCTAATATATAGTTTTCTTCTGGGAATTTCGGTGAATTGTCGTTTACGTCTAGAATCTCAACTGTAACTTGATGCATCTCGAGCGGATTTTCCACGACTGCTTTCAGATTTGTGATGCACGGAACAGTTTTTGTACACAGCTCCTCTCTGTCAACTCTCTGGTTTACGAAGAGAACCCCATCACCCGGATTTACCATAAACAAATCCTGCTTTGTTCCTGATACAACACGAAGATTTCTTTCCGCTAGTCTTCCAAGGTCTAACCCGAGGTCTTTGGCCACATTTCCAACTGCTGTCCCCGGTTTTAATTCTTCCAGCATCGAATACCTTATTTGAGCAGATACTCCTTTCAAGTGAGTCACAACCAGCAGCGTGAGACAAAAAGAAATCCACACACCCAGCCATTGTCCTGTTTTGTCCGTTATCGCCATTGTTTGGAAAAAAAAGCCTTTTTAGAAACGGGTTTAAGTCGTGTTCCTTTGTGGTTTTCAGTTTCCTTGTTTGTATTTCATACACATGTCTGCAGGAGACGTCCTTGTAACATGAGGATGAACGTTTAGTCCGTTTCTTCAGCCGGTTTGGGTTGTTACTGAATGTTCATAAAAAGATGCCCCCTCTCTCTCTCTCACACACACACACACACAAACGCTGTGGCAATATGTGGTATTTCAGCACCACCCATTGTCAACATTCATGTATTCAAACCCCCCAAAAACATAAACCGCTATTTTTAAGAAGAGAATTTGACTTCTCTGTGCAAATGTCTCTTACAACTTAGTTGTTGCTTTTTTTGTATCCCGGTGTATTGCATTTTTAAGGCAGAATTATATAACAATATTAAAAATATAAATACCATTTTTAAGGACTGTTCAGAAAATATGTAAACAAACAATCAGAAGTTGAAACCAGTGGAGCAATTTTCTTACTTGCAGCAACAGAAAAACAAATTATAGTTATTTTCCAAAGAGTAATTCTATTTATCACTGTTTATAATGGTCAAACAATTTGATAGTAAGAAAAGTTAAATCAAAACCCAGATGCATATTCATTTATTGACATGTGTACGAATTGAACAGACCAGATCATATAATTTCCGTCACGTTCGTATTATTTGAAAATGACGAACCCATAAAAAGCCTTTACCTATTTTTTTAGCGCTAGTGTTGAAGCAGTTGTTCACATTCATAGTTTCCTGTCTAAGCTGTGTCCTGCTCTGCACACTCCCACAATCTTTATTCTGTTGCAGAGGTGAACAGTGACATCTCATGGATTTCATTTGGAAGTTCAGCCACGTTGAGCGCACTGCTGCGCAGGCTCTACATTGTTCTTGATGTGCCCTGTTGTCTTTGCAGCAGCCTTGCACGCTGCAGCAGTGCGTGGTGAAAATGGCAGATCATTTTATCACAGAGGAATTCACAACCATGCTGAAAGAAACTAAGAAACAAAGTGGCTTACAAAATGAAAGTCCTGAATCTTTGCATCCCTCCCACCCACTATAGATACGTATTGGTCTTGGATTTAGACCATTTACGTGCGCGTGCACGGGCTCTGCCGCATTCTGCATGTCCTCTGTTTGCCTCAGTAGTTTGGACTCGTTCTGTAGCACTGATACCACACTTCTCCATAGCCCCCCCATTATTAGTGTTTTCTAGGGCTACAGCCCTGATCTCTGCAGCATGCGAGTGCTGCACTGTGACGTAAGGCGGGGGGGTTGCGGAATATTAAATTACACTACGACTCACAGACAGCACGTCACCATGGCAACGCGGCTCCATTAGGCAGCTCACTCTCCGTGGTGCTGAAACCGAGCATGCGCTCAAGAGAAAGACAACAAAGTAGGAGGGAGGCAAAAGCTGGGAATGCTGTAGATAGGCAGCTGCATCCACACACCCTGACATTTAATGTTCTAATATAAGTGAGATATAGATGTATTATTCTTTTCTAGTTCGTTCATAAAAGCAACCATTTTCATGGGAACAGGCATACTTCAGCCTCTGTAAGGCTACGTCACTCATAAAAAAAAGTTCTCTTCATTATTACATAAGACAGATATATGCTAATGTAACCTTAGTTATTGTTTACATCATTTGACTGAGTATATTCTATTGATTTGTTTTGTTATTTTTGTACTTTGCAGTACATTGAGTTAATATATAGTTTTTTTTCAATATTAAGTTGTATGGTCATATTTGGTCTTTTTTTTTTGGTCTATGGTCTTTTCCCTTGGAACATTAGTTCCTACCTGCCCTGTCACACTGGGGAGGAAGGGGAGTGTAACACCAGGTGAGGAAATATAACCAGATGGGTATTAGGTTGAATTGTACTGTGATGCTGTGTTGGTGTGAATTAAAGAAGTTAAACCTGGAGAATTTTAGCCCGCTCAATGCCTACAGCCCACAGGCAGGAGCACGCTACCAACGCTCAGAAATAAGGGTTACACTAATAAGACATAATGGTGTGTTGTGTGGAACTAGCCTACTAATGTCTTCATGTTGGTGCATATGTGTGTTCTGCTTGTAAACCAGCAGCAGACTACAGGCAGGGTGAGAGTGTCCTCTCAAAGGGCAGGAATAAATATGATTTAAAAAGCTTCTTATAGCACAATTCTATATTATCAAAAACAGAGCCATATAAACATTATTCCTGCTTTAATAAAAATCAATTTTAAAGAAACAGAGAAACATTTGGAGTCAAATGTTATTGTGAATTCAAATGACTCCTCCTGTGAGCTTGAATGCCAATCTCTAGGTGGGATAGTTCCTCTGTGGAGATGAGGTCATCTTTCTGTGGAGACCAGGTCATCTTTCTGTGGAGACCAGGTCATACATGAACATAAAGAGACTAAGTAAGAGACACATGGCTATTAAAATCTTGTGCAGCAGAATTACCTGAACAATATGTTACAGGTACCGGGCTGCAGCACCTGAGGGCAGTTATATTTTCCTGTAATGCAGGAAAGAAAGCAGAGACAGGGGGACGTGACTTCTCATTCCCGAATTCTCCGGCATTATGGGAGAACACGGCAAATCACGTGTTACCTACCTGTCCCTACTGTAGTTCCCCAGCACACTGTCACCTACTGTTGGGAGGAGGCTACAACCTCGGCACACATTCACATACATGTGATATCAATGGGTATCACAATACTTTTAACATGTAAACCAACCCACTAGCAATTTTATGTGTTAGAAATTCAGTTATGCAATCTGTGCCCTGCAGCACAATTCAAACCATACTTTTCTTCTTAGCTGACATGTATAATATTTAATATTGTTGCTCTTTGGTGTTGACTGTGTCAGTAACAATCAATACCATCTGTGGAAATGTCCTTGTTTTGACTCATGCACACTGTGCAACATTAACTAGACCAGAGGAGGAGGCCACCACATAACAACCTGAGTATAACATTCAGCCCATTTGGAAAAAAATATTGACTGAAATTTAAAATAGGAATATTTATTGCCTCAAGTGCATTTAGCGAAAAGGTAAAGTATGTATTGTATCTTGGATTAGTGTTTTAAATTGAAAATGTTTTTTAAATAAGAAAATGGGTATCTCAAAATATATTTTTATAACATATAATAAGCCAAATATATTTAAGGTACAAAGGGAAATATTCACTGTATACAGAATCAGAGTTACTGGATCATAACCATTTATCCATGAATATGCTTTTCTCTGGTGGTAAAGGTGAAGTTCATTTTAAATACTCTATGTATCCTGTGAACTTCCACCAAGAAGCAAAAACTGCTACATATTACATAGTCATCATCATCATCTTCATCTATTTAGTTTTATTAATCTGAATTATACAAAGTCGTAACTACTGCTATTAAATAAAGAGTGAATGTTCCCATGTGATGTGTGTTTCTAACTTAAAGCCAACTGGTTAATTTGCTGAAATAGTTATGAAAGGCAAAAATAACAGACCATAACCTGTCATACAGATATTCTGTAAAGTGCATAGTGTCAACAGAACTGAAATATAAAAAAAGTCAGCAGTAATCAGTTGTCCTTGGGTTGATGGTACACTTCTCACTTCCCTCGAATCCTGGCTACATGTTGAACTGTCCCTGGGCAAGACACTGAACCCCATATGCTTAGCACCTCAAATGCCTGTTCACGAAAGTTTCCCCTTCTTGATTAATTATTATTCTATTTTCTTTGACATTAAAAATCAACTATCCTGTTTTGGTAAAAAAAAGGTTTACTTTATGGAATAGTAACAAACTGTTGAAGCAAAAACCTATCACATAATCAAGTTATGGACATCATCAAATGAACAGTGACGTTCACCAAACCTAGGATTATGTAAGATAGCACATGGTATTTATAGACTAGTGGGCTATAACAGTCTCCCTAGAAAACCATAAAGAAATTGTTTTTTTTTTTTGTTGTATTTTTAACCATGAGCCCTGAGAAAATATTAGAGCTTAAGAAATGATCATTACAAGCCATGCTGCTATATTTTCCTATACATGACATCGTTTTGTTTCAAAGGCTAATTTAAAATACATATGCACACCTTCAGCACAAGTGGACATTGCATGAGGTGATCCTTTAACATGTTCATATTTATAATCTCTGCCCATGTGTGTTGTTTAGGCCAACTGATCAAATAGCAAATGGATTTTTAAAAGACTGGATAACCCAGAATCAGATGGATCAGCACATTTCCTGTTCCCATAAATTGTCCTACAGTGGAGACATTAAAGCCAGCTAACGCTCCATAAAGCTACTCAAACAGCATAGACGGAAACTGTTAGGCCTGAAGGGCTGTGATTTGTTTTAGATTAGACACTGGTGTATCAACAAAGAAAAGGTTATAGCAAGTTGTTTAACTAGCATACATGATCATATCCATTAAGATGTTGACACAAAACCTCTTTTACATTAATGCAGCTGTACCATAAGAATGCTGTGACTCAACGGATTCATATATTCACCATTAAGTTAGTTGTTTCACTTTGTTCTTTGTGTTTAATAGATTATACAGATCAGCATACAGTAGGCTCACATTACACAAGTTACTATGTATTCCACCATAAAAGTACCACTGAACAAAAGCACTATATGTTTGCCTGTAACACATTACAAACTTTGTACCAGGAATGCAATGTGAGCTGCACTTAACAGTTTGACTACATGGTGTATGATAATGTTCACATATTAGCACAGTGGCACAGAAGTTCCACTGTTTTTGTTCATATTAAAAAGTTCAGCATTGACTCTGAAACAAAAATGCATATTTATGAACACAGACATAATAATATACTGTATAAATCAGTCGTATATGTATCCCAGAAACTTAAAGTAGTCCGTTACACACATGGGCACAGCTTTCATTGAGCGGAAATAAAACACAACTATGTTATTTCAGTATTGTAGAGTAAACATTGAGTTTCCAACTTGTTACACAATCTCAAAAAAGCTTTAAAAACAGTGAATGTACATGGTTGTGTTTGAAGTGTATATACAGTAATCTTAAATGAGACATTAATTAATCAGTTTTTAAAGACTTGTTGTTCAGTTTAATCCCCTAGACTCATTATCCAGTAAAATCCAAGTGGATATAACATTCACCCACATTAAAATGTATTCTCAGTCTAAACTTGGTGAATCCGTTAAAACGTTCACAGTGCGGCTTTCCATTTCGTCTTACCTAGACACTACAAAGACATTACAGATCTGTTGAACCTTTCTGAAGACCGTAGTGCATGTATGTAATATGAAGTTATTATGCTGTTGTACTTCTTATGGTAATCTCATTTAAATGCACCTTTTTTTGAAAAAGACAAAACCATGAGACCTAAAGACAGAAAGGGGGTATAAAATATCTAAAGCTATCAATGTACTGATTATTCCATGCAAAAACAACTGAAAGGCAGACACATGATGGCTAAAGGCCTCGGTCTTGATTATTTTAACTGAATGTGTTGGCACGCCATCTACATATTTAGGTCACACAACGCACAAAGTACAAAACAAAAGACTACTAAAAACAACCACATTTATAAAATACTGATTCCCTTTCGTGTCACACTTTAAAATCACAGGTTGGTGCTTTTCTGACATTTAGTTAATTGTGCTGTTTCACTTGTTTGCTAACTTACATCAATAATACTGTACATCAATGCTGTCAAGGAGCAAGACAAAGCACAGAGGGTAAAAATGTAAGATGCAACATGTGTTTCTTTTTTTAGAGACAGTCCAAGTATCTTAAAGGCATTTCAACATTTCTGTGTCCACTCTAATAGTCCTTGCTGTGGCTTCTTTAAACATCCATCAGGGCCATTTTTCCTCTCTTTTTGTATGAAGGTGTTGGAATATGGTTGAAGCCATGCAGTCATTTCGTGCATATTGAATGGACAGAGAGGCATTGTTGATTGGCTTTTCATGTGCTTAAAGAGGAAGAGGGGCAGGGGTTCTTGATTAGTCACCATAGTCCAGTTGGTGCTGTGAGATGACATCTACACGTTGTCTAGGACAGGGACCAGGCTGAGCAAAATACACATGGGGGTGTTACAGGCAGGCATTTCTCCTTTCCTCTGTGCAGCTTTCCTGTCAACGTCAGTCCAGTACGCAGCTGGAGGGTATGGTTCTATGTAGAACTGCTACTGCTGGTCGTGGATGCCTGCCAATGAGAGAAGACAATTAGACAGGTCTGGGAAACAACCAGAAGACTGACATCCTTTTGACGGGCCAAACTGACAAATCTCATGCAGCCGACGTCTGCCACTCAGACAGAGGCTTCAGGCAGAAGACAGAGTGGGTAGAGGGACTGGGAAGGTCCTTAAACATGTATTAGTGAGGTGGCAGGTCTATCAATGAAAACCATGCTCCACGAATATGTGAGGGAGGGTGGTTGCTAGGTAACTGGGTGACTGGTTTCACTTTGCGCTTGTCCTGCACAAAGAATTAGGTCACAATTCATACTGCAGCAGACATTCAGAAGTATCATTCTGTGAAGTCAGTAATACAGTCTATTTAAATTTTTTGCCAACCCAATCACACAGAAACGACACTTAGAAGTAGTTAAAAATAGGACATACTGCTAATAATAATAATAATAGGTCAGTAGGACATGAATACAGGTTAATGTTCACATGCACAGCGGCTTTTTGAGAACATAATGATTCAGTCAAAGACATCAATCTTTTTATGTGTATTAACAGCAAAAGACAGATGTTTAAAAAAAGCCAGCAAAAGGCAACGTTGTTAGTTCAGGGGAACGGTTTATGTAGAACTGTCAACAATGACACTCAATGATTAATTGTGTATGAGCCCAGAAGACCAGTGTGGCTAATGGCTATAGATTGCACAGATGCATTTTAGTGGGGTTTCAGAATGAGGCTGTAGTATGAGGAGCAGGAACCTAAATGCAGTCAAAGAGACTAACAAAGGACACCTTTCAAACGTCATGTACCATCAGCTAAATTACTCTTAAAATACTCTCAAATCAAGACACATAATAAAAAATATCCACCTTAAACAAAACAAACACAATAACACTAAGTTCTGTGATATCAATCATAGAAGGGCATCCGGGGCGGGGGAAGTGAGACTCCTGCGTACCTCCAACTGCAGAGTGGACTTCCTCTCATTTAGGGTACTTTAGAGTGGGGAGAAAGAAAAAACAAGCAATTCAATAGTCAGGTCATTACAAATACAAAAAGGATTATTTATGTTTGTGTCCTATGATCAGAGAGTCGTTGTTGAGACTGCATGTTGAAATGTTAACAGATATGTCAAACACATGAGACACATTAACATTTAGCTCTGAAACTATTAGTTCTTCCAACATCATAATTACCATCACTGATCAGTATCATAGACAGACAGATATGCAGACAGCATTAAACAATCGAGTCATGCTGATGCTGACAGTAAATGTCAGTCTGTTCAACTTTCTGAACACACAGTTGACCCATTACAAACAATGAGAACACAAACATGCCACTGAAGGCTTCATAACAGTCACATCATAATATTTACATCAATTGCTACATCATGTTATATTCGTGACTGTAGACTTTAAATGAAAAGTGACTATACTTTTTAGAAACCATCAATTTAATGTTTTACTTCTATATTTTGACTGCTGTTTTAAAAGGTTACTGAAAAGTTACAGATCTGCTCTTCATTTGTTATAGGAGACATTAGAAAATTGCATTTTTGGCCAATATGCAGCTGTGAAAACAAAAACATGATTATTACAGACACAATAGAAATATAATACAAAGAGATTGACTGTTGTGAAATTGATTTGGTAAAGCATTCAGGGAGGATGAAGAGGTGTGTGAAGATGTCATACAAATCTAAATTGCAAGCAGCAAGTGACAATATAACAAAACAATGCTTCATTTAGTGACAGTAGTGTTTTGTGTATCTCTAGTTTAAAATATTAAATATGTTAATTAATTTCTTAAGTTTGACTGCTTTTTCTCCAGAATAATGGCAATACGTCTCTCAGCTGGATGTATTGCCATTATTCATTTTATTACATTTATTTAATACATAAATTAATGAAAGTTGATTAACTCTGTTTTTCTGGTTCAATCAAAATTTATTTAAATTCTATGTAAAAAACAGTTTTAAAATAGAATGGAGTATAGCCAATGTGTTTAATGTTCTTCTTTGCAAAATTAAAGTTTACACCTGATTTTGCAAAGAAAAAAAGGAGTTGAGGAATTTTAAAGTTGTTTGTACCTGTAGAGTAGAAGCTGCAGAGTCACTAGTGTCTGTCAGTCCGGTACCTCTCGGGATACTGGACACGATGTACCTGGAGCCCTTTGGCACAGGCTGTCTGACCACCAGCTTTCCTTTCCTGGTCTCTGCCAG
>JAUMHF010000002.1:9842301-9858531 GCA_032359275.1 Microctenopoma steveboyesi | reverse complement strand
TTCTCATGGAGGTCCGGGTCAAACGCAGTGAGGGAACTGAGCAAGGCTCCAGGTGCGTTGTTCTCCATCACACGTATCGTGTAAAATGACTGAGGGAACCGTGGCGCGTTGTCATTCACATCCAGCAGATGCACAGTTATTGTTTCATTGTCAGATAACGGTGGTGTTCCTGCATCTGTCACAATCAGTATGATGTCGTATTCAGGTACAGATTCGCGATCTAAAGGCTTGGACACAATGAGCTTGTAATGCAAGGGTCTGTCTGATGATTTATTGAGAACAAAAGGCATAGGTTGACTAATGGATAAGCTTACTTTTCCATTATCAGCCGTGTCTCTATCACTTACGCCGACCAGAGCAATAACACTTCCTACCTGTATGTTTTCATCCACTGTGTTTTTAACAGACTCAATTGTAATTTCTGGATAATTATCATTCATGTCTGTGACGTGGACGACCACTCTACACTGTCCCAGTAGAGGATGCGTCCCTTTGTCTCTGGCCTCAATGTGCATCTCATAAAATTTCATATCTTCATAGTCAATCGTACCTTTGACGGTGATTTCGCCTGTGTTAGGATTCAAGTCAAAAACATCTTGTGTTTTCTCGGACGTGTACAGAGTGAATGAGTACACTAGCTCCGAATTCAGACCCTCGTCACTGTCTGTGGCGTTCAGCTTCATCACTAATGTTCCGATTGGGGAATTTTCTGTCATGTTAATCGTGTAGGTCTGTTGGTCAAACCGAGGAGGGTTGTCGTTCGTGTCCTGCACTCTAACGACAATGTTGGCCGTGCCAGAGCGCACGGGGACCCCGCCGTCCACAGCAGTCAGAATTAAGTGATGCACTGCCTTCTCCTCTCTGTTTAAAGAGTTGGTTAACACCAAATCAACATACTGAGTTCCATCGCTGCCCGTTTGAATTTCGATGGCGAAATGTTCGCTCTCACTGAGTTTGTATGTTTTAATCGTATTTATGCCAACGTCTGGATCCACAGCGTTAGGCAGGGAGAATCTCTCTCCTGGTGTGGCCGATTCAGGCACGTCGAGCTCCACCCTGTCCCTCCGAAAATGTGGAGCATTGTCATTTATGTCCGTTATTCCCAGTTCAATGTTGAAGATACGTAAAGGACTTTCTATAATAACATCGAGCTTTAAAAAACAGGTTTTCGCTGGGCACAGATATTCCCTGTCCATCTTCTCTACGATATACAGCTCCCCTGTCTTTTTGTTAAAATCTAAATATTTCTTGTTAGTGAAAATGTCAAGTTTTACCTCTCGTTGTGCCAAACCTCCAGGCTCAAGTCCTAAATCCGCGGCGAGATTAGCCACCACAGAGCCTCTCTCCATCTCCTCGGCTATGGAGTACCGTGTCACAGACAAAGCACTGGGCCATGTTGCGCACAAGACAAAGGCAGTGGCCCAAAACTGCATCATTTCATCTGCAGGGAAAAATCCCGATTCAATAAACGCTCTTTTTCCTTTGTTGGTATATCTTAGGGTCTGTTGTGTATGTACTAATAAAACATATATCACAGAAAGCTGCTGCACCCTTTACAAATGGGTGTGTCATGGGTTGAGAGGGAGAGAAATGCACAGTGTTACAGTGGTCAACAGTGACACCGTGTGACAAAGAGCGCATTTGGAAAAGCTGGTATACAATCAGCCTTGTTGAAAATAAATTATTTCAAATTACATGGAGAAGTAGCTTTATTCACTTGTATCATTTTAATTTGTTTTGATTGTGTTGTTGCAGAATTACACCAGAAGACTGGACTTTAAAGTTTTAAAGAGTTTTATTACAAAAATATAAAACCAATATTGTGTGGTCCTTTAAACCAGCAGCAAAGCAAGGAGCAGCAGAAAACAGTAGAGGAGGCCTCCACCCCAGGGCTCCGGCCTTCCTCCTCCACCTAAGACATTCTTTACAGACGCACTTTCACATACAGATAAACACAGTCAAATTTCACATTTAAAGAATGCCAAGCCTTACATAAGTGGTGACGGTCAAACCCTGGGCCCTGCTCTCAAAGTGTTTCAACATTGAGGCATGTTGAAACTACTCCTGAGATTAACGTTGTCCAGCTGTGAAGGCTCACTTTAGCTAAAGCAAACAAAGGGTCATTTCAGGGCACAGAAACCCAACTGCACTTAATATCCAGTACTCAGTATTAAAGCAGAGCATTATGAGGCAATTGTGTGAGACTGTAACAAAAGACATAATGATCTGATCACAAGAATTCACGCCACAAGAATCGAAAACATTTTCTCTGTTGTCTCAGTAACAGGTTCAGTATGTGCTTCTTAGTTTTTCATAGACTAACTCTGAGTATTGCAGTGTCTTAGGAAATACTAATCAGATTGGTATTAAACACCCAGCTCACATCATAAACACCACACATACAATGTAGGATAAAATCACACTCATTGTGACACACTTTTTCCTTTTCGTTGATAGAAAATTGAAATAATCTCTTGACTGTCATGATTTGGATCATGGCTTCTGTCTTTTCCTGCAGTTATGAAGTTAGTAGGAACATTCTTGTAGCATCCAAGGATAATTAATCATTTAGAAAAGTGTTAGCTCAGACAACATGTTTAAGTAATAATACATGTTTATGAATCCTCCCTGATTCCTAAAATTATAAAACATAACTTGACATTATATGTATTGAAGGTTTATTATTCATTTCCATTTGTATTTTTATACTAATACAGCATAATTAGCAGCATAAGACCTGCACAAAGATTAGTGATTGTGATCTGTTATACCACTGCATGGCGTCTTCTGCCTCTCTCTTTCTTCGCCCCACATATGTATAAAGCTAAGTTTCTTCTCTGGTTGTTTTTGGTATATGGTCATGTTTTGTGTCCCAGGGTCACACTCCCTGACTTTACAGTGTGAATGAGTCCACTCTTCACCTCCATTGTTTAATGTTGGACGATTCCTCCTCAATGATGCCCTCTGCTGGATGAATCTGTTGCCAATTCAACAGAGAGGAAATACTCCTCAAAGAACATTGAGTGATGTGAAGTAGGAATGACTGTCATATAAGCTAATACATACATACATTTGAACGTGGTTAATAGCTTTAACCATTTATCTGCAATTTGTACTGTAATGGAAATGTGAGACAGGCTTGTATATGTCAAGTGATTTTAACCTGAACTTGAAGCACTAGTTGAATATGAAAACTATATTTAGTAGTAAGTACTTTAATTAATTAATTAAATGTTTTTTCTTTTTAAGTGTCAGAATTCTCTACTGTGACTTGGCTCCATTTCAGACTGAAATATTGTGTATTTTACTTCAGTGTGCTTATTTAACAACTAATAATAATAAATTATTTTTTAATCATCCTGTTGGGGAAATTCTATTAGACAGGCTGATTCCATGAGGCGCCAAGAGTCCAGGATTCAGTGTCTTGTCCAGGGACATGTGGCGAAGAATCAGCGAGCACCGGGAAGCCAACAACTCTGGGGTTTGTAGACTACCGCCAACTGCCCTTTACCGACTGTACCACCTTTTAGTAATAATAATAAAACATACACAGTATGTACAGTGTGTTGTTCATTTTTAAGGGTGTACGACTTTACAAATCAACTAAACTGCTCTGTCAGGGGGTGTAAGGTGCATCCTGTCACATAATACTGCATGTTATAACTACAATAATAAATAAAATTGTCATATAATAATAATAATAATAATAAAATGTTTCACTGTTACTTTTACAGGTCCAGTTGTTTACTTTGGGTTCTCAACATATATTGTTCATTGTTGGTCTATTTAACTGTTAAGGACTTCTGTGTCATTTGTTTGTTTAGGGTTTGTGTGTGTGAGAGTGAGAGGAAGAGGGAGGGTGGTGCCACTTCACCATTGAAGCCCACAAATAACACCAGTGCTCATTGAGAACCATTCGTGGCCCCCTCTGGTGGACAACTGCACATCTTGCAGCTCTCGTAAAAAAACAACTGGTCAAAACAGTTTCAGCACCAAGACGATGGACAGCTCCCAGGACAAATGCCCAGTGTCAAAACGTACTGAAACGGTAGAGTTTATAACAGGTAGGGATGTATACATGAATTAGATGTTCATGAATAGGACCTTAGGATTTCTCCCTTTGCACCTGCTTTACTTTTAGAAGAGAGTGAGAATAATCCTAAGCCTCTATTTTAGGAACAGAGCTCAGTTCCTCAGTCATCTGAAAGTAAGCCAAACTGACCTAAATATGGCTGCCCCTTCAGTCGTCCCTGTGGATCACCTTACCGCAGAGAAGGTTGGCCTGCTCCCCTCCGTGCTCTCTATGGACACCCGTTTCCTTATTAACGGAATTATTTTCAATCTGAGCCGTAGGACGACCTAATTATCCTGTTCGTTTCTGGCCAGTGGCCAACTCTCATCTGTTGATGGTAGAAGCTAATTCCCAGAGAAATAACGTGTAAAAGGGCAAAGAGAAGAGAAGCCACAGGCCCCATAGCTCACACACAGGTATGGCATTTGGAGCTGAGCCTCCCCCCCTTCCCTGACGTTAGTATTCGTGTTCGTGGTCTTAATTAAAGTGATATTTCGAGAGAGGAGGTTCTGTTTGTTCAGTTAATGAACTCCACTATTCTCTGCGGGCAAATGGAAATGCAAGCACTCCAATTAGCATATGTTAGCATTTTACTGTGTTTATTCCTCACCCTGCAAAACAGCTTACCAAGGCGAAAAGCTTTTCACTCTTGTAGGAGTAGCTGTGGAACTTTTTCACCCCAAAATAATTGACTCGAGCTAATTAAACACAGATCTAGGAAACTTACATCTAAATGCTTTATACATGCTGATCGACTGAATCTGTGCTTTGGTGCACTTTAGGGTTTTATGATCACAGCAGCTCGCACATGCAAACTGAACACATCTGAGAAAGACTATGTGGAAAAAATACTTTATTTTCATAAATGTGTACAGTACATGTGTGGGAGAAATCTCCTGTCTTTACAGTTGCCCGCGTCATGTTGCAGCTTGCATATACATGATCATACTATTATATATTCAGGCAAGCTCAGTTAGTAAAGAAACATAGAAAAAAAAAGAAACACTTTTTTTCATCAAACCTAAAAATATAAATTCATAAAGATGTCCAAAATTATTGTCCACTAATGCTTTTTAAAACATTTTGGATGAAACTGCTGCTCCTGTTTGATTGTCTAAATAATAATAATGATAATAATAATAATACACTGGCCATGTTGCAGTAGCATGTCACATAAATTACCTTCAGACTTGTTAAGCCTTCATCATTTCAGTCAAAATAGATAATTCATTATTATATTCCTTTATTATTGTTCTTTATTTATCACCAGTAAATCATGTGTCCATAAATTTATGTACTGAATGATCTCTTCCTCCAGTTTTATAGGAGGTTATCCATCATTTTAATAATCTGTCCAGAGAGTCAATTAAAAGTCAGTCGTTGTACAGGTCATTATTTATAATCGCAGCCTCTCCCTGGGGGGACATCTGAAGACGACGCCTCTTGCCAAAGGTGGAGAAGGAGTTGTGGACGTCCAGCTCACTCCGTTGCGCAGTGGGCCTCAGGGTGCAAAAGCCTGATGGTGTCCCGGGGATGTACACATTGTGGTGGTAGTCAGGTGGTGGGTGTGGGTGTGGGTGTGGGTGTGGGTGAGGGTGGGGGTGGGGGTGGGATGGGATAGATGGCTGCTGCTGTTTAGGAGGAGGAGTGCACCGAGGAGTCCAGGGGCGAGAGGGGACCCCACTGGTTGAAGGAGACATCTTGAATTCTATAGTGTGACACAGATGAGGAGAGTGGAGCAGAGAGGCAAATACTTGATTATACGATATCGACTTACAACTGTGGAGCTCTTTTCATTTACATAGCAAATGTAGTGCTTTGCCACAAGGACAATAAACAACGACACGGAACAAAAGAAGAGATCAGAAGCAGAAACAGACATAATGATGATCAAAATAACCCCGCTGTTGGTGGAGAAGAGGCAGCACTACAGCAGCAGTACCAATTAAAGGAACAACAAAGAAAATCAGAGTGGGTCTTGTTCATTGCCCTTTGTCGTTTTGATTAACTGTGCACTGTGTCCACTGTGATGGGGCTTTCTTACCTTTCATATCTCTCATGCCTCTCATGTGAGTTCCCCAGGTCCAGTATTGTCCAGGTGCCATTGAGGAGACATAGTTTTCTGGGTCTGCATGCATGGCTTTACGCATGAGGGTGCCGTCCATGTTGATAGAGTTGTAACTGTAAGCAAGGCACGAGTCTGTGATTACATACTTTACTCCTGTAAATTTAGTGTAGTGACTGTACACAGGCTGTACACGGTGTACACTGACAAAAAGTAAAAGGCCAAAGATCAAAGTTATACCTCTTGATGGAGGAGTTCTGATTCTTTGTGAGAGTCCAGTCTGTGTTTGGCTGCTTCAGCTGCAGGAAAGAAGAGCATGACAGAATTCAATTTCAAATTAACAACATGTGAATTCATACCGTCACTGTCAGTGTCTGCTCTGACACACTCATCAAACCAAGGTTGCATTGGACTGGTCTCGATAGCAAACGGTGTCTGTTAATTCCACCTTCTGGAAACAGTACAGGTCACTGATAAGTGATACTTGGAGCCGTCTGTCATTGTGTTTGTCCTGAAATGGAGACGTGCTTCCTTTCATACGGATCTGGGCTGCCGCCCTGTGGCCGTTTGGCGGAAGATCAGTTTTGAGGGCGATGTCGCCGTTGCCTTCAGCTACGACTCGCCTGTCACTTAGTTTTGCTTTTATCCTCTGTGGCGCAGCGGGAAAGGTGATGGAGAGCACCCGAGTGATATTTATTCCTGGGCTGAGTGTCATAAAATGGATTGCACGCTCTAGTAATTCACTTGAAGCTGTTAACAAGGACAATGCGACGTAAGCGTATTATTTTAGTCTGTATTCAAAATACACTCTTCGCCAGCTACGCACAAAACCAATTAGAACCCCACCGGGATGAAACGAAACATGATTTTAATCTTCAAAGGAAACCGTGCCAGGGAGGAAATTAAGAAAATTACACACGTCATTGTTTTGTGGATTTTATGCATCATTTTACATTAATATTTGCCTGATGCTCCTCGAGCAAGGTTTTTAATTAAAAGTCTCTGAGAGAGCCTTGAAAAGTTTGAGGTCCTTGCAGCTGTATGTGCACAACCCAAGCCAGTTAAACACGCGTGTAGGCTCCACTTAGATGCTCGTAAACGCGCACGTACACCTCTCCTTCGCGTTTTACACGCTTGAGTGTGTGTTTAATCTCTCTTTTCACGTTCAATTCATCACCGTAAGCGCACTTGAGATGTACTCGCTCAAATATAGTTTCAGCGTGATTCGTCTTTGAGATTTAATGTGTCACTGACGACCTCAGGACGACTCGCGTGGGTACGCTGAGGGACACCACTGGGTAAATTAGAAGAACCAATTAACCATAGGAAGGACACTTTCTCCTGAAGGAGCATAGCTGCAGGCAGAACAATCACCATGACCTCAAAACCCCCCTTGTGGCCAGAGGTGTATGTGCCGGTGACCGAACTGACATTTCTCAATGTCTGCCTGGTGGAGCCTGGTACGGGGGCTGTGAGTCTTTATCCCGCTGCCTTTTGACGAAACAGACAGACGACAATGAGCAATGCGCACACATTTACGGTCTGCTGCCCCGTCTGTTGGAATTAGAAAACACTGATGTAGACATCCTGCCTCCGTAAATCCCCCCTCTCCTTGTCTCCATCCCCTCCTTCTATTTCACCCCTCCTCTTCTCGTTCTTGCTCGACAAATATGAAGCCCCGTCTCTTTCTCTCTCCCTCTCTCTTTCCTCGCATTCAGAGGACAACGCCGAGGCCGATCTACAGGCGGCCCACGTCTCAGTCCAGCTATGTCCTTGCACCCCCACCCCCATTTCCTTGCCCCCTCCCCTCTCGAAGTCCTCTCCTGTCTCCCCAAACCGGCCATTTGCCATTTTTCATCAATAATGGACAGACTCACATTGTGTGGAGTATAATGGCTCACCCGTGCTTTTGCCCTTGAGGCACAGTTAGTGAGGTTATGCGAGGCGTGTTGCAAACCTGACTGGCCGAACAAGAACTGTCTGAACGCAAGACAGATTAATCCAGATAACTGCCATTCATCTTGCCGTCATGTATATAACCTTGACTTTTGGTTCAAACTCTGGTGTATGCGCTGCGAGCAGCTGCACGTGTGTCTCCTCACTGCACGAGGAGAGAGTGGGAGCACGGGGTGTAGACATTCATCTCACAGGTGACAAATTATTCTAATTAAGCGTTGTCCACTTGTAATTTATTTGAGCAAAAACCACTCCTGGATACACCTGGAAATGTTACCAAGACCGAACAGTGGAGTCAGCGTTGACTCCCCCCTTTTTTTCCTCGCACAATAATTGATATCTCACTTCTTTCTACACAGATGACAAGACACGGTATGAGCACAGCAGCTGCTGCAAGACAGAGCTGTACACTTCCATTAACATGTCAATTAAAATGCAATCTCACATCGTCTCATTTCATTTCCCCGGAGCCAAACATCTCTATAGGCAGGACAATTAGGATACATTATTGCAGTAATTCCAAAGAACGGGCCAGACGGCATGCTGTGCAGCACACTTATTAATAAGAAGCAAAAGAACGGGAAATAATGGCATTTGCGGAAGTTGAGTTAAAATCTGTCTGGCACGCACGGTTTGACCTTCATGGGAGAATGTCACAGTCTAGATTCTTATCAGACAGAAAGCAGAGATGCATTCTCTAGTGGCAGTGAGTGAAACAGGTACATTTAAACGAACACCACTCTCTCTCTCTCTTGTTTTACACTCTATGCCGGTTTCATTGTACCTCACTGGGAGTAGTTGCTCCGTTGTTCACAGATGCGCTTCGGCTTTGCGCGTTCCACGAGTTTTCTGCGCTCTTCGCCTCGTTGTTTCTCGGTGTGTTACCGGGGCTGCATGGCTTCAGAAACATAAAGTCACTTTTGGCTGATTCTGGAGTCAGGCACACTTTATAACAATATGACTGAGAGAGACTACCATTTCCATTCACCTCCATACAGTTCGTGGTTACTTTGGCCGCGGATGAAATCTGCAAGTTGAGGTTGGATTTTTTGAAAACCTCCGGAGGCGGATCGGGCTGAAACCCCCCGCAACAGCAACAGGCGAACGGTAGCAGGTTGTAGCCGCTGAGAGTGTCCCTGTCCTTGTAGCACTTGACCGCTGCCAGCACGATAATAGCCACCAGGAATATTAAAGATATTGTGCTCAGTGACACGATCAGATAGAGGGCGAGGTTTGAGGGGGGCTGTGGGCTGAGTGTGAGGTCTCCGAAATCTGACAGCGACTCGGGCACGCTGTCAACCACTGTGAGGACAATAGATACTGTGGCAGAGAGCGGCGGCTGCCCGTTGTCCTTGACTAATATCACCATTCTGTGCCTTGTTCCATCCCTTTCCACTAAACGGCGAATAGTTCTGATTTCGCCTGTGTACAGAGCTACGCTGAACAGACCCGGGTCTGTAGCCTGCAACACCTGGTAGGACAGTCGGGAGTTTTGCCCTGCGTCCGCGTCCAACGCTGTTATTTTGGTAACCAGATACCCGGCATCTACTGAGCGCGGAACCACCTCCGAGGCCACAGTGCCGTTCTTGGGCAGCGGTGATACAATAACGGGAGCATTGTCGTTCTGGTCCAAGACAAAGACGTTGACTGTGACATTACTGGCGAGAGGAGGGAAACCAGCGTCCTGCGCCTGTACCAGAATCTGAAAGTTTCTAAGTTGCTCATAATCAAAAGAGCGCAATGCGTAAATATTCCCATTATCAGAGTTGATGGAAACATAAGTGGACACTGGCATGCCCTGAATCTGACCCTCCAGAATAGAGTAAGACAGATATGCGTTCTGGTTAGAATCGGGGTCGAATGCTGTTACAGAGCAAATGGAAGCGCCCGGGGCATTATTCTCGGTCACATAGACCGTATATGATGGTTGAGAGAAGCGCGGGGGGTTGTCGTTAATGTCAGACACTTGGACGAGGATGGTTTTCCTGGTAGAGAGCGGAGGAGAGCCCAGGTCGCGCGCTGTGAGTGTGATGTTGTACTCAGACACCGCTTCCCTGTCCAGTATCTCGCTTGTCACCAGTGTGTAATAGTTTTTAAATGACGAATGGAGCTGAAAGGGGACGTTGCTCGGAATATGGCAATCAACGTTCCCGTTTTCTCCCGAATCCCGGTCCATGACACTGATAACAGCTATCACCGTCCCCGGTGACGCGTCTTCCTGGACAGGAGTGGACACGGATGTCAGGATGACTTCGGGCGCGTTGTCATTCACATCCAAGATGTCCACTAGCACTTTACTGTGCACTGCCACAGCCGAGGGTCCCCTGTCTTTTGCCTGCACGTACAGCTCATAGACACTGGCTTTCTCGTAGTCCACAATGCCCTTGACTCGGATTTCACCCGTGTACGGATCCACACTGAAAAGTTCACGCACCTTGAGTGGTGCGTGCCCGCTAAACGCATAGGTCACCTCCCCATTAGAGCCTTCGTCCAGGTCTGTCGCGTTCAGCTTCAGCACCAGTGTTCCCCTCGGCGCGTTCTCCACCAGGCTCGCCCGGTAAACTGAGCGGTCAAACACGGGCACGTTATCGTTTGCGTCCAACACTGTAACAGTTATCAGAGCTGTCCCGGAGCGTTCCGGCGAACCCCCGTCAAAAGCTGTCAGAATCATCTCGTGCTTTTTCTGTTGTTCTCGGTCCAGTGGAGTGTCCAGCACGAGCTCAGCAAACTTGTTTCCGTCGTTGCGCGTCTGGATGTTTAGTACAAAGTGCTCGTTGGCGCTTAGCTGGTAGGAGCGCAGAGAATTGGTGCCCACGTCCTGGTCCTGTGCGCTCTCTAACGGGAAGCGGGAGCCGGGCGCAGCCGATTCTGTGATGTCAAGATTAAACTCGCTCCACGGGAAACTGGGCGAGTTGTCGTTCACATCTAAAATCTCCACTTCCACTCTGTATAGTTCTAATGGGTTTTCAATAACCACTTGTAGGTGTAAAAAACAGCTCGGGCTTCTTTCACATAGCTCCTCTCTGTCTATCTTTTCGTTGACGAAGAGGATGCCATTCTCCAAGTTCACTTCTAAATATTGCTTCTTTGCACCAGAGACTATACGAAACCGACGGGCTGACAGCTTGGCCACGTCCAACCCTAGGTCTTCGGCGATGTTCCCCACAAAAGCTCCATGTTCCAGCTCTTCTGGGATGGAGTACCGGATTTGTGCAAGTACCAGGTCCACTACACACGCACACAGAAGCAGACCTATAACGAGTCCTGTTACTGGTACCCAACTTCCCCTGCAGAGTCTGTGATCCATTTCAGTGGCGTGCGTAAAATCACCTCACGCAGACATCCTTCTCTTCATAAAGCCATTCAGCTAAAAAGTAAATGCAGAAGCAGAACACCTCCCGAGTTTACAACATCTATGTTTATGGATAACTTTACTGGGTAGTTGCTTCTCTCTGTGTTGTGCTCCATGCGCAACACCAGTGGTGTGTGAACGGGGGATGCTCGCCCTTTGATTTTCCACTGTATTAGACATTTGGAGGAGCTGGTGGGGAGATGTGTGTGTGTGTGTGTGTGTGTGTAAGAGAGAGAGCGAGAGAGAGAGAGGTGGAGGGGGTAGACGTAACTTCTCGCAGCTCCGTATTGGAGGACGCCGACGCGAATTGCGATTCTAATTACTGTAGAGGTTTAACCCTTTAACATCCCGGTGTCTGTTCCCATTAAAGAGACGAGGAGGGGCAAGTTTGACACCAGACGTCAGAGGGAGATTTGGATTAGGGAACAAATTGTGTTGTGGGTGTCGTTGTCTTAGCTGCATTAAACAGATTAGGCTCGAGAAGAATTTGTCTTGGTGACCACAGAACATTACAGGCCCAAGGTGGCAGTGGTAGCTATCATTATTTTACTTTGATTTATTGTAACACCAATTATAGCCTCAGAAAAAGAATAAACAATTCTCCTGGGGTTACATTATCACATGTTGCGATGCAGAAAACAGAAACACACAGGCCTAAGCACTCTTGCCTCATATGTACCAGTGGCCGCTGCCAGAACGCCCCTGGGATCCTATAATGCTTTTTAATGAGAACCCTTTGAAGATGAATGCCCACATTGCAAAACAGTCCCATTCATTAATCATCACACACGAAATTAGGATTTACAAAAAGAATCTTTGATGGGACAGGATATTCAATTTTAATCAATATTTTTAACGAGTTTTTGCGTTTTGGAGTTTAAGACGATTACAGTGACGAACACTTAAACAAACACGTATTACACGATTTTAATTCCTGAACATGTAACAACACAATCAACATAAAAGCGCTGCCATGAAGCCTTAATCATACTAGTCTCTAATCAGGTATTATAGTTGGGATTAGATGAATATCATAGGTGATATTAAAAAGACGCGCATTAATGCTGCGGCTGTTTTCGAGGACTAAACTCTTCAACTGCACTGGAAGTGACTTCAGTGGCTCAAAGTACCGCTGAGCACCACAGGATCACTCAGGACTCTAGAGTGCGACACATGTTTTCTCAGATCTAATCTTTTCCCTGGTAATCCTGGTCAGTTAGACAGCCACCGAAGCACTGGAGAGAGAAACTAAAGGATGCCTTTGTGAATTGGGGTTCGTCTCCGCACAGACACGAGTGGCATCCTAATGCAAAACGGTGGCTCGAAATCTCTTCTGAAAGTCTCTTCCTGGGACTGACGACACAGCCACAGCCTCCAGGCAGCACTGGGCTTGTTAACTAGTACAAAAAGAGGAAGAAAAGCGGGAGATGAGACAGAAATAACGAGAAACAAACATTTCTACTTTCTGCAGGCAACACTTTCACTACATCCTCTTTAGAAGCGTGTGTTGATGGTTCGTCCTCAGTGATTAGAGAAGCAGAGCGATGCTGACGTTCTTGTGATGGTTTCACTTTAAAAACAACCATCTAGGCAAACGGGAAGTCTTCCACTGAGAGACAGTGGTTGTTTCTGACATTTCTGCTTGAGAGAAAAATAACTTGAGGCTACAAGGGTGGAGGTGGTGCGTAGTTTCTGTATAATTCATGTTAAGTCTGGTATTTAAAGGGGCGATAACAAAGGTCACGAGTTGTTTTTGAATAAATTCTCTCGAATTATTAACATTCTCGTGATGAAATAAGATCTTGCGTAATATGTGTCACTACTTTTTTCCCGGAACAAAAGTTGTTTAGCACTAACCCCATCTCTCCAGCAAGCAAACCCCAAAATACATCGCCCTCCCCGTCAGCAGAAAACACTAAAATCCCCAGGTTTAAATAAACAGAAAACACAATCTGCTTGCAGACCTAACCTCAAGCAGATGGTTAAGCTTCTCCAGAAATGATTACATTTCTGGAAAAGAAAAAAAAAATCACCACCACCAGTTCCATTGCTTTCCTCTTCTTTTTAATTAACGGAGTGAAGGATTAGTGTGCAGCTATCCGGGATCAACCGTTCTCCGACGGAAGAATACAAATGTTTTGTGATAAATAATCCCAAAGCACTCTGGTCGGCGCTCTCTGGGTGCCTGTTACATTAACATGCATTACACGGAACATTAAGCTGGTCTCATTCGCTCCTATGGTCCCGTTCACCCCATTGTCCAGCTGAAAGTCAGTCACTACTTTCACTGAACTACCTCTAAACAACCACCTGACTCCGCACTCTGAAGAGCGTGGCACAGGTTGACAAGGTGCTGGTGCGCTGTGATTTAAGGGTGGTGAAGGTCGAATCACTAGAGATATGTATTTGTCTATAATATGATTATATACTCCTTAAAAACGTGGAACCACGTGGTTCTTTGTGGTTTTCAATTTGATCACACGCGATGTTTCACGTTTCATCTGGGCGACAGTGGGCACAAACCACACCAACTGAGCAAATTCATTTTATTCCTGGTCTTGTGGCTCCATCTACTGGGTACTGGCTGATATTGGAAGATTATTGAAAATGGAGGCCTGATCCTGACTAAAATGGTCCAACATAGTCCAAGCTTTGTTTTATTTCATCAACATGACGTCATAATCAACTTTTTTGGCAAGCGTGCATACGCATTCATAAAGTAGACTGTATAATAATACACTGCACATATCAAAGCGCAGATTAACAACAAGATATTTAATAGCCCACAGCTAAAAGAAGATAATAGTCCAAAATATCTCTACAACTGAACTTAAAACATCTAGTAATGAGTTTAACCTACATCATTATACTATCATTTTTACAAGCAAGTGACACTTTAGCATATTTCACCCAACAGAAGGGCTCGAGGTGTAAAACGTTGAAGTCATGGTTGTCTACAAACTCATTAGTGTAACACGAGGAAACATGTTTGAGCCTATGAATAATATTAACGTTTGGTAATTTTACACCTCCAACACAAATGGGCGTGTTACTTGTGTGGAAAGAGTTATAAACATACACAATAATAAAAAAACTGAAGGAAGCTCAATAATCACTGAGACACATTCTTAAAGTTAACTAGTTTACTGTTCATTGTGTGCAGTTTTGTCATCTGTTATCGTAGTGCGCCATCTACCGGATGCTATTTACACGCGCACGTGGCCGCATCTGGAGAGGAATATATCGTGCTGTATTGTAAAAATATATTTTCAGGTAGACCGAGCTGAAAATGACTGCAGAGCGTGAGAATCCACTGAACCGAGGGAAACCAAATGAAACCACTGAGCTAAAACAATGTAATAAACAGAGTGGTGGGCTAGAGCTTCATCAGGTTGCCTACGTGAACAGCTGTTCTGTGGTTAATATTAAAAGTAAACATGAAAAGTCTTCAGAAGTGACACAAAAACATCTGACAGCGCGGGGATCGAACCGCGTGACTCACGAACCACAGCGAGGGATCATTACCTCAAAGGAGTAAAAACGCTGACTGAGCTAAACCGATGAGTCAAATCAAGAAACTGTAACTTCCTCTGTAGAACAATTATTCGTGCCTTTACATGAGAGACGTAAAGAGTGTGTTAGATCAACACAGTAAATCAAAAAGCGCTACGTTTTAGGATTTAAATGGAGGAGGGCGTGATCTGGTTTCTCCAGGTCCAGGAAGCGCCTGTTTCTGGAAAACTTCACTCACATTTAATAATCGTCTCTTGCTACGAAGAGAGCATATAGTGTTAGATGGGCCTAGCTCACAGCACATAGTATAATGTTGTGTTCTGTCAAACACAAATTAAGATATAATATGCTCAGCTTTACGTGCATATTATAGATAAACTCTTTTTATTACCCTTTGTGTGCTTTTATATATATTCTAGTCTAATTTAGCTATTTAAACATAACACTTTATTAACATTTGAGCCATAACAGCGACGACTACTGGAGACAAACGTGTCTGAGGCATTATCTTCTCTTAACACGTCCGTAGCACAACAGGGAATAACAAATGGTATATGACAGTTAAATAATGTTTTTATTGCATTTATTTTGGTAGAAGTATAGATATAAACACATTATTATGCGCACATCTCGTCTGGTGGGTTCATATTGTATATTATCCCAACACTACAATTACATGACCGGAGGGAATTTATTCTGCCTCCTCTGATATTAAATGAGCAGATACGAGGTTTTGTTTTGATAAAAGTTAAATTCGGGGACGAATGCTTGAGAAGTGGAAAAAACATCGGCCAGCGCCGGTGGTCGAACCGCGGTCCACAGAGCACAGCGGTGGGTCGTTTATGTGAACGAAGTAACCACAGAGCTAAGCCGGTGCATACGACATGTGTCCATAACTTCCTTAAGTACGTGAGCCACGTATCAATTCGTGTCAATGTTTGTTTCGCACGACCGGTAAAAGTCAAAAGCGTGTCAAGAACAACGTGTTCAATAAACACTGTGAATTATATGATAAAGTTTAAAGATTTAAAAGTCCGATTGAAGGTGGAGGACGGTCAGGGGATTCACTTCCGCAGTAGGGAGGCCACCGGTCACGTGGTCTGGTTATTCAGGAAGCGCCTGTTTTTGGAAAACTTCACTCACATTTCATAATCGTCTCATTGGTAAGAGAACGCGGGGGTTACAGTGTAACCCCGGTTCTCTTTCGTTCGAGACTGTCTCTCCACCCTGTTACATGTTCCATGTGTACGGGGATAATGACCTCTCGCGTCA
>JAUMHF010000002.1:9773702-9842201 GCA_032359275.1 Microctenopoma steveboyesi | reverse complement strand
TATAGTTTGATCGGAACCCGACACCGAGCGGCGTCGAGCTGGAGAGACAGTCTCTTCACTCAGAGAACCGGGCTTACGCCGTAACCCCCGCGATTTTTATAAATATGACTAATATGTAGAGAAGAAACAGAGAACTGAAAGAACATCAGGATTCAAAATGCTGCAGAGAATAAAAGAAATAGGGAGGAGGCAGAATTTGACTGAGTCAGACAAAAAGTCTGATGGTCTGTTTTAATCTAAATTTAATCCATTTTAAAAGTTGAGTGGAATCAGATATGAAATAATTCTGGTCTTTGACGAAAGAGGCTTTTGTCCTGAGACCAAATCTATGCTCTTGATAATACAGGATGCACATGCAACACATAAATATCAGTTTGATGCTTAGATATGGTCGTCCCTGGTGGAGTTACATGAAGGTTACTCTGAGGGGCATCTTTACTATTTTTGTGTGAAAAAGCTCACCGGCCAAAACACAAACTAAATATATAATTCAGTATATTTTATTATGATAAATTCATGTCAGGGACTGAGATGTGAATAATATCTTCCTTGTTGGAAAGTAATGGAGTGACCATGTTGACACCTAAACTCCACTAGGGGGAGCCAAAGACCAAGTAAACACTGGACAGTGCAGTTTCCAGTTACAGTGTCTCACTGTTCTCCTACACTGATGTACACACATGGATGATGGGCACATTTTTGCCTGCTTGTTTGTATGCATTAATCTCTTTCACTGTAATTTATGTGGTAGTCTGAAATTTTAAATGTTTTATGTTTTGAATACTTCAGCAGACTTTACTGCACGTGTCTCTTTACAGAAGTAAAGAGACACGATGAAAGAGGAGGATGCCTTCACCACCTGCAATTACCATCACTCCATCACACTCTCTAATAACTTGCTGAACACTTTGTCACCACAATATCTGTCAGCACGGTAAACAGTGAACAGGAGTTATGGGGGCAAGAGGGAAAGGTGGGAGGTCATAAAAGACAGATAAAATCATGGGGGAGGAAGGCAGGTGACAGGAGATAAGATACACAAAAGAAAGAAAACAAATCAGATGAAGACAGTAGCAGACAAAGTGAAGGTGTGATAGGAAAATGAGGAGCAGGGATAGGGAAAAGGAGAGGGAGGAAAAAGAGAAAGAGAGGGAGAATAGAGGGTTTCGTCCACATGCTCCTCAGCTGTGTAAACTGAAGGTTTCTGCTGCTTCTCAGATTCCCCTGAAGAAGGGGGATATTTATAGGAGACTGGCAGTGGCAGTGAACGGACCCTTGCTCTGTCACACCCACTAATATTATTACTATTACTTTATATGCGCAAAAATGGAAAATGTCAGCAACCTGAGAGGCCTGCAGAGACAGTGCGTGCATGCACTGTCTCACTCCCTGTCAGCGTGTGCATGTCTGCTGTATGTATGTGTGTGTATCCTCATGCTCGTGAGAAACTGACACATTTACATGAAACGGTCGAAAGAAAGACTCGAGAAGACAGAATTAGACAAAGAACAGAAAAACATGGAGAAGTTGGCATGTATCGAGGGGTGTAACTTGATCTACTCAACTTATTAGAGCTGTCAAAGAGTGAGAGAAAAAGAGAGAGAAAGGAAGAAAGAAGGAGAGGTGGAGCAAGGCTAGACAGACACAGACATGAGCACATATTCCAGCTCCAGATTATAAGATTCCCGCAAGTAGCCGACGTGTTGAAACAGACTAGACACACACATGCACACAAACTCACACGCAGGTCCACCTGGTAACAGATGCAAACTCAGGCACACATGCAGAAACACAAACAGTCTGATAGACATAACAGATGTGCACGCGCACACATACATGCTGGGAAGAGAGGAAATTCCAGAGGGAACAGGTGGGAGTGGCGATAGCAATCTATTACAATGACTTTGATCTTCTCCGTGCCTCTGTCACCACTGCTCGAATACACTGGATGGATCGGGCTGGTGTCCAATTAATGTTAATGTGCATACACATGCCAGTGTAATGACAGAACCGCATCAAAGGACTTGCTAGGAAAGAATTCCTGTTTTGATGGAGCGAGTACACATCAGGTTGTATATGCTCATTAAAAATAAGTTAAAATGCATCTTGAGTTATGAAATGCTGACTGCTCTGTTTGTCGACCCACGCTTTCTTGTGTTCTGTCCAAAGTAAAGCAGAAACAGAGGAACAGTGGCATCTTTTTTTTCGTTTGAGTGCTGAGTGAGAGAAAATGATCTGAAGGGGTCAGTGTTGAGAGAAGCTCGGAGTGTTGATCCACACCTGAAACATTATAAATAACATCGGGGGAGTGTTTAGTCTGGATAGGTGAAAAAAATGACGGTCATCATCTTGGCTTATACAGTTACATTTAGTACTTTAATGTTGATCATTTGTTCTAATTGTCAACAGGATGATATTTGATGAGATTTGTGGGAGTGAAGAAAAACACGAGGAAGGAAAAAAGGCAGAAAAGGGAGACAGAGAGGAGACAGAGATATGGCTCTGGCACAAATGCAGTGTCTACTGAGGACAGAAGTCAAAGCTCAAATGTTTGTGTGTGAGTGTGTATGTGGCGCACGTTTGTGTGTTCTCTGGGTGACCTTAACCTTAAGGGTATATTAAACAAAATCACTCGCAAAGAAGAAAGAAACAGAATGTCCGTATTATCAGCCAAGGCTCTGTGTGTGTGTGTGTGTGTGTGTGGGTGTGGGTGTGGGTGAGTGCCAAGGCAGAGATGAGAGTGGAGAACCCCTGCCTTAGGGGCCACAAAGACAGTTGATTGACAAGCCACATGAACATGAATGTGCCTGTGAAACCCTCTCTGTACCAAATCTTCATAATCACTCCACCACCCGTCTTTCAGGCCGTCTTCACTCTCTGCATCCTTCTCCCAAAAATCCCTCCTTCCTCCACTTCCCCTTTTCCTCCAGGTCTTTTTTACTGGCAGGTGGGCACATATTAATAACCCCCTCGGTAATTACCCACTTTAAAGCATGAAAAGTCATAAATGGAGGCCTGACCATGAACAGGTTTGCACATAAACACGTTGGGCAGCTCACAGAGTGTGCTGCGTGGCCAAAACATGAGCTGCAATCGAGAAAACATGCAAGGAGGAAAAAACTCAATTGTGACGGAAACCGTTTGCAGAAATTATTCATTTCCCTCCTTTTTTATGTTTTCCCTGTGCTGACTGCACACCCTTCTCTCTCTCTCTCTCTCTAGTCTCCCTCTTTCACTCACTCTTTCCCTTTTGCACATTCCTCTCTGTTTTGCATATCTCTGACCACCCCTCCTGCACCCCCCACCACTATACCTCACCACCTTTAAAACAACTCTCATTCCCTCTCTCCTTCTGTCTTTTTCTCTCTCCACATCATCCCCACCCTCCCCTCGCTACCTGACATTGTGGCTTGATGCCCAATGAGTCACACCTCTGTTAAAATCATCAGAGATGGAGGGAGGAGGGAGCAAAAGAAAGAAATTGTCAAGGAGAGAGAAAAAGCAGGAGAGTATGACAGAGAGAAAAATATAGAAAATAAAAATGGGAGGAGAGAAAGTTAGAGAAGCAGAAAGAGTGAGCCTCCGGGGAGAGAAAAGAGCATAGAGTGCGTTTAACTTTTTGACTCCAGTAGTCAGTGTGTGCTTGTCAGTAACGGTTAGCCTGTAGACAACAACACTTTCCACACACTGCACACACTCGCCTGCACAAACATTGACGCACACGCAGCCGTACACAAACATGGACACACACAATGACATCGGGCATAAGCCCACCTGTATGCTCTGCAGAGACACACACACACACACAGCAATCAGACATACAAACAAACCAAAGTAGAAAGTGTGGCTGCAGCGCGGCCTCTCTACATCAACCTCCCCCACCCTCTCTATCCGTTGCCCTTAGATACCACACAAACATTCCCTGTTGGGCAACACAGGGAGTCATGAGAGGACGTACACGGGTCACACACCTCCCCAAGCTCTGCGCGTTTGAAAGCAGTTATATACAGTGTACTAAGGTGTGCAAGCATGTTTGTGCATTTAGTTTCAGATTTTGATTTGAGTTGTAGCGTTTTTGCATAACCACTTACTCCTTCTAGAAAAATGCCTGTGCACAAAAAAAACAAAACAAGTGAAAGCAGTGCTGCTTTCCAAGAGCTTGCATGAAATATGTGTGATGAAGGTGGTGTAGGGAGAAGAGATAGATGAGCTCACCAGATGGAAAAAATATCCAAAACACAAACAAATCTGAATGAAGGAATTAAGAAGTATTGTTTACTACAGTTTGCGCCTCATCCACCCTCATTGTTGAACTGTGACCTTGGCTTGCTTGTCTCAGTGGGGGCACAGGCTTTAACGAGGCTTGTGTTTTATGAACCTTCAGGGATCGCAGCAAGCTGTGTGGATGTTGCTGTGTGCCACGTGCCTGTCATCATTCAGCAGTGTTGTTTTTCAACAGTTCTGTGCCTCAGTCACACAAGCTCATGCTTCTGACAAACAGGCCTCCTCTTCTTCGTCTCAGATCAATACGTCTTTCGAAAAGTAAATCAATCAGTCCCTCAATCAATTGTTTTTTCTGTATTAAAGATCCTCAGGTTGGCTTATCATCACATGTCCAGATGGAAGGAAAACGAGCGAGTTTCATGTTTCCTTTATCTGGGGTTTTGCACTAAGGGATTCATTTAGATTTTAGGAAAAGACTACTGCTAAAGACTCTTTAGTACCTCTACAAATGGCACAATCTGTGCAGCTTTGATGGGGTCAATCCTAACTGAAGCCCCAGGCTTAGGAAGCGGAACAGGCCTCTACCCATAGCTGTAATGTTTTTAAAGCCATACCAGTCAGCCACAAAGCTCCTTTTGCCCTTTGTACTGAACACACCAGACAAAACCTTGGAAGCCATCCACTGCAAAGCACATTCCCAAAGCATTGCTTTTTTCTTCTTTTTACAAGTGTGGGATGGGGTCGAACAACAATTACGGTAAAATGTGACTAATATGTCACAGACATGTTTTTTCTGACCTGCTCTTTCAGTTTTTTTTTTCACTTTTCCATCCATCCTCTTCTCTCCTCTTGAAAATCCTTCCCTTTCACTTCAAACCCCTGTAATTACAAACAAAAGCGCTGACTCTTCTCCAGCTGAAACAATGATAATGATGGAGAGCAGTAAGCGTGTGTGTGTGCGTGCGCGCGTCTTCATCAAAGCAGCGTTGACGTTGATGGGTGTAGAGAAATGTGTGGAGGACAGAGAGGATTAACACAATCTGGGCATGAAGCCCCACAACTGAGAGAGCGGTGTGTGAGTGTGTGTGTGTATTCATGTTGACTCTGTCTTGATAGCAACGATCCAACACACAGCTGCTCTCTAAGCTTGGCATTTAAATGAGGCAAACAGACACTTGGAGCAAATGGAATACAGACAGAGGCAGCGGCGACACAGACGCACAGAAGAGATTTGAGAAGCAGCAGCAGTGTGAGGAGCAGGTTGCTCTCATGCTGCGGGTAACGTAGCAGTGACATGCACAAAGTGTGTGCGTATGACAGGGAGGGTGAGGCGCTCGTGGATGCCGTACCTCAGCTTTACCGATAAACATGATTTGTGTCTTCTCTGGACATCACGCTCTCACACCAAACCCTAAACGTGCAGCTGAAGCATTAGGTCTAACAAACAGAGTGTTTTCTGTGGTATCTAGGCCACATGTATGTATAGTTGTTAGGTAGAAAGAGTGTTCTGCCTGGTTGTGTTTGGAGCAGGCCCAGACCAGAGGAGCTCAAAGCACTGAATGTCATCATCAGAGCTGTCGGGGAGCCAAGCAGTAATCACACCCAGATCACCTACACGCTCACGCCAACTTACAACATCAGTCACCCCAGAGTGGTGCATGTGTGTATGTAGAAAATAAAAAAAAGGAAAGATTGATTAAAGGGAGAGGCAAAAAGAAAGACAAAGAGTATATATGCATGCAGCAAGTATGCATCCTGCGTTACTCTAAAAAGTGTGTGTGCACAAACATGTGGTCATAGTGTGAAGAGTGAGTGAGTGAGGGCTGTATGTGTGCGTGTGTGTGTTTCACAGAGAAGAGTGTGTATTTTTCTCTCCTCTCTCTGCCTCCCTCTCTCCATGTCAGTCTCGTATCCCACCCCTCTATTTTCCATTTTTACATGCAGCTCCAGATGTGAAGGCAGTGAAATATTAAATTACAGAATTGGGCTTGTTTCTGCACTTTGGCTGTATCAAAAACAATCCAGCTTCTGCGCTCTCCTGACCTGACACACACACTTTCTCACACTTTGATAATCACATTTCAAACAGTGTATGTAAACAGGCCCCTGCCAAACGCATTGGAACGGCAAGGCTAAATCACTTGTTGCTGTACTTGGAAGACATTTGGGTTTAACATCAAAAGACAAATGTGAGACGAAGTTCCAGAATTTCAGCTTTTATTTCATTGCATCTACATCTAGATATATTAAACAACATAGCATCTTTTGTATCAGATCACCCACATTATAAGTGATTAAAACTCAGCACCTTGGCTTCTTCATCTTTTATCTTTTTTATCTAATCTTGGTGTTAGTCTGTACTTTCATCTTGTCGCATAAATGGTGGCTTGGTAGCTCGATGGGATAAGCATCAGACTGGGAGGCAAAAAAAGGGCAGGATCGATGGGTGAAATGGAGATTATTAATTTTGTTGTAACATGTAAACATGTAATCAATGACAATAAAGATTTTATCTTCTTCTTGTGATGAAGCGAAAGTTAAATCAAGAAGCTGTTCTATGAACACTCACACTGTCTATTTCACAACGTCTGCTACTACTACTTTCTCCCATTCCACTTCTAAACTCAGCTGATTTAAGACATTTCACTACTTTTGGCTATTTTCCTTCTTTTTTAGGACATTTCAGTGTTTTGTAATGGTTATACTTAATGTTTGGGAAATGCCTTCACATTCAAAATGGTTTGTTTTTCTCCCACAGACAAAATAGATTATAGCATTTTTACTATTCCAACAGCCACTGGTGAGCAGATGACGAGCGGTTTTACCTCAAATTTGAGTCATTTGCCACAAAAGGTGCTATGTTGTTCTACAATGATGAATTATTTAAAATGTCTAAATGTAAATGCCAGGAACAAAGTAACTGCTATTGTTTTTATCATAAACCCAAATGTTTACGGTACTCGGCTTTGCTGTTAGTTCAGGAAGGTGTTCGTACACTGCAGGTGGAAAAGAAATCTAGATATACGTACTTGTTTCTGTCACTTTTTTAAGTTAGTGGTTTGACTTGCATCTTTTCATTGCTACCACAAATTCTCCCGACATGTTGCCTGCGGCCCAAGCAGCAACCGTTCCATGCGTCTTTGCAGAAAGGTCTTGCAGTACCTATTAATGCCACCAGATGCTGGCTCCATGAAAACGCTTACTCTATTGAGGTCATCAACAACACTGTTGCAAATGTAAATATTACTAATGGCTCCAGGTTGAAGTGGTGAGTGCTGGAAATATAAATCAATGAATTGGTGTACACGTTTTTAGCTACACCTACAATGCATGCCAGTTCAACAGCACTGCCATAAATTCTATTTACATTCAGTTTTTGTTGGCATTGTTTAAAGTCACTTACATGTTTATTACTGCACTCCATTATGTTGAGAAGTCTCTCTGTTTTTCTCCTTCATATTTGCACACGAGAGGACAGACTATTAGAAACATTTCTTAATATCATACAGTCCAGTACAACCTTATTTCTGACCATAACCTCACTGCTAAGACCTACACTACAGGTAAAAGGTTTGGTGTTACTTAGAACTGTCCTTCTTTTTGTAAGCAAAACACATTATATCATATCAAATTTATAAGAAATACAGAGTAGATATTTACTATTGCCAGTTGCTATTGTAGGTAGCTGTAGTCAGATGTTTGGAAATGGTATATCTGCCTAAGTGCACAGATGCCACCAGTAAACATTTGTCCTGTGTTTCACAGAATAATATAGAAAAATGTTCCCATAAGTTCTGATTCAAACATGAGTCAAGGGTAAATCAAGAGGGAAGCAACAATTCCAATCTTTTAGCGACTTCCAGTGTCACAGCTGTATAGATGGAGACACACAGATGCTAAATACACAGATATGCATAAAGAAGTAAACAAAGTCAGTCAATCTTAATATAATGCACTCTGGTACATTTCCACCACTCACTGTGTCATCAATAATGAACAAATAGTAAAGTCATTCCTTTTCTGAGAGTTTCGAATTAAAAACTGAGGCATGACAATCATGTAAAAGTAGAAACCGTTAGATTGTACAGCTGGACCTAGTAAAGTGATCAGGGAGTGTATGTCTCACCTAAATCTATTGAGAAATATGTGTCATTCAGTCTTTGAAAAGTGTGGTTCAGCCAGTAACAGTGTAGGCACCAAAGCAAGTTCTGAATCCTGCATCATATCATATCTCATTCAGAACACAACAAGCTGGCATCACTGGACATGACATTAGAAGCTAAAATGGTATCACTGGCCAGCATTACAACAGTACAACATACCCAGGAGTCTAAAGCTTCCCTCCTGCACATGCTGTTCTGAAAATGTAGCCCCCTGCTCACCTCCTCCATAAACCCTGAGCTATCTCAGGACTGCACATGACTTACTGATTGAGTGTAGACAACCTGATATCAGTTTAGGATCACAGTAGAGTTAACACACTGTCAAATACCTTGCAATGAGCACCTCAAAAAGGGACAGATGAGAGTAACATGTGGGCGTGTGCATGTCTGTGTGCAGTACACAAGAGGGGTGAATGTGAAACGAGTGTGTATCGTACATGACTGAAATGTGTGTATATGTCTGTTTGTGTGTGTGAGGGCTACCCTGCTCAGGGCATTGACTGAATTGTTTCCACATGTGTCTTAACGCAGAGTTCTAGGCGGGTTTGGAGGACAAGGGAGGAGTGGGGGCTGCTATACTTGGTGGTTGTGGTGGTGATGGTGGTGGGGTGGTCAGGTTTCATAGCACCGCGTAGCACATCTGGGCTGTGAGCGCAGAATTAGAGTTCCCACGACTGAAAACACATAGCCTACACACAGTCACATGCAGCTGCACACACCTTGATAAAACACGATTGGCGCACAAACATCTGTAATGTGTAAGCAGTGAGCACGTGCACATCTGCCACCACAAACACCACTTCACCCCAGAACATGCTGTACACAAACACAGACACACTCAGCCACATCACACATACACAACTAGTTCCACTGTTCCTCATTTTAGTTGTGCAAGTGATGCTTATTATACCACACTCTGTTGCTTTTTAACCCTTGCCTTTCTTACCCTCAACACACACTCTCATGCATGCCCACACACTAACAAATACACACACTTAAACATTACTACTTCCCTGGCACAGCTGTCCCAAATGCTGCGGGCACACAGGCGTTTCACTGGCACGACACATGGAAGGAAAATGTGAATGTGTTCTCACTAATCATTCCCCTATTCCACCCAGAAAGAGAGAGAGAGATTGAGAGAAATAGAGAGCGATGTGGAAGACTAAGGGATGAGGAGAGACGAGTGCAGAAACTGGACGACCTGCACAGCAGGTGCTGAAAGGTGAGGAGACAATGTGAGTGTCAGAGTGAAGACCTGAGAAGAAAGAGAGAGTGACAGAGTGGGATGAAAGCAGGTTAGAGGTGAATTAGGAGGGAGAGCGGGTGAGAGAGAGAGAAAGACGGAATGAGATGGGATAAATGGGGGCATGCCAGTACCATAAATGTTTAATTGCCAGCAGGTTTATTCATGTTAAGAGAGTGAGAGCAGAAGAAAGAGAGAGCTTAAACAGTACAAAATCTGTCTCGAGCCCCCAAATCTAATTTACACAACAAACAGGAAGAGGAGAGGAGAGAGGGCAGAAACGGAGGGGAAGAGGGGGGGGGGTGGCAGGAGAAAAAGAGAAGGAGAAAAATGCTAATTGGCTACAGTTGGGCATGTCTGGCCCAAGATGAAAGAGGAGGAGGACAGAGAATAAGGAAGTAGGAGGGAGGGAGGAGAGTAAAAAGAAAGGAGGGAAGGAGACAAGAAGGAGTGTGCACTATGCAAAATGAAGGATGGATGGATGGTAACATACATGACTGTAAGAGTGTCATCGACAATCTTTGTCACTTAATGTGTCCCAGCCCTGCTTTTTATCTTTTTTTCTCCCACAACTGTTACCGAAGCCTGTTTTTCTTCTACTGAAACAAAGGAATAAATGAAAGTGTGGCCAAAAAGGGGTAAAGCCATTTCATTTTTCGTAAATATTCGTAGAGAAATGTGGAGACCTGTTGAACAGGATGATGCTACAGCTGCCCCATCCTTTGAGAAAGACTATGACTACAAACTTAACGAGTTAATTGTGACCATTTCTCTTCTTGCGTCACTGCTTTTGTTTAAGCAATTTCCATTCCGTGTATTTTCCCTCATAGAACATTAAACATTGTGTTAAATGACATTTAAAAAAGGGAAACACAATTGACATTTGGTCAAGAGCTACATCACTGGGGAAATCATCCAAATGAATGAGAGGAGAGGACGGGCTGCATGGTGTTGTATTTCTACTATTCTAGTCCTATTTACACTGCAGCAGCATTCCTCCATCTGTAGATACATAGACTTTGAATAGAATCCACAAATGAGTCAGATTGGACTTTCCCAGCTGTGCAGAAGTTTGGCGTTGTCAGCTGTACTGGTGCATGAATACTGGAACTGTTTTTGCTTGGCGTAAAGAGTCCTTCCTGAATTGAAACAACTTGTAACCTCAACTGCTGCACAAAAAGTTCAATATTCTATTGGTCTCCAGTGTAAACTCTACCTGGTACGCTCCCAGTTTATAGCAAGACGCTTTCCCCTTGCCCCCCCCCCCATTTGTCTCTCCTCATCTCCTGTTCCATCACAATTTACACCTCCTGGTCCTTGCCTCCCCTGTGTTTTTAATTAAGCTTATTAATCCCCGCTGAGCCACACATGAGCAGGAGAGCGCAAAGAAAACCTTAAGCCAACTTAATAGGTCAGCATTGTCCAGAGTAAGGTCTGTCCAGAGTTCTTTTTCTTGGCCCAGGCACGAAGAGGACATGTTTGTAGTGGCTAAACCACAGGTAGTCTCTACCTGTCTACCTACTTATAAAAAGTCTCTCTGCCCTTCTTTCCCCTGTGTAGGGCAGACGTACCGCATGTCTCCCGGCTGATACAGCATCTGCACTTTGTTAAACATATTACTGTTATGCAAGAATCTGGGACAAAGAACAACAACAACACTTGATAGATATTTTGTTTACTGAAGTAAAAAGTGCATTCACTTGCGGTGATGAATTCTGCTGGAGTTCCCACCACTGTGATAAATCGTGAACCCAAAGCAGCGTCTAAAAATAAAAAGAAGGTGAGACACTGGTGGGTAAACTACCTCTGGTGAGTACCTGAGTAGGTTTGGACTGAGGTCAGGAAAGCAGGTCAGGGGTTGCTGTTCTGCAGGAGATCTGTTTGGAGTCTGCTCTGTGTGTGTTTTTGTGTTTAGCATGGTTTAGTCAGTCTCGGATTTACAAACATTTAAGCCCCTGCTGCTGTGCTGCTTCATTTTTCATTTAGTCACAGCCCAAGGCATGTCCCAGATTGGAAACTGCTACACAGCACACTGCTGCTCTCTGCACCGAGCCGCTCCCCTCCTCGTTGTCTGGTCTGGTCTGAGGAGATGAGGACCTGCTGGTGACCCCACAGCCTCCAACGCACACACTGACATTCTTGCACATTTCTATATGCACGCTTGTGCAGACAAAGACACACACAAGAAAAAAGAGGCAGACAGAACACATACACAAAGACAAGATGCGGAACGAGCCAGCTAATTCCACTAATATCAAAAAGATCTGCAGAGACAGACAGGTATGACACAGCAACCACTACAGACACAAAGAGAGACGTTACACACACGCCGAAGCACAGTTAAGTGTCTGGTAAGGTCTAACTGTGACAGATAAATATGCACCCGTGCAGACAGTTACACACACTGAAACACCTGATAACTAGTCTCTTACATGCCGCACAGCTCCTAATGCACCCGCACAACACACAAACAAGAATAAACACACACAGGTGCGTCTCCACCACATTTTAACCTACCCACATAAAAAAAAATACACACACACACACAGTACATAAAAGTGTGTGCACACAAACACACACCTGTGGTTTCAGGCGAGCATACAGAGAACTCCTTAGTTTTTGAGCTGTCTGTCCCACTTAAAGTGAACACTGCCTGTGAAGAGGATCTGACAGACAGAGAAAACACACACACACACACACACACACACACACACAGAGCCATGAGCACAGTGCTGGAGCAGAAGACCTGACTAAGCTGAATTTCCCCCTGCTCCCCTTTCCTATTTTCCATCTGCCTCAGCGTAGGAGAACCTGCGTGGGGAAAAATAATGCCCACCATACACATGCCACGCTTCACTTTCTCTACTCTTGCTGTGACACTCCTTAAACACACACACACACACACACACACAGTTAATCCACTCACACAGGCAATCTGAACAGTCTCCCTCTGCTTTCACTTGTTTCTTTCCATGCAGCATTGACTGATTCATCTCCACTCATTCCCAGTTTCCTCCAGCCTTATCTTTTCTGGGTATCCTATTAGCTTCATCTCTCCACTCCTTCTCTCCATCCCTTTGTCATTTCTGTGGTGCTGTGTGGTTGACCAACAGCCAGGGAGAGACAAGTGCAGGAGCGCCGTCCAAACTTGCCTGCCTCTCCACCCAAATTACATAGGACAGTCCCAATTACCCTGTGGCCAACCAAAGCATTTCCTGGGTTGGTGCTAGTGACGCGTGCCCCCCCCTTTGCTGTGGTTACAGGGGGTGTCATTAGACGCTTGTTTTACTGCAACCCCAAAAACGTGCCCGCCGGCCGCATTCACGCCACGGGAAGCACAACTGCAATGTTCCAATAACTTTGCTGGGCCTGATGGATGACAAGTGGGAGAGCGTTAAGGGTAACACTGGTGCTAGTAGTAAATTCCTGCTGGCCAGGAGGGAGATGCAAAAGGAACATTGCAGGGAAATTAAAAAAAATTCTAGACAAGCTGCTATGATTTCTGGGAAGCAAATATGTGTGAGCTGTAATGTTTTTGTGGGATTCAAAACACGGGGATTAAATAGGGACAGATTTTTGGCCAAGTTATAACCAATACTATGTAAGGTGTAAAGCACAGACGTGGAGGGATTACATGATATATTCTAAGAAGTATGACTTTGTCAGCAATGCTGGAGGTCGGAAATTGGACAAAACAGGTTGCAATAAAATATACAGTCAGTCAAAAGCTACAAGGTGCAAATGGTGGAAATGAGAAAAAGGCACGAGAAAGTTAAAGATAACTTAGGAGGAAAAGTTATGTTTGAGTGTTTATGCCAAGAATTTGATTCATAATGTGCAGGTCCATGAGGACTCATGTGGTGCAGCTATTTACTCAGATGTACTTAAATACAATATAGCTGTACTCTGCTTTTCATTTTCTGCTACTTTAATCTACCTGTTGGACTACAATAATGATCGTTTTAATCAACTACAATTTGTGTATATATACTTTGCACATTATGTTTTGCAAATCAAAAAAACATCGGTTTATAAAATGGTACAGTTTGTATTGTTGTATTGTATTTGTAGAGGGGTCATTCTGCATAATCAGGGTTTGACTTTATTATATTATCTATGTATTTTTCACTTGGCTGATAATATTTTCAACAACATAAATCTTCGAAATTATAACTTCTGCTATTTGTAGTTGTGTTTTTCTGCACATTGGTGTTACTGAGTTAAGGATTTGAACACTTTGACCACTCACAAATTTTTTAAATTAGAACCACATACGTGAGAGTGATAGTAGGTGAAGGACTGAAAAAGACTGAAAAAGACATTTGAAGGAAAGTGGGCAAACGAAGAGGGAAAAGTGTAAGTGACTGACGCACAGAGCTGTTCTCAAGAGGTTGGATGGATGATGGTCTGGGGTTGGGGGGGGGTTGCCTGGCAAGAGGCACAGTGATGTCATGGATGAGAGAAGAGTGGGATTAGATGAAGGGATGCTCTATGGTGTCACCCATGCTCACTCTCACTATGTCCCTCGCTCACTTGGAGCATCATGGCATTCCAGAGTGTGTGGCAGCTGTGCATGCCAGCTGTGTGCAAGTGTACATGTGTGTAATCAGTTTGTTTGCATACATTTCAAAGTCTGTTTATGCACATGTGTGTATTGTATGTATTAATATTCCCTCTGTCAGTCTGTCATTATTAATGCACGCCATGTGTCAGTATACAAAGTGGTGTTTTATGAATGTATGCAGGGTCCGTGTTTTTGTATGTGTGCAGTGTGTGTCTACATGCAATGTGTCTACTTCTAGTTGCCCATCTGGTGCTGCTATGCTGTTCTGCTCAGCCAGCTCTCTAATAGCTCCAATAAGCCTGTGGTTTTGCTGCCTCATACACACACAAACGCACATATAATCGCACACTGGTGCATGAATACTCAGACAAATCTACACACTTGACACAAACCTTTACACACAAGCAACATCTCACTGTTTTTCGTCTTCCAGGAGAAAGAGGCCGAAAAATGACCATTTATTTACTTTGCGCTTTAGGGCTGTAGCAATACAGTCTGCCAATGTCAGAAAAAAAGAGTCCAAGTATGAAACAGAGGAGGGAGTAGAAAGTCAGAATCTAGGTGAACAACTGAAGAGGACAGATGGAGGACTGGTGGCTGAACAAGGAAAGAATGAGCCACAAAGAGCCGAAGGACAGAGAGCGTTAGCTGGTGGCTGTGGAGTTTGGTTGAGTTACAGTCAAACAGAGAAAGTAGCTGAGCTGAGCTCTTGAAAAAACACATTACAAGTGCTTAATAAACTTATCTTCCAAGTGATTTTCATCCATTTTGAGGTTTTGTAAGTGTCTGAAGAGACAAATTAAGGTTCACCTCAAGCATTTCAAATATTCAGAGTTGTATTTATGTTTGTCCAGGTCTGTTTGAGGGAGCTCTCTGCCCTGCCTGCTCCTGGCTTGACTGCTAGGGATCCGTTCAGTAGCAGAGTGTCTTTCCAACTAGCCGGCCATTCTGGGTCCAGTTCCAAATAAACGAGAACTTATTTACATTTAGGGGAAAATATGCCTTTTCAAATATGTCTTACAAGTCATTTCTAGCCAGAGAAATACTTCTACACATGTAAACAGGACAAATTGACAACTCTACTTTGACGCGATTCCCCTGGATGTGGTGGATTACGCTCAGATTCAAAGCCAGGTTGTTCCAGTTTATCCAACAAAACAGGTCTCTTTTCAACTTGATGTTTATTTGAATCCCCTTGGGAAAAGCCAGGTGTTGCCAGTGTACACAAGCCGAATGTGGTTTGGGGAGTTTACCTCAGAGTGCAGACTACAGGTGCTTGTAGGAGTGTGCTGCCGTTCTCAGAAGATAAGATGCTGAGATGGGGGGAGGGCATGTGTCTAACAACTCCTGAGTAATATGGTTCAAGTCAGCACAGAGACGCAAAAAGCAAGAGCGACTGACGGACTGAAAGATACACACAGACACACACACACACACACAGAGACACTGCCTGTTTACTCTGAAGGCCAAGGTTGCCACAGTTACCTGCTCTCTTTTTCTGTTCTCTCCTCTGCTCTTTTTCATCCCTCCTTCTCCCCCCTTCATCTTCTGTTAATCTGTTCCAGAGCATTGTGATCACATGGAAAAAAACATAGCAAGTGCACATATTTCCCCCTTAGCCAGGAGTGAAAAAAACACACACAGGGGTGGGGTAGGGTGTAGGGGTGGGCTGGGGGCGTGTGATGGGGAGAAAAAAAAGCGAAATAAACTGTTTATTCAAAGGCAGCGCTGAGCCCTTTTGTTGTGGTGGGGACCTGTCTTTTATTAGCAGCCTGAAAAGCCTTCAAAGGCTGGAAAGACAGAGGACATGCCAACAGACGAGTGTATACAAGGCAGAGGAGAGAGGAGGGGAGGAGGTGGAGGGAGGAACCGAGGGGGGATATGAGAGAGAAGAGGAGGTGGTGAAGAGGACAGGGGCGAAAAGCTTTAGAAAGAGGCAAATAAATAGGGTCTGGGGACATGAATGGGTAGAAAGGTCTCGGTGGAGGAGTTGATGGAGGGTTGAGAACTTGAGATTGTGCCACTGGCAGTGGGGACACAGAGAGAAGGCCAGCGCTGAGCGAAAAGGGGGGTGCTGGGACAATTCCAGATGGACCATAATATGGGGAAACTGTTCAGGCCTGTTCTCATATGTTTGCAACTTTTTACACTGGCAGGACTTTCACAGAGGCTTGTAACTGATTCTGTCAGTGTGTGTGTGCTTGTGTGTCTGTTGGGGAGGTTAAGAGGACAATGATGTTTTATATCAGATCTTGATAGTTTAAAGAATGTTCTGGCAAAGACTATTTGATGCGTGTGTGTGTGTGTGTACCTAAATCTGCACACAGTTAGGGGTTGTGTGTTTGTCAGCGCGCTGTGTGGTAGGCGTTCGTGTGCAAAAAACTTACATGTGTGAGGGAGATGGATGAATTTAGGGATAGCTTGCAGAGGCAAAGGAGACATCCCCTCATTGCGTAACTTCATCTCTCTTATCTCTGTTCTCAAAGCAAACTGTCAACGCTTGTTCCCACCTCTTTCTCCTTCTATCACTCTTCTCTCTCTCTCTCTCTCTCTCTTTCTGCATCCTTTTTTCAGGGGCACAGCCTTTTCACTTTCCTCTGCTGTCAACCTGCTTTCCATCTCATCAAACTGTTTTGTCTAGTTTGGAAAACTGCAGTGAAAATGATGTGATGTGTGTGTGTGTGCTCTCAAAAAAATGCTGATGGTACGAACTAATTGTGTGTGTATATGCATAATAGATCAATCTGCAATCTGTTTTAGTGTTTGTGCGTATGGGCGCACATGTCTGTGCACAGTGACCGCTCTTGAAGCTAAATCAAAGTGCTCTGCTTTCAATAAAAGTCACAATCAGCAAAGTGGCAGCAAGCAATGACATCACCGCAGCTGGGTCCCCAGCTGGAGCACAGAAAGGACTTTGGCGACTGTGTGTGTGCGTGCTTGTGTGTGTAACAGTCCTAGCCCAGTGTATGCATAGTTTATTTGTAATATGCATATTTCATGTGATTAGTAAACTTTGTGGCAGTGTGAAATACAAGCTGGTTCATGCCAATGTTGAACCTTTCCTCATAGTATTTACAAAAACCTGTGTGTGTGCGTGTTTGTGTATATATGGTGGCTGAGAGCGTAAGTGAGATTTCCAACCTCAGTCGTCCCCATCAGTCTCTCTGCACATTCTGTGCCTTGTTTCTATTGGAGCAGACGGTGCTGTGGTGAGAAAAACAACAAAATGTTCATCTGTCATTGATTAAGCCCATTGACGGTGGTGTCTGATGTCTTTTACACTCATTCCACACGCAGCGACATGCAGCTGCACTCACACACACACACACACACACAGAAACAGACTCTCTCTACACTGCAGTGCCACCAAAAGTACCATACAGTAATGGACGCACCATGGAACATCATCACGATACACACCATTAGCGTGCGTGTATGTGTGTGTGTGTTTGTGTGGGTGTATGTGTGTGTGTGTTTGTGTTGGGTATGAATGGATTTTCACACGCTAAGTCATGCGAGCCGGAAAATACTGATCATAAACTTCCAACCAGCATGAGCAACCGACAACCCCACACAGAGCCAACACACACACACACACACACACACACACACGCACACACACACACACACCGGACACACAAGCTACTAAAGTGGTTACACACATGCATGCACACACACTGTAAACTGCTTATATACAGACAAACCACGCTCACACACACACAGCCACTGAAAACACACTGCTACTGAGCATACCGCACAACCAGACACTCCAAAGTTACTAAACAAATGTCTGATGTTGTCACTCTGGTATTTACCACCCCACCACTGTCATTTTATAAGCCAGCCACACAACTTTGAATGTGCAAGCATTGTGATTTTTGCTGCCTGGTGAAAGTACAGCTCACAATGTGACAGTAATTGGTTGGAAACGGAGCTGAAGATCCACTGCGATTCCACTATGTCAACACCGTTTATTTCTCAGTTCTACTAGAGAATAAAAACAATGGAGAAAAGCTTGAACACCTGATGTTTTGATTGAGATGTCATCTTTCCTATAGAAGACACATTGTTGTTTACACACACAACCCCAAATGCTGAAAACTGAAACCAGCAGCCTCCGTTCGAACAATACTGAGTGTGTTTAAGTCCAGATTTATTAACTTACATTAAAAGATATATCAGAGTTCTGGAAGTTAATCAACAGATAAACAATATGTTGTAAGAAAACAAACAAACAAAAATAACAACAGCCTTATGAACATTAAAAGTGACCAGATAATTGACCAAAATAGGTCAAGAAAATGAAAACAAAAAGCTGATGATGTTCAAGCACTATGAGCCACTTTATCAGTCGCCAGGGCCTGTGTATGTCTAAACTCTGCTGAAGGGATGAACAGCACTCAACCAAAAGGTTTTCATGATGGTGGTAGTGATTAGTGTTCAACACATCAGATAAAAAAACTCCCCCAGGCATTCAACAGTGTTGAGATCTAGTGACTGAGGAGGCCATCATGTATGATTCACATCATTTTCATGCTCACCAATCATTCACTGACCCCTTCACTTACCCTCTGATGAAAGCATCTGCATTTGATATGTTTCTCATTTATCATTAATTCTGGTTGCTTTAATTCCTCACTCATCCATATATGGAAAATGTCAATTATCAGTTTCATATGAATGTTCACAGAACTATCAGGCTTGAGCAGAGGAGCAGCTTTGTACAGTGTTTGAACATGTGTTGACACAAAAGGAAGAATTGTTTTTCTGTCCTGTTCCATTTTCAGTATTGTATCCAATATTTAGATGTTCTGGTTCTAATGGTGCAGCCCCTCTCACCCAAACAATTCCTTCATCAGGGAAATAATTTAGTCAAGATATACTGAGCTGAAGAAAAGTAGTTAACTCAGTGGTTGTCCACCAGCTGTCACTACCTAATTTCTTCACTTTTTACTATTATTTTAAAAGGAGCGATGGCGTGCACGATAAATGAAATGGAGCGTTTTTAACTAATGCATTTATCATGGCTGCAATTTAATCACGCAATGCATCTTTCAAAACAACCAAGCAAAAAGTTGTCATCTGTATTTTGAAGTAGACTGTAGGCACATTGGCAGAGCACCCTCTCAAAGTTAGTTATCCTTTCAGCAATCAAATATAATAGAGTAAAACCGATCACAAAGCTACAGCAGTGCAGCAAAATGGGAGAGTGAAGCCAACAGCAGAGACCTCGGGGAATAGAGCAGTGATGAGGGACGGCTACCAGAGGCACCCAGCAACCAACACACATCAGTGCACATGATCCATGGAAAACACACACACGCAAGATTATACACACAGGCCACACGTACAACACACCTGCACTACACATGTACACATGTCTTTGTTTCAGTACATTTATAATGATTGAGCACATACTATAAATCCCTGTTTGTTATCATAAATCCTCTCATATATGCATGTTTCCTCTCATCTCTTTGCCCGTGCTTCTCTCGCCGTGTCCTTGCTTCTTCTTCTCCCAAATTCCAGACAACCATCACATTCCATATTTCCATCTCAGTAGACAGCCTCACAGCCATGCCACTCTCCAGAAGGCCGTAGTTCTGTCCAACATACCAGTGTCTCTTCAAAATCCTGTTCAGAACACTTAACTCTCTTTCTGTTTGACACTTTCCATATATTACCATCAGTTCATCTGTCTGGACGAGGGCTGTGGGTGACTGAGCAGGAGTGCATGAGATTCCAGTTTGAATCTTTGTTGGTCATGTCCTCTGCTCTTCAAACACACGCAAACAAATATAAGAAATGCTAGAGCGGAAACGCAGGTGGGTTTACATGCTGTGAGAGGTCAAAAAAAAAGACAGTCAGTGACAGACGCCAACAGAAAAAGTGCAAGGAAGAGGAGGAGAGAGTGTGAGCGAAAGAGAAGGTATGAGAAGAAAATGGAGAATAAAACAACAGGCGGAGTGGGAAAGAAAAGGAGTGGGATAAAGCCTCCGGAGTGCTTTTTTGCTCCAGTGGGACAAAAGGTTACAGCATGACGGGGGTAGGTGTCAGGTGATGTGTGACAAGTCCAAATTAAAGATGACATAATGGCAGGGGCCCGAATGGGGTCCAAACAAGGGGCTAACAGAGAGTGAAGGCGGGGGCAGACTGTGGCAACCAAGTCAAGCTGGGTCGTGCTGGGCTCAGCTAGGCTGGGGCTGGGCAGCAGGGGGCTACCCTGCAGGCTCCTCCATATGGAACATGTTAGCCTAGCGATTGCTAATGAAATGCAGGCTGACGTCAGGCAGACATCCACCCATTGTTTAGCAGCTTAATTTGTTATAATATTTGTCTTACAAATGAGGATTTTGCAGGGAAAATAAGAGCCTACAGAAGGTGGGAATGGCTATTACAGTAAAAGCTTGACATTAAGGCAGCAAATAGTATTTGAGCATTTACAGTGAAGGCAGAGAAAACCTAGTGGACTTAGCATAAGTGCTAAGATAAGAACGGCCAGAGCCTCAGCTGTCTAAGTGGGAGGTAGTGACCGGAGGACTAGTATGGGTGGGTGCGTTGAAAAGGGAGGAACTGCTATGTGTTAATTGCAAATGGATATTTTTAGCATAAACAAACATCTCTGCATTACTCACAACAATTTGTTTTACAAATGCATCATTCATGCTTCTCCTGCAGCTGCCTGTTTCATGCATCGTCATTTACATCCCTCCAGTAAGTGTTTTTTTCTATAATCCCCCCCCCCCCTTCTCTCTTCTACTCCTGCAAGCTCATTCATGCAGTTTCCAACTTTCAGAAATAGGCTCATTGGACTAAATATAAGAATGCTTTTGTTATTCCAAAAGGACTTGTGTTGTAATTGACCACCACCTGGGCATCTGGCAGAAGTCACAGAGAGCTAGAAAGTAAGGGATGCATAGGGAGAGAAAACGACAAAATGAACACTCTGGGGAAGGAAAGGAAGCAAAGAAGTCTAACAAGAAGAGAGGAGAGTCCGACGAGGAAGGAGGAGAGATTAATAGAGGAGTGGGAGCGAATAATGGAAAGTGTATGTGTTATGCCCCTTTCTCTCTGTCTCTCACTCTCCCACACTGACATGTCAATTTGAAGGTGCTTTATTGGCATGAGTAATGATGGGAGGTGTTGCCAGGGTAATTACATAGCACATTAAAGGGTTTCATAAACATTACAGTTCCTCCTCTGCCCGGTGGCAAGGCTAAAGGGGCAGGGAGAGGGAAAAAACAGAACGAGCGAAATGGGCAAGAGCAGAAGCGCGCAGAACAGAGAGGAGGATGTAAGAGTAAAGGGCACTTAATGGAGAGGAGGGGAAGGAAGGGAGAAGGGAGGAGTGTGGAAGAGATGAACAGAAAAGATGACAGGAGTGAAGGTTACCATGCTCATGGATTCCATCGCTGAGCGCCTGAACATGAAATAGGAAGAAAAAAACAACATGCCAGATCAGCGTCCAACACAAACCACAGCTGCATTTCACATCAGTATGCACAGAGAGCGCAGTTATGGCTTTCTCCCTCTCTCTCACACACACACACACACACACACTCACACACTGCAGCTACACAACTCTGTGCATATTCTTGTTGACTCAATCTTTGCATACACTTATTACCATTCACACTATTGCCACAAAAGCCACACACTCATCTGTGCATAGTCTGTCACTGAGGGTCATGACACAGTTACTCAACCAAACACACACAACCACAAGGACCATAATTAAACAAACATCCACCCAGTCACCGAGCATTGAATATTTATGTACAACCTCATTGGTCAAAAGCAATTAACTTGTACATCTTCTCAGAGCACGCTAAATAGCCCCTGCCAGTCAGTGTCAGACTGCACACCATGCCAGTCCAGCTGCAAAGTCTTGCACTTACCCAGTCGATTGGATCTTATAGTTACGTTTTGTGCATCTAAATGTCAGATCATACATTCAGTTAGCTGTTATTTGTTGTTGTTATTTGTCCCTGATTCTGGTTTCATTTTATTAGGATCAGACATCTTGAACACTTGGCCCGTGTATGAGGTTCTGTCATGACTTACTGATGATGCTGATATATGAGCCAGGTGCATAAAAATGGTGCCTTCCAAGTTTGATGTCTTTATGTCTTTGATTTTTTTTTTATATATCACTTCATCAACACAAAGTGTCCAAACTTCAACGAGAAGTCCTGCCAGATGGCACAGAGGTAACGATGAGACGGGATTTCATTCGCTAGGAGAGTATTCTGAATGTGCAAGCCACAGATGTTTTGTATTATTAGCTAGTTTGGCAAACCTCCTCCATAACAATGACAATAAACTCCCGAAGCCACTGAATAATTTCCATAACGAAGATCATACTTCGTACGCTCGAAGGAGGGCAGGTGTAATATAAAGAAGCCGACTACCTGAAAACGTTTACACTGTAAAACCAGACTTTAGCCTAACAGTGACAAAGCCAGATTACATGAATAATTACGCTGTCACTAGTCCAAAGAAGCATCAAACCCTCCAACTTGAAAGTGTCAACGTAAAATTATTCCAGTGCTTCAGCTGGGCTATGTATAGACACAACAGCTGCAATGGATTCCGGGATGGAGCAGAGTAAACGTTCATTTTCACTGGTTTAATCTTGCTAAGCAAGAGAAGAGAGCAGGCTGTGCACCACCAACATCGCTGCTAATAAAAACAATATTTTTCTTTTCTCTTCATCTGAACTGGAGCTCAGTATTGTACAAATGGCTCTCTGCTAATTAATTCCTGCTCTCACTTAGTTGCAGCTGTTGATTCTCTCATCTTTCACATGCAGACAAGTGGCAAACAGGTTCTTATTTCAAAGCCTGCTGCACTGTACACATTCTTTGACTTTGCATGGACCCCCCTGTCATCAAAGGGCATTTATTGAGTGTCTCATACATTTACACATTGTGGAACAGTTAAAACTTGGCCAGTGATTACCAGGGTAGGGGTATCTATCCCAGAAACCAAGCTTAGACTGACATCATCTGATAAAGGATTATCTGGTGAGATGTAAGGCTAATGTCTGCAGGTATTAATCAAAGCCATAAGCCTGTCGCTCCCTGCAGAGATCACACATATACACAGGCCAGCATGTTAGATCCCTCCTCCCATCAAAACACCCAATACCTTACAGAGAAAGCTAATTGGACACAATCCACTTCATTTGAAACATCTGAAAACTCCAAATCTGTAGTGTCACCGGGATGATGGATTGCATTTGTATTGGTCAAAGTTTATAAAATGTCTAACACGTCAGAGCACACAGCAGGGGCTGATAATGCCTTTGTCCTCGTCTTTGACTACATCCAGACATATCAGAACTTGACTTTTCACGCTCACCTCTACACACACTGCCTTTACAATGGGCCAACAACTGGCTCACAACACTCCAACCCCTGCAGTAGGTTCCACTTCAGTCACCATAACACAGAGTCCAGCACACCATGCCTTTCCTCCAATGATGACCTTGGGGTCAGGCCAGAATGCCCTCATATAATGAAAGTGCTGTTTGGGGAATTGTTGGACTGTGATAGAGAAAGGGCAAGCATACGCAATGCACCCTGGGTCTTTGTCTGGGTGCTGATGGTATTGACGAGTGCTGATCGATGTTAATTGCTAGACAGAATGGCCATATTGACCAGGCTCCCTGGATGAAGAAGCCTGCAGGCCCAGTCGGAGAGAGAGAGAGTAAGAGAGAAAGCTGCTGGGCCCAGACCTACGGCAGCTACAGGGCCCCAGACACACACACACACACACTTAAACGGGTCTCATTCACTTTAATGAGTCGAGAGAGGAGCACAAAGGCATAACGTCCATCAATGCCAAGTCTATTCAACCCAACAGAAGGTATATGCAAAAAAAATATGTGTCCCAGTGTGTGTCTCTTTGTGTGTTTGTGTGTGTGTGTGTGTGTGCTTGTGCACACGTGAGAGCATGCACATGTGCATTTATGAATAGTGTGTGTGTGGCAAAGTTGGTCTTCTCCAAAGTAGGGTGCGTTTGAGTGTGGGGAAAGAGGAAGGGGACATTCATGTGTGTGCACACAAGTTTTTTTGTGTGTGTGTGTGTGTTGGCTAAGGATCAATAGGTAAATGCTGCAGAGGCAAAGACATGGCCGATCAATACGCTGGCTGCAAACAGAGGGAGGGACAGAGTGAGCAGATAAAAAACAGCTGGGGAGATTAAAGAGATGGATAGTGAGCTCCGAAAATGTCACAGAAGGCGAGAGGGAAGAAAAGCCTGGGTGTGCTGGGTCAGGTTTTCCTAACTTTGATCATTTTAGGTTATTACACACCTAATGGTTTTATCATATTTGAAGACCAGGTAATTTTTAGTTACATCTATTTCTCTGAGGACAAACCTCTGCAGATCATTTTGTCCATCCATAACTCTGGGCACTAATATCTAAGAAAAACATAAATGATCAAATTTGCTTCCTCAGAGCATGCATTTGTCTTTGGTTTTCTTTGTGCATTCTTTCTTCTTTTAGCTCCAGTGTGAGTTCATATTACTACGCCAGATACACTAACTCCTGTTTCCCAAAAGTATCTTTGTGTAGCATAAATTTTAGGGATTTACAATGGGAGTAAAATCGTTTAATCATCGGGACCCTTTAGGAAAGTCTAAAATCTGATGCTTTGTTAAGTCAGAATTGTTTGCACTATGTGTTGGGATCTACAGACTGTACTCTGCCATCATACCAAGATGTAATACAGTCCGTGTTAAGAGTACCAGATGGGCCCATACCTCATCTCCAGAATGTGGTTCAAATCCCTCTCCACAACATTTACACTTGTGTCCCTTGCAGCAGTGCGGTGAGTGGCAAAAAAAGCACCAGACACAGGTGCAAAGACAGAGGGAGCCAGTAGTAGGAAAGGAGGCCAGAGGCTTGTCTATGGAGCATGACTGGAAAGGCATTCAACCGCAGTACCCCTACCCAGCCCGGCTCAACCCTGTCCAGTTCAAGGAGATGGTGCGTGTGCGTGTGAGACAGAGAGAGGGAGAGAGAGGGAGTGATTTGAAAGTACAATGTTGAAAAGAATAAGCTTACATTTGGAGCCAAGATAACTGTCCCTGGTGCATGAGGCCAACCCCGTCCTCACACACACACACATACCGTCTTTCTCTCTACTCTGTTTCTCTTTACTCGCGCGCGCGTGTGCAGGCGTGCGCGTTTGCGCGCGCGCTTGTGTGTGTGTGTTAATGAAAGGTATGACAGGAGTGTTGTATTGGCTTGGCTGACCGTCTGCGGTTGTGCGGCGGCGAGAGGGAGTTTTGGGAGCGCAGAGCGGGCGTTGCTGCCGAAATCCCTGAGAAATGTTCGTTTTGGATCCGTGTCCGTGCTTACATACCGCCCTCCCAACTGTCTCTCATTCTCCTTTTCATTTTCCCTCTTAAGGTTTAACTTAAAAGTTATGAAATGAAGAGTCAAAATACATTTCTTGAAAGCGCGGCTCTGGAGGGTGTGTGCGAGTGTGAGCACACCGCCCTCCGCCCTCCATCCTGAGTCCGGGGCCACAGCGGCTGCAGGGCTGGGGTGAGAGCTGGGGTTATCTTCAGGGGAGATAAACGAGGGCAAGGAATCCGCTTGGTTTTAAAGACAGATGTTCACTTGACCGAGGCAGGTGTTTGCGTATCATGGAGCGTTTTGGGATCCAGAAAGATTTTGTCTGAGACATTTTAAAGGACTTTGTCTTTCACAATGCACATTTTCTCTAAACACGTAGATTCATCCCGATAGTATGACATAAGTGTAATTGTATTAAATGTATTTACTCCTGTCATTGTAAACAAGTTCAGTTATCTCACCTCCTTACCAGATGTTCTTCACATAGAAGTACACTTGTAAAAATGGACATTTTTGCAGTGTACGTTTGATCGGCGTCACACAGCGACTGACTAATCCCATTCTGATCCAATAAGTGTGCATGTTCGTGTGTGTGAGAGAGAGAGGGGAGAGAGAAAGGTGGGAGGGAGTGAAGAGAGGAGGGAGGGAGGATTGATCCGCGTTTGGTAAGGTCCTGTTCTGGTTTTTCTTGGAGTGAGGTCCGTGCCTGCCGACGCGCCTCTCCTGTGCAGCCCCTCGCAAGCAGAGCTTTTTGTGGAAGGAAACCCTGGAAGTTTGGAAAAGACGAAAGATCTGCACTGTGCCCGTGAAGTGGATAGAAACGCGCGGCTCACTTGTTTTCGCACTGTCTCTCGCGTTTTTCTCGTCTGGTGTCTGAATGAAACAGGGAGACAAATAAAAGGGCAAGAGGGACGGTGCAGGTCCTGGACTGGGAGTCGATCTGTCAGTGTGATTTTGAATAAACACGTTTTAACTTTTATTTCTTAAGCAACTGAGGAGCTCGACTCTTCCCCTGCACGGCGGAGTTCGGTTTTTTTCTCAGAACGAGTAGACTTTGTGTTTCCCCCTCCAGAGAAACTTTCTACGTTTAAGAAAATAAATAAAAAGCTCGGATTGCATTTTCCCTCTTCAAACACTTTGGAGGTGATGTCATTGTGCTGTGTTTTGGCTGGTATTGTGTGGAGAGGGCGCACGGAGGATTCCTGAAGCCGAGCAGCAACCAGCGGCCGAAGTGAGCGGGGAGGTCCGAAAAATCAGGTGCAAAGTTGCGGCTGTCATTTCCTCGCTGTGTCGCGGGTGGCTGAGTCCGCCACCCAGTCACAGCTGTTCCCATCCTCTCCAGCCACCCCTCCCTCCCCCCTCTTTCTTTCCCCTTTACTATCCCCTCCCATTCTCATTCAGCAGTCTCCATATACCTCTTTGAGCTGGACCGCTCCGGGACCTTATCACTCTCTCTGTCGGACACTGTTGGTCGGTGTCACCTGAGCCACAGACCCGTTAAGCCATTGTGGGGGCGCAGACATGACCGAGGCCGCCTTGCATTACCCTGCGCCCGCAGAGCCCCCGTCTCCAGCTCCATCTCACCGTTTGCTCAATCACCCAGCCCAGGTAGCTCACTTTCAACAACTCCCCACTCTGTCGTGCTGGAACTAAACCTACAGCTGCCTACAGCTCCCGTGTGTGCCGGACCGGACTCTCCAGCCCTTCTCATTATCATCCCACACAATACAGAGATCACGTTGGAGCCCTGAAGCTCTCCGTTGCGCTGCAACCCTGCGGATTGGATTACGCAGAAGATTACGCACGTACTGCATCTGTCCACAGGGCTGAGCATCAGTCTGAGGGTCAACAAGGTCGATTGGAGTTGATCATCTGTTTCGCGTGCGCGCGCTTTCACCTGTTCGTCTCCTTGTCGGGGACGCGCGGCGTTTAATTCGCTCACCGTTTGCTACCCCCTGGGTCTGGGCAGCTGTTAGAGATTGCCTGGCAGTCACAGTGACACAGTTCCCCTGGCCTCACACCCCATCCTGCCGGGAGGACCGAGACACGCTGCCGCCGATGCCCACGGGAGTATCCGCTGACTCTTTGACTCTGTACATCCAGCTTATTCAACCCACAGAGGGCAACTCTCCGGACTGTCGGACTGGCTCAGACCAAGCGAGGAGACTGTCATTGGGCCAAGTTCCATAGTGGAGGGGGGAAGCAATGTGGTCCCTTCTTTCCACGTTGACCGTCTTGTAAGTAACTTTTGTCACTTAGTCGTTAATAATGACATTTATTTACACAGGTTATCTCGCGCTCCTCGTTTGTTTAAACGACTCGACGACAGAGCTAGTTGCAGATGAAGATGATGGAGAGGAAGGTTTGCAGTGTCTAACGATTACATCACTCATCAGTCCCTCTAGAAAACACGCCATGCCCTGTTTTGATTGGCTAACAGTTCGGGGTCGCTGGGTCAGAGTCAGGGCTGTGTTACTCATAAAACCAACCATAAACATCTCCATCACATCTGTACTTACTTCAGGGTTGACCAAGCTGGCCTACAGACGGCAATTTCCCCACACCAGGAAAATGCTTGTTTTTTTCCTATTGAAAATATTTTAGGAGTCAAATAACACTAGCTTTATCTACTGGAATAGGAAAATTATAAAGTGCCAAAAACCAAATCGAAGGGAGGAGGATAATGTTTCAAGGGGCTGCCCATTCAAGGTGTGTCTTTTTAAAAGCAAAAGGGATTTATTTTTCTTTCTTTGTGTCGGCTGTACTTCTCCCAGATGGCAGTCATCTCTAGATACTTCTCATTCCTTGCACAACCTGGGTAGGGTGTGTGCTGCCGCTGGTGTCTGCCTGACTTTCTCTCTCCATCTACGTCTCTCTCACACTCTCTCCACTTACTCACCTAACAGCTTACGTCCGTCTTACTGTCTTGCCTGTGCCCCCATTCTAGACGTACTTGCTCACACAGAAACCTATGAATTAATAACCGATGAATGACAGTGCCCTTGGCACAATCTACACAGAAGCAGCATCACTGTTTAGTCTGTCGGTTTGAGTTTAGGTCTACTAGACCCAGTCATTGTGCTGTTCATTTCCTTCTTGCTTCAGCTTTACCACAGCCACTTTGCTTTATCCACATAATGTTTTACCAACGTGAGCGTAAGTCTTCAGCCAGTGAGAAAAGCCAATAGCCTTTCACCACAACAACCTGTTATTGCTCTTCTCCCAAAACCACAGCGTTATATGGAGGTTTTCTTCTTTAACCATTGCTCCACTGTAGAGCACATACTGCTGATACCACTCCCACACCCCTTAGCCTAACCACTATTCTTCACCGAGGCCCACTGCTGAACATCTGAGATTCTTGCACCGTGCCGAGACCCAGTTCTTCAGTCTTGGGGTACCACGTTAACCGCTGCTACACACAGTTGAAACCACCACTCTGTGCTGAGTCTCACCAAGCTGACCGCTCTCACTCCATGCTGGAGCTCAGTCCACGATGCTGAGGCCTGTTAGTCTAACCACAGCCTCCATATGGTAAATCTACTGGGACGCAGGTTTATGATGTCAGATCCTTGCTTGTTTTGGCAGTCAGCCAAGGCGCACCGGGCTTTCCCTCTCTCTATACCTCCTTCTACCTCCACTCTCCTCAACTTTACTCTGTGCTCTCTTATTTTCTCATTTTCTCATCCCTCCCCCACCCCTGGCTGATCCTGTCTCCCTTGTTCTTCTCTCCTTCTCTTTCTTTCTGTGGCTGGCATAACATGGAGTGTCTGTGGTTTTTGTGGGAGCGGGGGAATCCATTGCTGAGGCACTTTTCCTGCAGTGTCCTCGGCAGCAGAGCAGCCCTGGTGTTTTAACAGCTGAGAGTCCTCACAATGCACAGGCGCTCAGGTTTTTCAGCTGTGCAGGCAAAATGTAAGGGCCAACACTCTGCTGCGTTGCCCGGGACGTCTGCATCTATTAGAGCGACACACCAGCTATGGGAAAGAATTATTAGGAAAGAGAAGAGAAGAAAGGAAACAGGAGGCTTGCGATGGTACATGTGTGTGAGTCAGGAGGCAGAGACATGTGTTACGATGTGCATGAGCTGAATCCCCTTCCTACTCTTTCCCATTATTTATTTTTTTGTCTACATCTCACGCCAGACCACACTCTGTGGTTACACTACTGTCTCTCGTTTTGCTACTTTTTTTCTCCTTCCTTTGAGATGTAGCCTTAAACCCATCTCTCCTCTGTCTCACATCTGTGCATCTGCACTCTCTCCCTGATGTTATCTCCCACCACTTTTATTTTCTGTCTCTGGTTTCATCTCCCCTCTATTTATTCTTACATCACCTTCTTCTGTCCTTCTTTCTCTCTATCCCTTTGGGAACCTCTCATTCTACCTCTCTTGATATCTCTTTCTCTCAGCAGTGCGTATGTCTTAGCTTTGGCCCAGCTGACAGCTGCCTGCTCCTCCTGTATACACACATACACTCTGCACACATCTGCACATCTGTGTGCATGCCCATGACAGTGTGGAGGAGTCACCCCGCTAACCCCAAACATAAAGATGGGAGCCAGGGAACGAAAGGTAGTGGACAGAGAGGGCGAGATAAAGTAGCAGAAAGATTGGGAGGACAACAAGTCAGAGAAAGAGAGAGAAGTGGCTTGCAGAGAGATAGCAAAAGATGAGGTGGGGAAAGACAAAATTCATAGAATTGGTTTTCAGCCCACGCATTTGGTTCTGAACTTCATTGAGTCTTCAGCCACTAATTTAGGGCAGTGTGAGGAGTGCCAGAATAGATTTGCGCAACACATCACTCCCTCACTAAAGCTGTAAATAATACTTGATATATCCAAGGTCAAGGTCTAAACATCAATTAGGCAATGTAATAAAGTGAGAGGAATTTTAATTGTAAATGCAACCAGCTGTTGTAATTAGAATGAATGTATCTGTAGCCAACAGATAATATAATACAAAAAAGTTGGACTTCTTATGGCTATATATTCTAAAATCTACACCACCACTGCTACACATTAATTTCTCCATAAATCATTTTTCCATACATTTTGGTGGATCGTGTTCTTACTTATTCATAGCATTTGTAAATGCAACCACAGCCCAAAGCTCTCCAAAGCCACATCACAGCAGAGTGTGCACCTGTAGTCCAGGCCAGCTGTCTACATACACGTAGAAGCCAAATCTGCCAACCCATTCCCTTAGATGTCCCAACCAAAACATGTTCTAGTTGCCTTGGCATGTTTGCCATCTTGTTACGGTCCAACCAGGTCATTTGGAGGCCAGATTTTGGTGTGGCAAAACTCAGGCACAGGTCAAGCTGGGTTTGGACAAAAAACTGGTGGTGTTACTATAAACACCGCTTTGGGTGTTGTCCGTCTGCTTACCCCTGGACATCCGTCTGTCTGTACATAAGGTTGCTATACCAGCCGCACACCCAGCAGTATGAGTAATTATTTAATGAGGAAAAGAGAGTTTGAACAAAAAGGGAAAAGAATAAGAAGCGGTGGAAATGACTGTGTCAGGCCTGATGCTTCCAACATTCAGTGTTGCTTACATATTTTTAAAGTCATCTGTTTCTACTTTTTCCAGATGTATCCAGATGTTGCTGGTGATGTGCAACCCATTACAGGTAAGTGTGTGCATGCATGACAAAAAGCATGAAACTATATAAATGACTTTTTTAGTAGTGTCTGTTTTTTAAGCATGCTTCGGTTTTGTATCCGTGTGTGCCAACATGTGTGTGTGTGCGTGTATTTGCAGCAGGTACTTGGTGTGGATGGAGTCAACTTCAGTGTGCATGTGGAAAACCAGACACAAGTGCGAGACACCATGAGCCGGCGACACCACCGGGTCTACCAGCTGTACAGCCGCACCAGTGGCAAACATGTCCAGGTGCTGGGACGCAGAATCAGCGCCCGGGGCGAAGACGGAGATAAATATGGTAAGACACACACAGTGGAACTAGGTAAACACTTGGGTAAGTGTGAGTGTATATTAGCGCTTACTTGGACACTCGCACGATCACCCCAACTCCCGGCTGCACATACAAAGGCTTAAAGGTTGACCAAGTGCATGGATGAATGGATGCAGAATGCAACTGAGCAGGCACACTCACAAAAGCACACACACATGCCTCCCCAGGCTTTGGCACAGGGGCAGTGGAGCTTGTCTTCGGACTACAAAGACCTGATCGACTGGCCGCTGACTCAATGATTCACAAGAGAGGAAGAGAAAGAGAAGAAGGTGTGAGTGAAAAACAAGTGAAAGTCAGAGGGAGAAGCCTAGCAGGTAGCGTGTTGGACCGAGTGTTAGAAACTCATCTCCTTTATCGATCATTGCATTGATTTCTCATCCTCCCTGTTGTCTCCGCTGGATTTAAAACAGCAGGCTTCCTCTCCCTCCCTCCATCCTCCAACACGCCCTCTGTCCCCTCTCCCTCCCCTTCCTCTCCATCGTCTCTGTCTGTAATGATGTTTTACCCAATCTTAAACCACACAGAGAATCAATGGGCAGAAGAAAGCCAAGCCATAAAGCTAGAGTTCACATTTCTGTGTTCTCTGCTACATTCACAAGCACATCCAGACGCCTGTTTTCAGACAAATGCCAGTCAAAAAGATGAAAGATCAACCACATAGTGACCAACTATGTCAACAAGGTACTACAGAGAGCAACCAAGAGCACAGAGAGAGAGGAAAGGAAGCAAAGACGAGACAGGTGCATGGAGGTATAAGCATGAAGTGAAAGAGCAGAAGGAGAGTTGGGGGAAGAGGGAGGAAGAGGGCAAGAGGGAGGGAGGTATTGATTTCTCTTGACCCCTTTGTTGACTGAGGTCATGTAGAAACCATTTTAGGGATTTATTTTTAAACAGGCACAAGCATTCTCTGAAGATGTGTAGTTAGTGGAGCTGTATTGCCTGGAAGGATTAACCTGCACACACGCACGCACACACACACACACACACACACACACACGGGTGCATGAACGCATGCACGTACTGTACCTTAAAATATCACAGACAGACAGTCTATGTGCTCTCCCACTCCTCTCAGTCCACCGTGACTCTACTCCTGCCTGTTATCTTTTTTACAAGGCCCAGTTGTGATCAGTGGCCTCACAACCATGTGTGTGATCAAGCTTATCTGACAACCATCTGCCCACCAGAGACATTTACATCTGTCTGTGGTTTTTCAGTTTTATAGCAACTATGAATCCTGAAAGTGTGATTCAGTGCGAAGCTTTATCTGGTTTAAACACCAAATGTGATTTAATGGTGGCTGGTAATCTGTACAACTAGCGCCTGTTTGACAGACTGCTGTGTTTCTCTGTTTTGGCTCTAATGTCTGTCTGTCCCTCTGTCTGTCCCTTCACAAGCCCAGCTTGTAGTGGAGGCCGATACCTTTGGTAGCCAGGTGAGAATCCGGGGCAAAGAAACCAACTTCTACTTGTGCATGAACCGTCGTGGGAAGCTCATAGGAAAGGTGAGACTTATTTTTTCTAGAGACATGTTTATTAAACTTTTCTAGTTAGTTACAGCTTCCTGACCAGTCTTTCTTCTCCCAATGTGTGTGTGTGTGTGTGTGTGTGTGTGTGTGTGTGTGTGTGTGTGTGTGTGTGTGTGTGTGTACCTGCGGTTTCTCTCTCTCTCAGAAGGCAAGTAATCGAAGTGCCGACTGCGTCTTTGTGGAAAAGGTTCTGGAAAACCACTACACAGCTCTGATGTCAGCGCGTTACACAGGCTGGTACGTGGGCTTCACTAAAAGAGGACGTCCTCGCCGTGGTCCCCATACACTCCCCAATCAGCAGGATGTACACTTCATGAAACGCTTTCCACCTGGGGAGCAGCCTGACCTCACCACCCCCTTCCGCTTCACCACTGTCAGCAAGAGGGGCAAGAGAGTGCGTGCTACTGGGCCCCGCTAGTACTGGCTAACGCTAGCACCCACTGTCTTGTCATCCAAAGCCTTGACCTGAGCCTGCCAATGGCTAACCTCTCTCATCTCTTCTGTCGCACACGACTGAAAACGTCTCTTTGTTGAGGCAAACATTGACCAGAAACTTGATGAATCATTCATGGGGTTTAGCTTTACACCTACTAAGTTGCCACTACAGCTCCCTAGTTAGTGATCATTCCTCTCAGTTTTAGTTCCCTTACTGCAACAACTGGACCATTGGACTGGTCAAATTGCTGGACGCTCTATGAACCTGATTTGGCTCCCTTAAAGGGAAGAAATACTGACAGGGAAATCTGAAGGGCAGCCAGAGTCCCGGGCTCTATGAAGGCCTTCATTTTACAGCCACAATAACCACAAGGCCTTCATGTCTCTTGTTGTGGACCAGCTGGACAATGTGAAGTATGGAATTACAACTGGAGAACAAGTGTGGGAAAGACTAACTGAACTGGAGAGTGGGTGCTTAGCCTACGGATAAAGGGAAAACAGGAAGGAGAAAAGGAAAATGGCAGCACGTAAAAAGGGATAGTGTGATCTGCAGAAACAAATAATGGACTATTGACATGTGACGCACTTATTAGTCTCACTGCTAAATTGGTGAGAACCTGTGAGACTGTTGGACGATTGGATTGAATGGATGGCAAAAGGATGAATGTGGAAGTGAGTGAATGAGTGAGTGAGTAAATGTGTGTAAGAAGAAGACAATGAGAAGTATGGAAGAGTGTGTTTGTGTGTGACTGCGGAGTTCACCAACAACCATGAGTGAAGCTGGATAACAAGGGACTCTGGAAAGGGATCATCCAGTCCCTGCATGAACCCGTGACAACTCACCGCAGGGACTGAAGCTTTAGAACTGGAATGTATAAAAACCAAGCTGCACCAAAAACAGCCAGCCAATCACGGCAAACCAAATCATCGACCAACCAAAGATGACTGGAGACACCTCTTCACGGCTCCTCCATATGCCCTGCCTCCCCTGAGGACACAACCCGCTCCGCTTATAGGTGCAGAGGGTGACGAGCGCAGGGGCAAAACTGGGAGGGTGCTTTCTCATTACTATAGAAACGACCCAGGAGATGATGCTCCTGTGTGATACCGTGGATACCGAATGCTGCTACCAGGACATTCAGTGGAACAGACCAAAGTCTCATGCATACACACAGGAGAAAAATATTAAAGGGAACAATTTATTGAAAGTTATATATATTATATATATAAAAGAAAACAGAAACCCTAAATAAGCAATCTTACTATGATGGTTACTATAATTATTACGATAAAATTATTTCATTTATTTATTTCAGCTCTGTGTGCAGCAGTCTTTCTTGACTCAGTAAACCTTACAGAAACATTTCCTGTGTCTCCTAGCCTCTTTGAACTGCTTCTTCCTGTACTCTCTGCTATGTTAGCAAGTATAATGTAGAAAGACATTCAAGTTCACGGACACTGCAGCTGTGGTCGGCTGACTTTAGTGGTCAAATAGCTGATGGGCAGAACATGGCTTTGTTGCTACTGATTAATAATTATTTAATAGTAATTTATCAAGCAAAGCTGGTTACAGCTAATCTGTAGCCTGCTGGTTCTTACAGTTTTATATGATTTTAAGTTCATCTCTTAATACAATATAAACTGGGAGCCATATTTCAGTACTAGAACATTGTGAGCAAAATTACAGCTCATCAAGGCAATACTGGGTTTGAAAGCATTTACATTTGAGGTATTCTTTTTTTGCTGACACAACTCGTCACTTGAATGGACAGAAAATATCAGTATTTTGACATAAGATGGCATCTATTAGAAAAAAATATGATGTTTTTTAGTGTATATTGTAGACACAATGACTAACCAATACAGAACTAACATTAATAACTATTGTGAGATTCAGTTGCAGCCATGGCAGCACAACGCCACAGTTATTACAGAACTACATAAAATTTGCTCTGGGCTACTATCAAGAGCCAACTTCAGAATGTTGTGCAGTGGCAGGAATCTCATTCTGTTCCTTCTAGGAGGTATGCGAGTTACTGTGAAGCTATAAAACTGCAGTTTCCACAACAATTCATCACACAAACTGGGAAAAGTTCTTTGAACAGCACATTTCTAATAGAGACAAGGTGCAGGCATTTAAAGGCTACAGAAGAGCAGATTCTCAAGTTCTCATGGTCATTGTCAGTTTGGATTGTGCACAAAAAATACAAATCTAAGAAACCAGCCTCGTGCAGGATCCCTACGGCACCACTCAAACAACTGTTGAACAGCAACTATTGTTCAAATATCCACAGTCATCCACACATTGTAAGGTTTTACCACACATATCCAAAACGAAGGGTCAGAGAGAACAGTGGAAGGGGAAACATGCAGTTTTGAGACAGAGTTTCATCTATCCCCCTCTCTCCCTCCCCCACCCTTCCCCTTCCTTCCCCATCCTAGCAGGAGGTCACTGAAGAGATGTCGCTGCCAAATGACCCAATCATGCCGGCAGACACAAACAGCTGACTCAGGGGGAAAAAGGGTTGTACCAGAGGATTCCAATTGCAAGGCAGCAGGAATCTGTGCTGGAGGGGGTGGTATAAGGAGGAGACAGTGTGGGGGTGGGATAAAGCAGAGTGAGTAGGGGGGTGGTGGTGGTGGTGCTGATGGGGTGAGTCGTTTGTTTCTGGAACGTTGCTCCAGTTCCACTCGGGAATGATGGAAATATTCCGCATAGCCAAACCCAGAGTGGAAGGTGTATGGTAATCATGTCGAGGAAGGAATGCCAAATATGTGCGTGAGAACGAAGCTGTGACCTGAGAGCTGCAGGAATTATGGGCTAAAATCCCACAGACCCAGAGGAAGCACACACACCCATATCCAACACATACACACATCATATACTAATGGTGCTCCACCAAACACAAATCCATCACACATAACTTATTCCCAGAATTTGAAACATTCTGTTATATTAAACTGAACCCAGAAATGCAGAAAAGCAACCCCCAGAGCAGAGGGCCAACTCCCCTCCCTAGTTGAGAGGATACACAATCAGACCAGACAACTCTCCAGGGCTTCGCATAAATGCACCACTTTGAGCATTTCATACATGCCTTTTGCACGGTTAGTGTTATAATGCAGACGTGATCTTCTGTAACAGGTTGTTTAAAATCCAAACTTGGCTTCCCATTAACGTCTTACACTGCTGGAGATGACTGAGTTTATACTCCCACCTGGTGGCCATCCTGACAATCCCGATACACAAACATCGATGCGAGTCTCTACTGTAAAAGGTGAAAATCAAAATTTGGAAAGTGAAAAGCAGCAGGTGCAGTAAAGTTATAGAACATACTTGATTAAATTTTTACAAATTAATAATAGTGGCAGCTAATTTTGCAGCAACTCTGCCTATTATTAAACATTTGTACAGACTTTACTTATGCTTTTACAGTCCAAATTAAACTCCCCAGTGCAGGTATGAGGGGTAAAACATATGGGTTTTAAGTTAGTTCAAGTTATTTGAAAACTAAAATAAAATGACCAAAGCCCAGGCTGTATCAACTAAGCTAGGCACTTAGAGTCTTAAGTTAGATTTGTTTCATCTTTACCCACACATGTATATTACATAACACATTTTTAACAGGGTGGGTGAAAGTATGTAATAGGGCATCTAAATGGTTACATTTCCTACCTAAATACTGACATCCATGTTGATATATTTGTTTCCAGGAGCCTGTATCCACCTCACCCACACTTAAATGCTGCAGGAGAACTGTGCACCAAATTCCGAGTTCTGTTGCAGCGTTCCAAAGTGTTATGACATCACATATTCCATCAGTTCTCCGAATCTTGTATCCGTGATCCTGGTTGTATAAATACATCCAGTTTACCAAGTTTACTGCTACCTCTACAACCTTCCTACTAAAGAAGTACTGCTACCTCTACAACCTTCATACTAAAGAAGTACTGCTACCTCTACAACCTTCATACTAAAGAAGTCACCATGTGGCTTGTGGCTTGAGTGCGAAATCAGTATGATCACAAATCTGGATCCTGTTAAAATCCTGTAAAGGGATGTGACTCACCAGTTTTCTCATGGTCGAAGTAACCATCCTATCTTGACATTTAATCAAAACCAGTACATGCGCTCACTCCTCAGCAGACGAGGTTTGTTTCAGTAGAGTTGGATTGGATAAAAGAAGAAAAGAAAAGCTCTACACAAAACACCAGAAAACTGCTGTGGTCCCCACACAGCCTAGAGCCCTGATGTTGGTGACAATTCTCACACTCAGAATCTAACTAGCCAATTTATCCAGTTCGTGAAAAACAAACACGGAAGTCCACAAACAATTAGCAGTACATACTTAAACTACTTCCCTAATGTCTGAAATAAAAAAAGGCCTACCGAGTCTTGTACCTACATGTTGGATACAGAAGTAGCACAAAACAAATTCACTCTCAAACACACACACACACACACACACGAAGAGACAGACGATTAGACACCCATTCATGTTACAGTTGGCTCAACACTCCACCACTGTCAAGTACTTTATTCACAATAAGGTCATTTTCTTCTTTAAAAAATCATTTTTAATATACAACACAATTTTTGACAAGACAACTCCGTTTACAGCTAAATTTGAGCTCTTGAGTTCCAGCTTCTCTCATAACCAAAGCAAGCACGTAGATGATGTCAAGAGAAAGATAAGGTGGAAGGGACAGATGAACAAGGGTGGAAAAAAGGAAAGAATGAGGGAAAAAAAAGACCATGAGAGAGAAAAGGGACTACACTTAGTATGGTTTTTGTACTAAGAACCAAAATATTCAAATAAAATCAGAAAATAACAGTAATAAAAAACAGTAAGAAAGTAAGAGTTAAAGAGAAAAAAAAGCAGAGGTGTACCGGGGTGCCGAATCCCAGGCAACCTCACATGCATGTCTGTCTGTTCGACGCTTCTGCTCTGTTCTGCTGTTTCACAAGTCCACATACACAAACACACACTCTCACAAACTTGAGTGTGTGCACCCCCATATTCCAAGCAAGTGTGCATCTCTGGGGGGTTAGAGGGAAGGGAGCAAAGGGGGGGTGGGGGTGGAGAGAGAGACAGGGAGGAATGAGAGGGAGTGAGAGGGATCCGGGAAGTCAACCCTGACACATTTCTCCCTCGTTCACCCCCTCCATCTCCCATCCTTCCCTCCTTTCCAAGAGCTGAGTAAAGAGTCTCTGTCTCTCGCATCACAGCTCCGGTCATCCTCTGTCCATCTGTGCCACTGTGTGTATTTATATAAATATATATCTATAAGCAATTGCTCATCTGTGGAGTCCTGTTTTGGCAGGGGGCTAAAAACTGAGAAGCAGAAGCTGCTTTAACTTTGTATCAAGGGGACAAAAGGGAGTTTGTGACTTAAATAAGGTCTAAGTTAATACGGTCATTAGTGTACTTTACAAAAGATAAATTAGTAGCAGAAGGAGAACTTCTTGGGAGAGTTGCATTGGTTCTGTAGTAGGGCATCCTCATCAGTTTTGACCTATGTGTACGTACGTGTCTGTGTGTGCATGTCACAGTACGGGCAGGCAATGGGCACAAGCGTAAGAGTCTGTCAGAATGGGCAGGAAGGTGGCAAGAACAAGATAAGGTGGGAGGTGGACAGAGAGATGACAAGAAAGGGGAAGAGATGGGCTCCCTTGCATTATGGATGCACCCATTAGCCAATCAGCCCTGGGCTCCTCCAAAGAAGGGTGCAGTGCATGGCGCCACCTGGGGGAAGAAAGAGTCTCCAATCACACTCTGGTCTGCTTAGGAAACATACCATGACTTTACCTATAGACACATGAACAGTCTTATATGCATTACATAGTGACACATTTTTACAGGGAGGACTTGTTAACTAAACCTTGTACCTGCTATCTAGAAATATAAGTGTAGGTGCGGGAGGGAGACCGTCCCTCTGACTGGCCATTGGTTGAGACATTCAAGAAGTCCCAGATCAGGATGGTGTCATCATGAGAACTGCTGATGATCTGAAACTCATCAAACTGGAGACGGAACACGCGGCCAGAGTGCTCCTGAAGAAAGTACAAATGAAGTTAGGAAACTATATACTGTCAATATACTGTGAACAGGCAGACCATGAGACAGTTGTGATGTCATCACAGAAATGCCATTAGAAGGAGTTTAAAACACTTAAGTATGTAAGCTTGTGAATTCGACTGTCTTTTACAGCAGACTGATGAAAGTGTATGTAAGTTTATATGAACACAATCATCACAAACATGTGTGATATGAATTTAGGTTTAACAAAATAATTTTAGAGTTTATTGTATTGTCTGTTAGATAGGTGATCCAAAAACTTGATCATGGTCTTCCGTCGAGTTTCAAATCCAAAATTTGAGGAGAAACTTTGTGTAAAGACTCTGGCAACACTAAAACCTTGGAACCTACCACTAGAGTGCGCAGACATAGTGTGCTGGCTGGGGCTCGTGGGTCCAGGGCTGCCTGCAGGTCCCACACCTTGATCTTGCTGCAGAGGGAAACATGAGGTGAATGTCAGAACAAATGCAGTCTCTGTGAACAAAGCTGTGTGCATTTATGACACTTACCCATCGTAGGCGCCACTGACAATCCTCTTGTTGTCAAAGCGAATGCAGCGCACCAACTCCTCATGACCTTCCAACACTCGCAAACATGCCCCACATTCTATGTCCCATAACCTGCCGAAAGAGACACGTTAGTAAACAAACAAATAAAAAGACAAACAGTCATTGTTGCTCAAAATATGATGCCAAATAAACTAATTACTCCATAATGACAGCTTTTTATAGCAGCATTTACAGTCAAGCCTGTACTAATCACACCCCTGGCAAATTTTGACTTGCAGTTACTTTTATTCAACTGGTGCGTTATTTTTTTTTGACAGAAAATAACATTGGTGTCTCCCAGAAGATAATACGACGATGTACAAGAGGCATTATTGAGAAAAAAAAATATTTCTCAGGTTTTATTTACATTTGAGCAAAAAGTCCAAAATTATTCATACCCTTTAAACTTTCCCAATCTCTGAGAAAATCCAAAGTTCTATACCGTTCCAAATAGAATCCAAGGAGCCCAGATTTACCAAGGCCACCCTGGTAAATCTGGGCTCTGCTGGTGGCAACGTCTTAAGGCAGACAATCCAACGGACACTGCACACTGCTGGGTTCCACAGATGCAGACCAAGGACCATGCACTTCTCCAGATAAGGCACACAAAAGCTCACTTGGCCTTTGCAAATGCTCATCTGGACAAAGGGGAAGACTACTGGTCTTCTATATTATGGTCAGATGAAACCAAAATGTAATTGTTTAGCCACAAGGATGTTTTCTTCATTTGGCGTAAAAAAGGAGAAGCCTTCGACCCAAAGAACACCATCCCCTCTGTCAAATAAGGTGGTGGGAACCTAATGCTTTAGGGGTGTTTTTCAGCCAATGGACCAGGGAAACTAATCACAGTAAACGGCCCCATGAAAAAAGATCAATACATGAGGATTCAGGAACATCAGGTAGTCTGCAGAGAAACTTGGCCTTGGGCACTAGTGGACATTTCAGCATGTCAATGACCCAAAACACAGCAAAAGTGGTGAGCCAACAAAGGCTTTTCTATTGATGATTGAGAAGGGTATGAATAATTTTGGACATGGCACTTTTTGCTCAAATATAAATAAAAGCTGAGAATTTTTTTTTCTCAATAATGAGTCTTGTTTATCGTCTCATTATCTTCTGCTAGACATTTTCCATCAAACCAATAACTTGCTGGTTGAATAGAGGTAACAAAGTTAAAATTTGCCAGGGGGATGATTAATTGTGGGCTTGACTATGTTCAGCCGATTGGACCATAATTAAGTTTAGGTAAGCGATTCACTTATTTGCGACCATATTAACACTAATCATTGCACAAAATAAATCTTAAATTGTTGACAGCTAACGCTAGACGCAGCTTGGTGATTGACATATGCTCGTTCATTCTGGCTTTTGCTTGTACATACCGGATTGTGTTATCCGATGAGCCACTGACCACAAGGCGATCTCTATACTGTAGACAGGCAATGCCCCGCTTATGACCATTTAGAGTGCGCACAAACTCGCATGTGCTGGTGCTCCATACCTGCATGACAACACAGACAACGGCCAGTATTACTTACCAAATAACTAAATTTACAGAACAGAACGAGTTCAAAGTATCAGCAGTGTTTCTAAATGCACGTTGGCAATTTCATATTTTAATATAAACACAGGTTAGCGGGTCTCTGGTTTGAATTAATATACGTCTGTGAAAATGCGAGCAGAATAAAATTTGTCTGTTCCACAACCAAAGAAAACTAAAAATATGAAGGAAAAAAATCCTGCAAAGGGAACTTGGGTAAATAATTATTAAAACTCGAAGCCACAGCCACTGTCTCGGGAAATCTATCTTTCAACTATTGTTACCTTGATGGTTCGGTCCCCTGAGGCAGACACAATATATTTGTCGTCAAAGTCGACCACATTGACAGCTGCTCGGTGTCCCACCAGGACGCGACGTAGGCTGATGTCAGTAGGCGAGGCCATGTCCCAAACTGCAATTGATCGGTCCTTTGAGCAGGTGACCATCAGGCCATTGGCAAAGCGCAGGTGAAGAACTGCCTCATTGTGATGGATCAGCGTATTCAGTACCTCACCCGTTGTTACCTCCCAAACCCTGCAAAGAAGGCAGGATATTAAGGTAGAAGAAGGTGGACAGAAAAAGGAGAAAGTACAGTGAAAAATTACAGAGTGGCCAAATGATGAGGCACAGGTGACGAAGGGAAACAAAAGGTGGAATTGGAGGAAGCAAAATGGGAATGTGGAATGAGTAGAGAAGATTAAGACAAAAAAAGGTGGGAATGAGAAAAGTGGAAAATGGTGGCAGGACGGAAGGTGTATGTAGGAAAGAAAAGTAGATTGGCGCAATAGAAGAGACAAAATGAAAGAAAGAATGTTAAGATGGAGAGCGGAAAAGATAAGTAATGGGAGCACAGGAAAAGGGAAAACAATTGAGACGAGAGAGAATCATGTTTATTAGTTCTACACCGAAAGAAACTCAGTTCACACATGTGCACAGGAGCAGCTCTGAAGAACATGTTACTCAACAGCATCACTGGTCATTGGGAGTCAAATGCAGAACACACTGGAAAAGCTGACAACCAGACCTACAAACAAAGTGCCTGTCAAGTGGTCGCTAAGGAAGTGAAGTCACATTTTCCTTGGAAACCACCCAGCGAGTACAGCTAAAGTGTGAAGTAATAAGAGAATTAATGTTCAGCTTCTGTGTGCAGTAGCCAAGCAAGTGTCAACATACACACACAGGCCACATTTTAAAAAAAATATCTGCAATAAAATATGTCCCTACATCTCTGGTAAAGACAGCAAATGTAAGTCTACTGAAATAATTCCTTTCAAAATATAGATAATTAGATTGGGAGATACAGATGTAAATTGAGTGGGAGCTAACTGTAAACTACTCAGCCAGGATAGCGACTTTAGCTTTTGGCAACGAAAAGAAAACTTGGACTAAAACACTGAAATAAAAAACAAAAGTTGCACTGACATTAAAGAAAGAATTAGGACTAGCTAAGGCTGGGACTTATTCCAGCCGAGCTCTGCCAATCAAGAATAGTGTTAGTTCATCATCAACTTTAACTCGGATTAGTTAAAAACATTGTTTGAGAGTTGCAGGTGAATTTAGGATATGAATTAATAATTAAATATATATTCAAGAACTGTAATGATTATTCACTGATTGACTGAATCACCTGATAAGGAATCATTTAACCTTGTTAAAGAGCATTAGAGCAATAACAGTTGGTTTCCAACACGAATGTCAAAATTAAGATTTAGTGCATTTAGGTACACGAGTAACCCGTTACCCGCAGTAACCTCTGAATCAAACATGGACTTGATCCACCCTGTATGCTAGCATTACTTAAAGATATGTTATATTAGTCACACACTTTACAACATATCCCGGCCGCAGGCTATTTATAAGCAGGACTTGCAGATCGAGCAGTCTAATGGTGCCGTGACATTTAAAAGCACAACATAATTGCTCAGTCTCAGTTGTTGCTTGTAAAAGCTAAGTGAAACTGAGAAAATATTTTTCCCTACTATCAATGAGAAACATCAGAATTTAAACCATAAAAAAAGAACAAAAAAAGATTAGTGCATTTTTTTAGCGTTAACATAACATTAATTTTTACTGAAATGCATTCTCAGTACCAATAACATTTCCCTCAAGTGTTTTAATTTCAGTCTTACCAATGCTCGGGTTTTGTTTCAATGCAAGAATCTAAAGTCAATGTCCTGGATAAGTAGTTGGAGGCTGTGGAGTTAGTTGTTTGTCTCGGAAAATTATTCATGTTGAAGTCAAAGAGTGAAACTGACTTCAGCATATTCACTTGACTCAAACAGAAATACTGATACCTAGACATGACCTAGTTCCTGGTTCGAAAACCACTGAAACTTTCCGTCCTACTATTCATATTCTTGTCCAAAACGTACCATCTCCTTAAGGCTGTGTGACACATAATAAACCTCAATCAACAGCCCCCGTACCTTTGTTGCTGGTAAAATACACAAAGCAAAGCTCTTCTCTCCTCTGTTTACATCATTTACTATCTTGTTTAATCATTAATTGCACAACAGTTTTTACCTAATTTAGATTTAATGTCAATACCACGGTTTTCATAGTCAACGGTGCCACTCAGTGGTGGTGTAGCTGTAGTGACATCTGAATCATGACATTATGTTCAAACCTATATTAGCTAAATATGTTTTCTTATGATATTTAAACAATCTATGAATATATGTATAATGAATTATTGTTTGATCATCAACAGCTGTGATTTATTATATATTGTTCTTGAGGAACACATTTCTTGCTGGCAGCTTTGGGTCCTTTACAAAATTACAGTGTGTTGTTCTTATAATAAAATGTGTGTCATACCTGACGGTTGAGTCAGAAGACCCAGTGACAATGACCCTTTCATCATATTGCAGACACAACACCGAGCCTGTGTGACCAGTCAGTATTTTCAGACACTCCAGAGACTGTTTATCCCAGATCTACAAGGAAAAAAAATCCAGAAATGTGAGAAGCAGGAGGAAGGAACAAAATCTGAGATATTGACAGGAGAGAATACAGAAGAAATTTGGAAAATAAGTGAGCATGAAAACATTGCAGATTTGGGTCATGCTAAGAATGGCCTCTTCTCACAGCAGTGTTAATGCACTGTTCATGCCCCATTTCCCCACTGCTGCTCTGAGCTGTGTGTGCAAACGTAAGAGCCATGCAGCTCTTCCCCGAGTGTGCATCAGCCTCCTCCAGAACAATAGGAAGGTAATCCACGGTTCCCTCCTTTCCATCCTCCTCCCATCTTCACCATCCTATCTTCTCCTTGGCCAGACAGATAAGTGGAACACACAGAGTGTCTGGAGCTGAGCCTTCTTACCCTATACTTCACTTTTGTTCAGTCTCAGTGTCTGCTTGTTTAGCTCAACATCAGAGACAATAAGATGATAACCCATACAGAGCCAGAAGAAAGGATTCAATTCACAAATGCACAAACGCAGGTTGGACGCGTACAACCACACACAGTGCATATGCGTTTCTCACAGCCAACGTTTTCAGCCGTCTGCACCACTGGTGCACACAAAAGCATCAGCCTTAATTATTTCTACATAGCAGTCTGGGGCAGTAGAGCATGTTCCAACTGCCTCATCATAAGGGAAAAAGGTGTAAAACCTCTTAACATTTGTCAAAGACATTGACTCTTTTTGTATATACTGTGGGTAGGAGTGTGGTGTTATGCAAGTCTTTATGGCTAGGACTGAAGATATTTAAAAACAGAAGATTAGCATTATACTAATCCAGCTATACCAACAGTGAGAGGACAGCAACTGGCTTTCTAGTTCCAAATAAGCTTAAACTAGCCTTATATTTATTATTAATAAAATGCACATCAGGCTCTAATGATGAAACTAAGAAATCGATTCTGATTCGATATGTAGTAATGAGTGCTAACCTATCTGCGGAAATGTGGACCTATGAGGGCCAAAGAAACAATCACAGCTAATCTCACTCACTACTCTGCAAATATACATTCTAGTAGCACTGGAAATATTTTGTCTGGTCTCATGAGTCGTCGTGACATTCAGATGGTAGGGTAAGAAGTTATTAAAAACAAAATGCATGGATTAATCCTGCCTTGTGTCACACATTTATTATGGTGGGTGAATATTTTCATGTCACAGTTTGGATCCATCCACAGTCTACCTGAGTATTATTGTTGACCATGTGCATCCCTTTTTGTCCAGTCATATCTAGAAAATGCAAAATTTCTCCCAGAAAACTATTGAAATTATAAATGTTTTGGTATACACACTTAATCCCTTCATGTCAATTGAAGGGAATTATTATTGTCAAGTTATTGTGATCTGCTAAAGGCCTCTCAAATTTTAAAGGTGCCCTATCCCAACAAAAGCTTTGAGATCTGTACATTCAATTGGATTTAGATCCAAACTCTTTGCTGTTCAGTTCTGAACTCTCCAGCTCTCAGACCCATGACCTCTAAAGATTACATGTAACATGTCAAAATGTATTCAATGACAAAGCGGATTCTTCTTCTTCTTGTAGGATGTATTCAGGGTGGATACATCACAGAGTATCAGGGAGTGGTAGACACCTTTGTGGACCTTTGTGTGAGCAAACCCCATTTACATCTCAACATCAGCAAAACAAACGAACTGGTGGACCTTTCTTTGCTGTGGTTTGCTGGGGCAGCTGCCTGAAGGTGGCAAACGCTAAAAGACTAGACTGTTTTAATCAGGAAGGCTGGTTCAGTTCTGGGTGTGGGGATAGACCCTCTACACGTCGTAGCTGAGAGGACTACTGGAGGAGGATACTGTCTAAACCTTCTCAAACCTGGACAATCCCTGCCACTCAAACATCAGTTGCTCCACAGGAGATCATTTCTGTCTGTGGCCATTAAACTGTACAACTCCTTTTCTTTGGGGTGAGGGGAGGAGGCCTACTGTCATAATCATATCTATAAAATCAGATTATAGTATATTTAGGAGTTTTCATTTCCACTACAATATAGTTTGATAAATGACTGAAATCCTAAATAATGATTTCTGCTTCTCTCTACTTTTCTCTGAACTGAAAGCCGCCGTGACAGGGTAAATAATCTCCCTCCTGGGATTAATTAGATTTTTTTTTTTTTAAATTAATGAATCTTAAATCTAAACTTCATTTCGTTTACTGTAAACAGTAAAGTACACAAGAATTGTGTACTTCTCCAAAAAGCAAAAGATGGTGGTAAAAAGACGGGCAAATTCCAGTCTGGCTTTTAGGTCTCTGCTGTAGCAGTGGGGTCGTCCTGGGTCTCCTGCCATAGCGTTTTATTTTGTTCAGACATCAACGGATAGGTAGGGCTGACACTGTTGCACCTCAAGAACAGCTTGAATTTATTTGTAGGTTGATGGGGGCTGTTTATCCATCATTTTGGTCAAACCTGCGTTACAGTCCTCCGTCCACGTCCAAGGAGATTAGCCACAGTGCCGTGTGCTGATAACTTCTTGATAATGTTGTGCACAGTGGACAAATAAACATCCTCTGGAGATTAACTTGTAGACTTGAGTTTGTTGATATTTCTATTATTATATACTATTATATTTCTGTTGATATTTCTACAATTGTTGTTCTTAAATTCTACAGTTGTTATGACTGCTATATTGCCAGCACATTTCTTGCCACAGGTGTGTTTAATCATCGTATTGTATGCTTGAAATAAAATGATTTACCCACAATTTCTGTGTGAAATTTGGCTTTTTTCTCTGCTTTGTTGTGTTGATTTAATGCACATAAAATGTTAATTTCCTGTAAATTGTTAATTTTCTGGAAAAACACCAATAATTTCAAGTCATGACTGTATCTTCAGTGTAACGCAGCATGTTACATATCTAAAAATATTTCAAACTGATTTCTTTAACAAGACTGTGCTCAATAAGATTCACAGCATTGTTGTGCAACCAATAAATCCAAAACAATGTCATTATGTCACGATCGACCAAAGGATGTTTCCAGCAACTTGTTGTGTATATGCAATGAAGAATTAAGTAGTAAGAATTGGTCACTAGAAAGCAAAAGTGATCAGGAAGTGAAAAGGCCAGCTTCCACATACATTGGTGTTAAAAACAAGAAAGCATACCTTTATGGAGTTGTCCCTAAGGCCACTGATGATCTTGTCATCGTCGTACTGCAGGCAGTAAACACCTTTACTATTTTCTGAGCGACACTGAATCCTCTGCAAGTTGTGTCTACCACATCGCCAGTTAGCCTCAATAGTCTGGATAAAAGAGTGAGAAACAGTGATAAAGAGAAACACAGGAAACATGTAGAGACTAAAGAGAAGATGTGGAGGGAAATATCACTGATTGAAATAAGAAGGGACACAATTACATGAGATTTACCACAGTGAAAACAGAGATACCATTAACTCACTAATTTCCTACAAGAAGAAGAAATATTTACAAAACATTCTGTCTGAAAATTCTGCTGCATAATTAAACAAGTAAATATAACCTGCTGTGTAAATATGGTCTTCAAATTATACTAACCCCAAAAAATGAGTCTTTAATTTAGCTTTTTGCAACACAGTTTGTGATTAGAAAATCCAGAGTCAAAAAGTGTTGTGATTGTGCGCAACATAGCAACGCTATGTTGCTCACATTCACAACACGTTCACAACACTTTTTTATGAAAACAAACGTTTTAGTTACGTTACGACCCCGTTATCGCTGAAAAAAAGAGCAGAATTTCTGCTTTCAGAAACAGATCACACAAACGATTAGAGTTAATAAAAGAATTTAAAATGCTGAAGGACCCGTCAGTGATGACAGGATCTGAGGATCAAAGGATTACAGAATATCTGGCATTATAATGAAAGCTGTGCCGCACTATTAATATTAACTAAGATGTTTAGGGCAGGTGTAGCCAGGGCTGGTCCTTAAAAGCCACACAGATGGTTGGAAAACAAGCAGGACAGTGTTGGCTACCCCTGGTTTAGAAGAAATTAAAATTTTTCGGTTACTCACCTCTATGTCTTGGATGATTTTGGGATAAAGAGAGTGATAGTAGGAGTTAGGTGGGACTTCTGACGTACGGTTCTTGAACAAATACTTCTCCCTGGAGGGAGAAAAATAAAAAAAATTCAAACATGGTTTGTTGTTACTGGGAATATAAAAGTCACTCAAGACAAACCACACAAGTTCCTTAACATCCTCAGCAACTTTTATCCTGAATTGAATTCCAAAGATAATCTATATTGATATATACCGTCTGATTTTGTTGATCTTTATGTAAAACAGTAGTAGGATAACTATTATTGTGTATTAAATCTCACCACTGGTGTCTCTCAGACAGGCCTTTCCAGAGTGGGTCAGTGCGGACCATACGTTCAATCAGTTTCTTCCACAGCATACCCTCGGAGATTACTCTCTGCCACTCCTTACACACCAGCTCTGCTGCACACAGAGAGCGTGCATCCAGAAAAGACAGGATGTTCTCCGCTATGTGATCCAAGCCTTGGGCTAGAGAGAGGGAGAGGAAGGGCTGAGTGCAAGTTTGCTACAAAAATAATAAAATGTTGTGTCTTGCGGCAGGCACATTGTTTTTAACTTAAAATTTTCAAAAACAAATTGTTCATTTAATGGCCTTAATTTCTGACAGATATCTCTTTTAGCATTATCTGTAATAAAAATGGAAATTTCTATTGTAGCTGTGTTTGTCAGATGGAGTTATTGCAAACAGATGTTGGATTTGTACCTGGCAACGCAGTGATGAAGTCCCTCTGCAGCATGGGTTTGAGGTAGGAGTTGATGTGGCCGTGCTGGTAGTGGCACATACGGGAGATCAGGCGCTCAACAAACTCTACCTGGTCGGCCTCGGACCACTGGTCAAACAGAGCGATGCAGTGTTCCTTCTCCTTCTCATAATTTCCCTCTGATGGACGCTTGCGGGACCCCACAACGGGACCATTATTATGCTGTCAAGATCAGAGACAAAGGGTAGATGCATTACATTTTAAATTGGGAGCTCACATGAAGAAAGACAGTTCAATGGGGGAACTCTTCTAGTCTCTACTCATTACTGTGATATACTAAATTTCAATAAACTTACTTATAACCCAATTAAATGAGCTGCAAATCAAAAAATTGCAACAAAGTTGTGGTCAGGGATAAACAAAAAGAATCACACTCACACATAAACAAGAAATGAAAAACAGATGCCCACAGGTTCACACAAACCTTAAGAACTGTGTTCTTCTTTGGGGACAGATCGTCCACGAGGTTCTGTGACTCCATCCCTGAAGTGTTCTGAAGAAAAAAAAAAAAAAACAAAGACATGGTGGTGATCAGTTATTTTTAATTAATGTATCCTCTGTGCAGCTGTGTTAAAGGCACTGTGAGAGCCAGGGCAGCAGTGTGGAGAGCGTGGAGACAAGAGTGCCAAAAAAACAGCCAAGGAAGGGTAACCATCATGACACTCGTGCATACACACATACACATATGGAGTGGGGAAACAAATGGGCACGGCAACAGAAAGAATCCATCTGCTTTTTTGTCTGTGATGTAGGCTAAGTAGTCTGGACAGGAAATTAAACTGCAGCATCTTGGGTATGTCACTGGCAGAGGCTCAGTCATGACTGCAATGAAACCTCAGTCAGATAGTGGCCTTCAAACATAGAGAGGATAAAAATAAATAGATACACAGATCCCATTGGTTTCTGGTATGATTAAGGTCTTACAATACACTGCAAACCAACTAGACACACTTAAATGACTCTAATAACAGTGCTGCAGCAATGACAGAGTGAGCAACTAACCATTTGGCCAATCCCTAATAAACAGTTTACCTCATCTGCCAATTATGTGCAAGAGCAAAATCTTCAAAGCATGTATACGACTTGAATGTCAAAAAATGTGAAGCAACAATATTATAATTTTAAATTCTTACATGGAACACCAACATAGACATCTACTATCGTAAGGTGTTTATTGTGTACTGGCTACAGACGTCATTGGAGATACATGTGACAATAAATGTTAGGCTACCTTAAACAATCATGTTTGCATACCATATTTTTTTTTCAAGCAAGCTACCATATCAATGAACAATAAATTCTGGAAGAGTGCAAGCTTGTTAGATCATAGCTACATACAAAACGGAAATATTTCACAACAATTTTCAGATATGTTATTTGACACAAGACTTTTACCTGTGAGGGGTCACTGTTATCGTTTATCTGGGTAGGCAGAATTGCTACACACACAAAAAACTATAACAGAGACCTGACGCTGTATTGAAATATTAGCGTTTCCCTAGAATCTGCAGAGTTACCACTGAGAGTCTCAACAAGGGTTGTGTTAAAAGCAATTTATTCCACTTATTACATATATCTATCTTACTTAGTGTCAAAGCTACATGAAAAAACCTATTTTATTTTCAGTAGCTGCCACTAAATTAACCATTCAAACACAGAAACAAAAGGCTGAGCACCGAGTCCAAAGCAGACAGGACAAGAAGCCAAAATGGGCTTGCTGGTGTTGATGATCATGCAGAGTATAAGTGGGGGAAAAATATAGACAGACCAGATTTGGCCTGGCAGGCAGGCAGGCAGGCAGGCAGGCAAGCAAGCATGTAGCCTCAGAGCTTGAAGAAAGACCCCCCACCTCAGCCCTCACACCTCCAGGTAGAAGGGGAGAAAATGTTACCACTCAATGCAGGGTTATTCTCTGGTGTTCGGTACATCCTTCCTCTACTAACTAAAGAATTGTTGGCAAACTCAAATCTCCCGTTATCATTACAAGGTACAATCACTTTTTGGGGCCTAATTTGGATGCAAGAACTCTGGTTGGACATAATAACAACAAAAACCTCAATTATGGTTTGTAAAGCTGAAATACAGACTGCAGAAAAGAGAACTCGAGGACGCACCAGAGAAGACCCTGAGAGCAGTGTGCTTCCAACAGGGAGGAAAGGACAACGGTAGGTGAGGAGAAAGAATGGTGAGGGGGGTGGAAGAGTGCTGTCTGCACCCAGGTGGCGTGATAAGTTGTGTGGAGTGGGCAAAGAAAAGTGAATGGTGAGGAGATGGCAAGGGAGGAAGTGGAGGGAGAGAAGGAGGAGGAGCAGCAGAATTAAGAGGAGAGAGGCAGAACCTGGTTGTGAGCCCGGGTGGAGGGGATGCTCTGCAGGCACCTGAGTGCACACAAACTCTCAGCCACCGAGGAGCAGCCCAGCCAGAGAGAGCGAGGCACAGAGCACTGTGTGAAAGAGAGAGAGGAAGGGAAGAAGGGAGGAGGAGAACGAAGTGGACAGGGTGAGGGAAGAAGAGAAAGGGAAGAGCGAAAGACCAGAGATGGGAAGTAAAGGAAAAGCAGTGGGGGTTTAATGGGGGAAGTTGGGAGGAGGAAACCAAAGGAGGTGAGAATGAATGGATCAATGAGTGGACAGATGAATAGTATTAGTGGTAAGAAAATGTTAGAACGGGACAGGTGGAGTGTAAGCAAGTTTAAGAAAACAAAAACAATGCATAAATAAACAAGGTTTGGTTGGAAATTGAGAAGAAGTGAATGTGTAATCATTAAAGGTGAGGAGAGAAAAAGAGGGGAGGAGGTGGGGGATAGTGAGGGGAAAAACCAGTATTAGAGCTACACACACATTGGCACAGTAAGCGCAGGAACACACACTCCTTCACACACAAGATACAGACTGATAAACATACACACAGAAGCATTATTAGACATGAACTGGATGGGGATAGGTAGAGGAGAGGGAGGGGCAATGAGATAAATTGTCAATTTTTGTCACTCTTGTTCTGACAGAAAGCCCACCCGCTGGTCTGCCATCCCCACTCTCATGAGTGGTTAGTGAATAACACTGGGACAAAAAATAAAATCAAATTAAATACACACACAACCAAGAGAAAATTCAAGGATTTCCATACACTTTGAGATATCAGTTTATAAACCCTGCAAATACAAAGTATGGCCTCAGATTTAAAATATATGATCATAGTTCATTCCAAGATGTAGTTGTGTACAGTATGCTCTATCAAATGATTACTCATTCCATGGATTATTACCTGAATAAAAATGTATTTATTATATTCTGCCTTTTTATACACATATACACTTGGTTTGCCGTTTTCATAATCATTCATTTCACTTTTTTTAACTCCACACTAAATTAAAGTTCAACAAATTATTTAACAAATATTTAAAAAGCTGTATCTCATACTCTTACTCAGTATTATCATACCCTTAAAAAAACTTAATGGACTCTTAAACACTCATTAAGGTCTAATGAGTGTGAACTAGTGGCCGACTCTTTTGCTTGCATGAGTTGTTTATCCATGGTCTATAAACGTATGTTAGCGTTTGAAGGCGCAATATGCTGAAAGGATACATCTGGTACATATAATCTACTTAAAAGTCTGAAGTATTATTGTTCATAAGTGCTTTGATATACTTAGACTATGACAACACACGATTAGTTTGTTGGGAAAAGTATGTTTTAACTGTACTTCAAATATCGATTATAATACTTACCAAACAGCAACTATATCGACGTAAATTAAATGGTGAAAACAATTTTGAGCCTTGCATTGTCGTCTCCCTAACGCTAACTTTGACCCATGTAACGTAAATGTTAGCCACGGGTGAGCTACCGATAGCTTAGCTGGCTAGCCCACGAAGATAGCCAACTAATCATTTAACAAGACACGTTATGTACAGTCAAATCTTACTGTTCACAAAAGGTGACGGTGTGTATAGGTTGGCATTTTCTCTGGTGAACAAAGCACCTTCCATTATAAAGCTAAGCTACTGTTTGGGAATAGAAATGTCGGTGAAGTACACATAGCATTTTTAGTACACTAGCTAATAAGCTAATTGCTACCTCGCTAATGGTGGTAAAGCTAACTTACGTGAATGAAAAGGCGATACACTTCCTTCTACGCACTTCGAAAATATAAACAGAGAAGCAGCGCATTGTTGCGATTTTAGCTTTATTCCAGTGTGTTGTGGGAACCCTTTGACAGTTGTAAACATTTACTAGCGTGTATAATGCCTTGACATGAAGTAAATAATATGACATAAACCGTAATTTTACGTGGTTCATCGCCTCCTGGCCAGTGTTAGCTGGATGCTAACTATCAGACAGGGCCCAGCTAGTGGCGCAGCGTCACCGCAGTGAACACTACTACGATAATCCTCGGTCTTCGACCGACGGCTCTAATGTCTCTTATTTTACATATTTAGTTATATTATTTACACATGTTATACAACCCAATATATGTTTCACATTTTGGCGTGTATGCCTCGTTTATTAAACCGACAACTATGCGGAGCTATCTTAGCTAAATGTATCGTTAATTTCAGGCCCTCCCTCTGATTGCTGGTCCGCCCTCCTTTCTCCTCCACCTCTCCCGACCAGCCGCTTCAGCTCATTCCTTCCGTCGAATCGAGCCTCGGCGTTTCCCTCGAAATATGACTGATACAAGACACTTCGGTTGTTCGGGATGACATAACGAAACAATTCTTACCATCATCTCCAGCGTTTTGTCCTCCATCTCCGGCTCCATGTTGACGATCCCCCCCGAAACTCGCTGTGAAAATGGAAACCCAGCCCTGCGTCGGCGGCCCGCAAAAGCAGAGACGTCATTCACTTTGCTCAACCACGCAGCTTTGGTAGGGCAGTGTCAAAAGGCTGGGTGGGGGATGGAAACGCCTATGCAAAGAAAAAAAGGCACCAATTGGACGGATTTTGTCAAAAGGGAGTGGTTCCCTAGCTTTGCCTTTTATTGATTGGCTTACCGTGCTACCAAGGCTTCCCCGGTGACTCCCCCAAACAAAAGGGCAAATAGATGAAGATGCTGTTGCTATCCTGAAGAGGAATACACTAAGGCAAAATCAATCATCCGCATCGCTTTTCTCTGAGATGCTGCAGGGTGTTAGCTATTTTAATGCCATGTATAGTTAAAGGCAATGGTAATTCAAACTCATCTCCATAAAACAATAACTAAAGTTATTTTAGGTTTAGTATTGCTTAGCAATCAACATAAAATACTGAGTGGCTAAAATTAAATTAGAACACATTATCAAACGTCCTTTCTTGCAAAAAAAAACCCGCTACACTGAGTTACCCAGATACCATTGCAACATAAAACTTGGAAATGCCTCACATGGACTGATCTAAAAAGACCAGACAACAGAGCTTTGCGTCGTTCTTTATCTTGGTTTTCCTTTGTCAGAACATAAATGTTATCTTGCTAAATAGGTGCAGAATATTTTAATCTCCCAGGAGGAAATTATCCTTCTTACTGTTTTTATGTTCCCTATTATATGAAAAAAAAAAAATCCTGGTTTTCATTATTCAGCTCTGTGAACTGGGTAATCCTGTCATCACAATTTCTTTAAATATTCATGAATGAGAACCCTTATCTTTGAACTTATTTCCTTAATAGAGGCAAAAAAAAACAAACTTATCCAACCTCAAAATAAACATTTACAACCATATCCACGTGGATGACTTGAAAATTTTAGGTACTGAATGAATTTCTGGTTACAATTATACAGTGCTGTGGAAAAGTATTTGCCACCGTCCATAAGTCTTCATTCTTCAGACACATTCAGATCAATTTGTTGCCAACAAAGGTGGTAAAACTAGTCATTAGACCTAGGATGCAAGTATTTTCTCCCAAAATAGAGAGGCATTTACTTGGCTTACCTCTGTGTATTACTGAGATGTGTAGTAAAAACAGAAACCACCGGGGAAAAGTGCAAACACATTTTCATAGACTCATATTTTTAAATTTGGTTTCATCTATTCAATTCCATTTTATCTCATTTCAGGGGGAGTACTATAAATACGTTCTACAATTTAAAAATCTGGATCCTGATTAGACATTTACATATCTGAAACCTTTAAAAGCAGGCATTCATGCATATCAGTCACAGCACAGGATTGAGACGACAGCAGATGAGGAGGTAGCAATGGTTTTCAGCAGTTCAAATTTAATACTTTGTCCCCCTTTCTCTACAGAAACCCAGGTAAAAAAAATCCCCCACTCTCATAAAATACAACAGCAGCAGTTACCAGTAAAAAAATGAAATGCAAAAAAAAAGAAAATTAAGAGAGAAAGCATAGGAGGGACAAGAGAGAGGGCAGGGACATGATGAGGCAAGAAAGGAAAATATATTTTCTCTATGTGTGAGGAGTGAGTCCAAAGTTCATCTTCAGACCGGGTTAGGGGCAGCGAGGAATCTGGGAACTTGCTGTTGTGTTCATTCAAAATGGAGGGGAGAAGGAAAAGAAAAAAGAACAGAATGAGTCAAGTCCAATCCAACTAGGGGAAGGAACCAGCACTCTAAGGCAGGGATTTATTCAGGAAGGGTTTTCTCCCTCTCTGGATGAAAGAAAATCTCACTCCTCTTCAGCCTGTGTGATGTATTTTGTTGTGTGTACAGATGAAATGTATGTGCAAGTTTGTGAATGCGACAGGTAAATTGGAAGGTGTGTCTGTCATATATGGTCAACACAGTTGCACCTCTCACTTGCTGCAAGAGAGGTGGCATTTTTCTTTCTTCATTTTTTCCCCACTCATTCCTTTGCTTTATTTTTTCTCCCAATATCAGTCCCCGACTACCTAGTAGTCATCCAAATCAAAGAACTCATCGTCCTCTCCTTGGTACTCCATGCCCTGGAAGTCCACCCTGTACCGCAAGATACCTGAGAAACAAAAGATGACAGATTAACAAGAGTAAAACAAAGGGCAGCCAGTTCTAGTCATGTGACACAATTAAAACAATAATCTATTATAATAAGATAATCCCCTTTGTTATAGGTGGTGGAAGTAATATCAAAGGCATACCTTATTGAAAAGCACTTCTCTTAAATACAAAAGCAAAAAATAAAGTTACCTTTTTTACTTTTGTTAATGTTAAATCAAATTAAACTTACTTGCTATAGTAACGGCTACATATTAAACTGCTAATTTGTCTCTACTACATTTCGATATCTGCCCATTCACTATGTGTATTCATGAGTATAGTCTGAGACTGGGCAAACAAGAAACAACAAAACAAGAACAGAACATCGTGTCCCCTCTACTGGTACAAATAGCATATTGTCTATTCTGTTGTGGTAAAATTATGCAATGGGTTTGTGTGTTAAAAATTAGTCTTACATCGCATCTTTATAACCATTAACTGCTAAATATTGGTTATAGTCTACAGCCATCTTCAGCATGGCAGATATTTAGAGGCTAAAACCCAATCCCTTTAGCTGAAAGTGCATGAACTCACTAAGCTGCGAAACAAAGTTCAAGTATTAAATTAAACACAGAGCATATATATCTTCCATTTGTGCTGCTGTACAGTTACAGCTCAACTGTCATACAATCTACTGTAAAGAATAGATTTGCTCACCTCCAATGCCTCCAAAGCCCTTGACAAACTGGGACCCCTCCTGGCTCTTGTCTGTGACTATCTCCAACGTGGCTCCAAATTTCTTGTAGTTGTTAGCAAACCACTCCAGCAGTGGCATGCTCTCAATGAGCTCATGTTCCTGTCCCGTCTAAGAAATCACCAAAGTCAGAAACGCATGGCATGATTGATAAATGGGTAAAGTGTATCAACAAAGCCACAGGAATCATCCTTTGTCGCAGTCATTGTTTATTGCTCTTGGTCTTACCTCCTTGTCTGTGAAGTGTGACTTGTCTTTCTCCTGCTCTGGTGTTAAGTACAAAGTTTTCTCATCTAAAAGGCAAAAGAAAATTCGTTAAGGTTATAGCACTGTAAAATTCTTCACCATGAATCTTTACGTTGACAAACGCATGTTTACCGTTCTCTGCTCCGTTGCTCTCTGCCCCATGCACACGTAGAATGTAACGCATAGTGTCTAAGTTCTCATAGACTATGAGGATCTCCACAGCTCCCATCTCTAGAGCTTTAAGAGTGTCCTCCACACCAAAACAGTACTTCCCCGTGTCCTGACTGATTTCATCAAAGTACCGCCCTATGAAGGGGCACAATTATTAGAAAAAAGAAGTGCAGATTGCAGAGATGAAAACAGCTTTTCCCACAGCATGACTCACCTATGAGCTTCTTTTCCTGGATGAACTTGACATTAGAAAGAACCTCAGCTGACAGCTCAATAGCCTGGTTGAAACCATTCTCTCCTCCGTAGGAGATGTCCACTAACTTCAGAACTTTGGCCTGTAATCTCTGTAGAAAACAAAAGCACACAGGTTAAACACTATATCAATATGCAGGTGTAAGTTGTAATTACTGGCAAACGTCACCCACCCCCTCCCCTCCTCAAAACCAAACTAATTGAGAAAATTCTTGCTATTTTCACCAAAGTTACCAACACTGGAAAACATTTTATGGCAAGCTTTGTTTATACCTGAGCTGTAATAGGATATCAGAGCCTTGGTTCTATTAGCCAGCGAGTAGCTGGAAACACCAACACCTAGCCAAAGATTTATACATGTTATCTAAATAACTGTTCAGGTTTTAAAAGACTGCATTATTTTTGACTAAATATGATTTTTTTTGCTGTTAATTTTTAAAATTGAACAAATTAATGTCTAACTTTGGCATATATGTTATATCTACTTATTAGAGATACTGAATATTTTGTTGTAACAAAATAAATATCACTGTTGTCCAGTTTACGAACTTTTAAAAACACATTCTCGTACACAATATTTTATATTGCGTATATGTCAAGAAGTAAACAGACTTACTGGATCAAACATGTCAGACTGGCTGAGCTCAGTCTTGAAGTCAGCAGAACCAGCCAAGACCATTCCTGCCACATTAACTTTGTCGTTGGACACAAAGAGCTGGACAGCCGTCTCAGCTACTTTTCTCACATAGTTGTGTCTCTTCTCCATTCTCAAACGAGCAAAACGCAAAGCAGACTGCCCTCCTCTGCCTGAAAGGAAGATGAATTTTCCTTAGAATGTTTATGTACAAAACTAAGAGTGATAAGTTGTGATGTTCGTTTGACAGTACCGTGCTTCTTGGGTAGGTCCACAGTGAACTTGTGCAGCACCTCTCTGGTGTTACCCTGCAGGGTGCCAAACAGCGCCCCACTACCGTCGATCACAATGAAGCCAAACTTACTGTCGTCAGAAAGCAAGGCTGTCAATGCCTGTGTTGTCCAGAGAAAAGGGGGAGTGGATGATGAGATTTAAAAAAAAATGTAATCGATAAATATGAGACACGGTCCCATCAATTTTCTCTATAACTTAGAAATGCTATATGCAAACAAGTAATTGCTCTCACCTCGGTGTGGAACTTGTTGTCGCAGAGGTACAGAGAGGTGTTGATTGGCTTAAAAGGCTCAAAGTCGATATTGACTTTCTTCTCTTTGCCTTCTTCTGTTACAATAGTGCCACAGTACACAACCAAACCATTGGGTGGCACTGATTAGAAAGAGAAAGAAAGTCAGATAATCAGTTTTTTGATGCATACACAATGTGCGTAACCGGGTTACAATCGTCTTTCTGGAATAAGTTTATTTCTTAACTGTAAATGGAAAGCCTGGTTATCATAATCGGCATAGGGGATTAGAGAAAAGAGATTCTTCACAGGGGACCCCAATTACTCTACAACGTATTCCAAAAAATTAATATGAATAATAAGAAAGAAAATCAGATTACTCATCTGTTCTACGTATAAGCAGACTTTCAGGAGCCTGGTTTATTTAGTCTATGTAAACTTGTTATACAATAACCTGCTAAACATGATTTCACTGACTAAATCGTTTACTTGAGCCCAGAGAACATATACCATTCTTCCATGCTTAGGCTTCCTGTTTTGAAACTCTAACCTATAATCACCAAATCTTGTGCCTGTTAAACACGGTCCTCTCATTCATTAGCTGGATTAATTGGTCCTCAGTAGAAAAAAAGGAGCCTTTCTCCTTTGTTTGAATGGGGCAAGTACATTTTCACAGCAAGGGATGACACATACAAAAAAAACGAGGTGGCGTGGATAAAAAAGCTTATCTGGTTCAGAAAGAAGCAGTGTTAGTGGGGTGTGTTCTTTTACGTGTAAGTGACAACAAAATGCAATATGGAAAGGCCAATAGAGGAAATTTAGACAGTTATGGATTTATTTTATTATTCAATTATTCTATATTGAAATCTTTAATTTATCACAGCAGCGGCTGTTTACTCTTAGGAATAATGCATTTTTACTGGTATTATTAAACAACACTTTGTTGGACAACGTCATGTTGCTTTGCTGAAAAATCTGAACCAAATCCAATTTTGCTTGCGTTGTTTTTTGCATTACACTATAATGCCAGTCCTTGTTACATGTAATCACTCGTCCATTCAAATGAAGAATGAGTATTTAAATCCTCAACTTTTTCATGTTGGCTTACTCTGTGGTGCCAAAACAGCATTTTTGCTTCTTACCTTAAGATCATTAATAACAAATTTACATAGCTGCCATAAAAAACCTTAGAGTTATGTGTTAGCAATGCTGTGTTTCAGCCACAATGATCATTTCCTGAGTTGGAAAATTACAAACTAAGCATTTACTTGAATGGCATATTACATTGTTCATGCCTCAGTGTAGTCAGGGTGTATATTAATTAATATTAGACTTGGTGTCTACAAGCACAAATAGTACACTTTCTGTTACGGACACACATTACTTGTCAACTTCGTTAGTTACTTGAGGACATCCTAATATAAATACATTCCATGCAGTTGGGGTTCTAATTTGGTTTCACAGTCACACATACCCTTGTTGTAGAGTTTTAGTCTTTGCTGTACAGAAGTGATGGCCCCGAGTACAGAGAGCCTGTTGACTCGACTCTTGATGTTGGAAGCAGTGCCAAACTCATCAGCCAACATCTTGGCCACTCTGGATATCTGGTCCTTTGGAGGAATGATCAGTGAGATCATACTGGTGCCATTACTAAACAAAAAGATAACTTAAAGTTAATGTTTAGATAAACACTTCAGCATAAACATAAGCATAAGCATACGTGTGCACAAAATAATATTGGTAGATAAAACACTTATTTTATTACTACTAGTGTGTAACAGAAAAACACTAACAATGTTTGTATAATCTACGTCAAAAAGACACATGGGACATAGGCCTCGATTGGAGCTACCCCCACAGGTCATAAGTAACTTTATTCGACAGGAAAAAACTTTGGGCTGTGGTCCTTATTTACTATAACACCAACTCTAAGTTACCTATAACCTTGACAAGCTGACAAACAGGGTGGCTTTCAGTTAAAAAATATACAATCACTGCCCTTGAGGCCAAGCATAACCACACTATTGTCTGTTTTCACTGTCACTGTCAAAAGACAATACAGATGCAGGCTGACACTACACACACAGGGGAAGGCAGCAGCCGCTGGATGTATATAGGGCAAATGGTCAACTGTCTGTGACATGGCTGGCGATGAAGCACAGAAAAGCAAACTCTGCGCACTACACAGTAAGCTGCTGCAGAGCAAGTCACAAACCAAGCCAGACAATTTTCATATATTGTGTTTTCAAATGCAATAAGTTAGCAGTGTCAGGCAAACAACTGGTCTGAAATTATTTTCATCTGACCCTTCTCTAACTAGTAAAGCTTTAACGTAACGCCGAGCAGCTGGGCTAACATGAGGTAACCAACTCCATGGACTCGAGGGACTTAACAAGCTCGTTCGTTTGACCAACACGTAAATTGAGCCAAACAAACACCATAAGAAGTTGTGAGCGGCGTGATTCGGATCATGTGGAAGTGCAAAAGTATGCTAGCCGGCCTTCCTTTCTCATCAACGTGCTTTCTCGTTAAAGGCACCCATGGCGGCCTCTTTCCAGAGATGACGTCTATTAGCGACTTTCATTAGCAACACAGCTAACATTGCTGTTGCAACCTTTACACTCTTAGTGAGAGGTACGCTTCTACATAACGTAAACCGTGATACAGAGACGTAGATGGATAAAAACAGTCTTCCGAAAAAAGACACTGTTTCTAACATTGCGACAGCAATTAACGCTCAGCATTTTAGGAGCTAGGGTAAGCTAAGTTAGCTATGCTAAGCTAACCACTCCCAAATTCGGCCGCACTTATCCAATTTCCAGCTGTTGCGGAGGTTTACATTCAGCACTTGAAACCATAAACTGTAGTACCTATAGTAAACAGTGTATCAACCGGCAGTTAAAATTAATTTCTTACCCACGGGCAGCTTCCAAACTCTTGATCAGCTTCTTTATTTTCCATATCTCCACGTTTCTGTCCGCCGCGCTGGGGTCGTCCGCCATCTTTCTGCTGTAATCGCTTCAGCACCTGAAAAGACGAAAAAAGAAGTGTAAAACATATGCGGTAAACTGGCCAGTAGACAGAATTACTCACAGCCACAGACTTATAAGGCTGACAAATTTTCTGTTTAAAAGCTGGACGGGGTACCTGTCCAAACTGGTGGCGCGGTGTCTGTTAAGGCACCTGACCAGTACTAAAGGGAGGACTGACCGTGAGGCAAAGACTTTACCCGGGATGTGTCTGTCAGTACAGTGCGCGGAGAATAAGAGGCCTACATTCTGCCAGGCCCTAGCGTCCACCCTGTTCTTATCTAATACGACCTACTTTCTTTCTGTTCCCCTGGAAACCTCGTGAAAACCAACTTGGAGTTTTTCAGATATAGAATACATATTTGTATAAATGAAATGATTACCGTACCTGCCTCGGACAACGCCGCTCCGCTCCGCTCTCTCTGCTGGGCTACGTCGAGTCGGTGGTCCGAGGAATGACGTTGCCTTCGACCGGTTTCTCTCTCCTCCACAGAGTGCGCGTGGTGCCATCGACAAGGCTCACATGTGGGAGGTCGTTAGAATTGTGGCGTTCACTTCCTGGAAACCACATAGAAACCAATGGCAGATTTTGTTTTGCACGTCAATCATTAACGTCTAAACAACTATTGGATAGAACCTACATATCGTCAAAAAATAGGTGGGGCTTCTCAACAACAAACATCGGGATTTGGAAGTTGGCCGACCAAACTCAGCTGGCCTCAGTTAAATCGTGCTTTAATCTAAACAGATTTCTTTTCGCTGATAATATGCAAGTAGAGCTTTGTTTTGGTTTTCTTTTGCTTTCCTTATTCATTATTTTACATGTAGTATTTTTAAAAATCTGAAAAGTAATTCTAAATTCTAATTCTAAAACTAGGAAAAAGTTATATTTTGTTTAAAATATTTGTTAGAATTAGATCAACTTTAAGTATGGATATTTGTAGAGCATATACATTTTACAAGTGTTATTATTTACACACAATTTATTTACACAAGTATTAAGTACAGAGGTTTTCTTTCATGATAACTATTTTCAACTAAAATTGCCATAGCTTGTAGAGTATGGGTATGTTTGGAATTTCATTGATACACACCATTGTTTAAATTTGCATACGTGTAAATTAAAATTGTCCTAAATATAAAACTGTTCACAACTTGAACAAGCTCTGCTATATTAATTATTTGTTCATTCACATTCATTGTGTCAGTCAAAAGGCATATGTTTCTTTCCATCCAATCAGCATCAGAGTTTATGTTTGTGGAAGATATATTTTTTATTAATTTATATAAAGGAGTTTTGTGTATACAGCATTTTCTCATCCAACAGAGGTTTCTTGATACATTTTAAAAACTTATCAATGTTAAAAAATACGCTAATACATAAGAAATTAAAACCCCAAAGTTTTGAATATTTTTTGGAAAGGCTTTGCACGTTAATAAACTTAAAAGTTTTGAAAATTTTAAAACTTTAAAATACTTTGTATCAAGAGTGACATCTGCTGGGCATCTTAAAACATGTTTATCAGATAACTCCTACTTTCCACCTATGATGCTGTTGTTTCTATTTCTGAATGAAAGTCCACTGGTTCACAAAAATATTATAGTTAGATGTTTGTCTGTCAGAGATATTTTACCATCTAGGCGCTAAAATAGGTTCTCTTAGTTTCCTTAGTTAAATGGTTCGCTTTACACAATTTTTCTGATTACACTTTTTTTAGAAACCAAATACCACAGCTTTCACTGTTTTTCCAACATAGTGCAATGTGAGAAACATCTGGCCTTAGTGTAGGTGCAGAAACTGTGGTGACTGATAAATTTAAGGAATCCATTACAAAATAACTCACCTTTTATGTACTATTAATTTTATATAATGTGCCCAATTAAACTCAGCTAAGCACCCACAGTACTGTACACTTGTGGCAGACATGGGCTATATCTTTCCCCTCTTTTTCACCAGGTTGTCACCTTCTTAGCACACTGAAAGAACAAAGAAGATTGCAAAGCTGACCTAGTTAAGTTAAATTATACGAACTAAATATAACTGAGGAGATTTACAAACACACACACACATATATATATATATATATATATATATATATAGCTTTGAATATATAAGTTCACTCTTTAGGGTTCTACTATGTTGTTAGCCGAGGTTTCTCGGGACAATGTGGCTTCAACTCTGCTGAGTGGGATATTTCAAATTAGAAAAAGGTCAGCTGTCCAATTAGTATGACTGATAGTACATGAACCTTTCGAAAACAAAAAAGAATCTGAGCGAGGTGTTTGAAGCCAGGTGGCTTATTTGACTACTTTCCTCTGCTATGGCTGACAATGCAGATGTAAATCATCGGGTGATATGCTGGGTGAGCTGCAAAATGTCTAAACCTAAAATTGAAGCGTGAATATTGTATAAGTAAAGGTTACAGCTGACTCTGCAACACAAAAGCAAACTTTCTGTCTATATGGTCACATCCAATGAAAAAATCTTATCTAAATGAAGGTCAAGGAGTTTGTACAAATAACATGCATAGAGGGGTCAATGTGTTATTATACCCTCATTTGCTTTTGGCTAACTTTCTAATTAGATATGTTAAAGGTTTATTAAGACTGCATTTTTCAAGGCATTTTGGTCTAAATAAAAACACAGAAGCAAACTTCATTGACTTTTATGTTATATGAAGAAATAATATAACATTTGTACAGATATAGACCACTAGGTGACAGCGTTGGCTAAAGGAAAAGTGAACGGCCTTTAGCGAGCTTACTTAATAACTGACTAAGTAACTGGCTGAAGATCAATGAGGTTCAGAATTTAAAGAGTTTTGTGTATTTGTTATACTAATTGTGTCAAGCAGTTGTTATGTGCTGAATATTGGTCATTGTCTTTAATTTATTGCAGATGTTTTATCAGAAAAAACATCTGCGTGTATACGATGCTACTAAACAAAGGATTATCTCTGTGGTATTACCTGTCTCTGGTGAGGTATGATAGTCGAAGGAGGTGGGTATAGTTTCTGCCAGTATTTGGCACTCTTACGATGTCTACATCATGGAGAAAAAGTGACATAGCAGTTTGTGCAACTGACTGCCTCTCAAATTGCCAAGCACTGGTATCAGCACAAATTCATCACCATCTGCCAACCATCAGAGCTCTAATGATCTGTCACCTGGAAATGGATGGTGCTTGCTGTACTGTGGATGGGAGCTGTCCAGGCCAGGACTGCTATCCCGTTTCTGACCTGATCATCACACACAGGCATTCAGAAAAGCAGTAAAGGTTGACAGGTTGTTTAATCCTCAACATTTAAAATAAATCGCACAAAAGCTAGGGATTTCCAGTCATGACAGAAACAAAGTCACAAGATTGTATTTTTACAGATTCAAAATAAACTGGTCTTAATTTATATTAAACTTATATGTTTTACTTAAGAAGGGCAAACTCAAGGTTAGGATACAGATTATTTTTTGTTTCTCAAGATATAGCGACAGTGGTCATGTCTTTACTTATTGAAACTAATTCCATTTTTACTTTGTATATACAATGAATAGTAAATTATCTTTTTATTAGGCTCTACACACTTTACACACTCAGACACTATGATTGCTGATGCATATGCACGCATATATTTTATGTTTTTGTCTTTGTTTGTTAAATCTGTCTGACTTTTTGTTAGGGTTTAGGCATTTGCCCGAAAGAAAGAAAATGCAATTTAAAGTGCATTTCTGTATAGTTCGAATGAGTAAAGTTGCAAGTGAATCTCTATATTTGGTGAAAGCTCTTTCTTGTTGGATAAATCTATATTAATGTTCCATTCAATTTCATTTACTGCATCACTTTTAACAAAAGTTTAAATTAATTTTTCTAAAATAATTCAATGTGGTGGGTAATATTGTACTCAGATTGTAAACAGTTTTAACAATTTAAATAAAAAAAAATTAAAACAAATCAATATGTGCAGGTAATTCTGTTGTAGCAGTGGTGAAAGTCCTTTTGCTGTGGTGATCAGGCCATGAGTAAGAATATGGACATAGAGATGCGTGTGGGGGAGTTATGGAGAGCATGACCCAAAACAGATGCCACCAGGTTCGCAAGGCTTCTTCTCCCATCTGTGACCATCTGCTTAAGTAGAGCTGAGGGGAGGAAGAGATGAGCGAAGGTGGAAGGAGTATTCAAGGACAGTCTTGCTATGTGTTTCGGGTACAAACACAGAGGGAGTCAGGATGCACCCAGTCGAACACTTACTGTGATTACACACGTAATCACAGTTGCGAACACATTGATGTAGAGGTTGCAAAGTTTCTTTGCAGCATGTCAGAGAGGGTAAACATCTCATCTGTAAAAGTTAGTGAGACGTAATTTACTAAAAATGCTTAAGCTAAAAACAAAACTAAGCTCTGTGACATCCATTTCTCTTAGTCCTGTTAAACTGATGTCCCTGATGTGTTAAACTTCAGTGTTTCTCCTCCCATGACAATTTGCTTCAGTGTGTGCACTGCAGTGCTCAACCCAGATGCAAAAACCTTTGAACTTCTCAGAGGGAATTAAGCAGAATTTATTCTCTGCTGACTAGCTAATCTGTGACTCAGTATGTCTGTCTTCAGACTCTCTTTCTCCGTCCTCCCTAGTAAAAGAGAGGATCATAATCGTCAGCATTTCAATAGCTTGCTTATGACTTAACCAAAATCTTCCTAGCATGTGCTGTATGGGCATGAGAATATACATCTGTTGGTGTCTGCCAGCCTGTGCTGCACCACTGTGAGTTTTTCCTTTCTGGAACATATGCAAAGATTTGGGATTGCAGCAGCACGAGTGCTTGAGTGTGTCTCTGTGTGTGTGTGTGTTACTTTGCAAATCTCGGAGTTGACTTTCTTGTCACATCCTTACTCTCCACAGAGACAGAGGGAGATTTACGGATCTGCGTTCTAATATTAAGTGGATTAATCAAGAATGGAGAGTCTAGGTTGTCATAAATATAAATGAGGTCTTTTGAGGCATAGGGCAAGACATGCTTCATGTCCACACACTGTACACTATTAAGAGTTTATCAGCACAGTGGATTAAGACCAATAACCTCAATTTAGAGGGCAGGACACACAGTCAATCTTAATGATGCATTGGAAAGGGGTTAAACCCAAAGGTAATATGAACCAGCTGGTCTACCTACACCACTCACTGACCCAAGCCGTAATCCAACTGTCTTGTGCCTTAGGCATAAGGGAGGCATTCGCTGTGTTATGGAGTTAAAAGTCGACTGCAGGAATCTATTTTCTATTACAGTAACATATATATAGGCCACATATGTAAAAAGGGTTGTTTCAGCAAGCAATGTGCTCTCTGTCACTGTTAGCCTGGAGGATAGTACTGTTGCAGTAAAAATATACAGCAGATACAGTGCCAATCAGACACATAACACAGCAAACAAAAATCAGAAATATAGTTGTTCTGAGACAACTGTTATTGTTGCACATTGCTTTGAAAGTAGTCTACAACAGAATACATGTCTGCGAATTTAGTGTTGTGGTATCTCTGGGTTCCAGAAAAGGAGAGGTTGGCTGTCACTCCCTAAGAAAATCAAGTTTCATACCAGTGAGTCCAGTACATTCAGTAACCTGTGCCATCACTCATGCAGAGCCGCTTTAAACCAGTCTGAAATCATTATATCGGAGCCATGACAACCTCACAGATAGGCCAATAGAGAAAGAAAGATTGGAAGAGGGGGTGAAACAGATAAGAAAAATGATGGAAAATGGATTTATTTTCAAGCTGCATTAATCAAACTGTGTACAGAAATGGCAATATCAGTTCAATAGATTCAAAATAGCATATTCAATGAATACAATGCCATGTCTGGTTAGGTGAATTTACTTTAATGAATCACGTCTGGAATGTGTCAAACATACACCACAGTGTGTTAGAAAGTGTAATATTATGTATACAACTCTCCTAAAGGTATTACTCACATCCACTTTTGCCTTTTAGTGAATGAAAGAAGTGAGTACAGGCAGAATTGTGCCGCATGTATGTCTGCCACTGGTACATATATAGTGCTGTGGCTGAAATGAGGACACTGAACAGACAGCATGGGACAAGGAGATTTAAATGCAAAACATTGTGGAACTGTCATGGTGAAAGCAGAACCTCAGTTTAAGCTATTCATAAAAATAAGAAATATATTTGTCCTGCCACCCTCCAAAGACATGCATGTTAGGTTGATTGGTCACTCTAAGTGTCTCGTCCGTAGGTGTGAATGTGAGTGTGAATGGTTGTTTGTCTGTATGTCTCTGTGTTGGCCCTGCGATGGACTGGTGATCTGTCCAGGTTGTACCCCGCCTCTCGCCTGAAGACAGCTGGGATAGGCTCCAGCACCTACCTTTACCTTTCTAATTTTATTATCCAAGTTCAAATACAAGCCTATTTTTTTATTTTATAATTTTTCACACACACACACACAAATACACACACACACACACACTGAGGGGACTGCTAACCCGAGCCCTTTGAAACAATGTATTGTATATCTACGTGTTGAACAACAGTTTAGTTCAACTCAGGTAATATTTTAAA
>JAUMHF010000002.1:9751941-9773602 GCA_032359275.1 Microctenopoma steveboyesi | reverse complement strand
ATTTTAAATTCATTGTCAATAAGCAGTATGAGCTACTTTTACATTTAGATGTAGAACCAGCCAACATGTCTCTTTATGAAGGACGTAAAATTGACTTAACAACAACAGCACTAAAGATGGTGCTTCATATGATTTAATCAGAATATGCATAACATCCATGATGTGTTGTACGTTGTGTGTCAGTGTAGAATAGATTAATCACTAGTTTACTTGTGCTGCATTAGACCTTCCAAGCTCATTAAAATAGTGAGGATGAAAATGAGGATCTCTGACAGTTTACTGGTTCTTTCAAGACATGTGCAGTAGGTTAGCTATAACAGTACAGGAAGACCCAAAAACCTTGAAAACACAATTAAAATTCTTACATTAGCAGACTCCAGAGAGAGACCTGAACCTGCTTCTCACAGACTTCTACCGAGCAAAAAAGATTCTTTCTTGACAGTTTGGTGTTGCAGCTTTTGTCTGCATTTTCAGTCAACTGATAAATGTTGTTTCTCTTATTTTCCTTAAGGACTGTGTGAAAAGGGCTTCCTTTTCAAGGTTTTTTAGGAGATTGGCAGACTGCCTTGTTTATAAAAATAATACATACTGAGGGGAAAAAGCATGCCAAATAAGAGTTTGACTTCAATGAATATTTTAACAACTTAATAAAAGTAGTCATTGTCATTGTGCAGCTCAATTTGTTCTGTAATCAGTATTTTGAAGTTTTCTGTTGAGACATCCACCCCTGAATAGATACCTTTAGAGATTCTGGGAATAAAGAGAGATTATATGCATCGCTGTGATAGCAACAACAGTCCAAAGCGACCAAAATCACCACAATCAACAGGATCAATTGTTTTTCCTCTCTGTTGTCTAAAATGTGTGAACAAATTGGCCCAACCAACCAAATGACAAAATGCATCTTAAATCTGTTGTCTGCTGCTTTTTTGACTTGCTCCATCATTCAATTTCTTTTAGATAAAAATACAATAATTTGAGGGGGCACAGTAAGTTAATATTTATGACCTCTTAATCATAAGAAAAAGGGGAAAAGTTGGTTTCTCAGAGTTGCCAAATAGGAGATAAGAATTTCTGTCTGACTCTAAAATAGTACAGTGGCTAGTAATTGTTACAGATAGATTCACAGAGGATAGTGTGAAAATGAAGGTATATTTTCTAAAATTGATGTAATTCCTGAACAGTAAATGCCATCATTTTAAAAAGTTTCAATCACATCTTGATTATTTTATTTCATAAACTCATTGTCCAAATAACTCGAACCTAACTGTATAACCAGTCATCAATGAATGCTGGTTGGACAATGGTGGAGGTTAAACTCATTAAAAAAGAAATCAGGTCAAAATGAAACAGCTTCAGATGTGTGAAGAGAGACTGGAGGTCTGGTCCCTGGTGGGGTGATGATGAAATAGGTGGACCAGAGGTACCAAACATATCCAGTTTTACTGCGCCCCTCAGTAGCTTCCAGGTGTGTGTCAGTCTTGCTCCTCATCTGCAGAGCAATAAACACAGACACAACTGAACTAACAGATTTTGAGTTCTTCAAATGAAGGGTTTGTGTTTTAGCTCATATATATCAGTTGGACGTGTATTAATGCACACCAACATGTAAGTCTAAAAGTTCTTCTCAGGTTCAGGATTATCTGATGTCAACATCAGATAAAAATGTTTGTGAGTTCATGAGAGCAACAACAGCACAGACTTGACAGATGTCATTTTGGAGGCTGTAGTTTGTGCTGCTACTATAGCCCATCGTCGTATTGGGGAGTATGGTGGGGAGTATATTTAAGTTTTAGATTCAAAGGAAAAAAGAAAAAGACACGTACGTAGGGTGAAAATAACAGGAATGAAATACAAGAATGAAATACAATCGAACATGAAAAATGGGAAACAACTTTTTCTTTAATTAGTGAAACATTCAATGAGCATAAAATGACGGTGAAAATGAGTATGGCTAGTAAGCTAAAGAGATCCCATCACAGAAAGATATTTTTAAATTAAGTGAGAATAAAGAAGACTTTTCTTATGTGACTTTGCTAATTCAGATAATCTCACAAGTATAAATCACTGAAGTTTGCACCCTCTTTGTTTCAGTTTGCCACTCTCTCTCGTATCCTCCAAAATAATAAATCTGCACTTTCCGTACACCAGCATGCACACGTTGACTGAGTGATACCTCAACAGAGTGATACTGTGGAGATCCAAAATAAACAAACAGCTGGCAGGGAAAAAGTCAACATCTAAAGAGGCCTAGAAATGTTTTTTTCTGCAGCTGGCAGAGCAAACTGTGGTGAAAAAGTAAGTCAATATTGGATTTGGATTCAGCGGGTGAGTAAGATGATGCTTATATGCTTAGATGATTTTCCATTTACTGGATGTTTAAAGTCATATATTTGAACTAATGTATTCTATATACACGGCCAGCAAAGTGGTCTCTGTTGGAAAAATACAATTATTATTTGATATATATTTATACTAATGCCATCTGTTATTGTCATTTAATTCCGTCTTTCTCCCTCAGTTGCGCTGTTCATCAGATTTCTCCCCTGTGCTATAAGCTCAGGCCTCTCTGAGTGAGGGCTTCGGCTGGTCATTGTTAGAGGGAGCCAATTTTGTGGTTTGTCATAAATCTTTGCTGTGTTGGGCGTTATCTTTGACCTGCCAGGGTCTTCAAGCTGGCCTAACTGCTGACGTGAGACGTTAAGCTAGTCTTTCTTTTCCATGCTTCCATCCATTAGGTCACATTAAACTAAAATACACATACAGTAAGCATTATTAGTGCTGAGTTGCTCACCATTGGTCAGGCATTTATTTTAATGACTGTTTGGCAAAACTGACTCAGTTGTCATTCCAACCACGTCTCGAAAACATGTTGAGAAATGCTGTCCCCATACAAACTGCAATTATACCTTTGAAGGTGGTTACCAGCAATATGCTTTTGCACTACAAAAGGAACAATCCTTTAAACATACTGTGCCTGAAGTGAATATATGAATCAGCATTAATGAGCATTTAAAATTGGACTTAGCGGAACCAGCGTTAACCCACTTATTCGAGCAGGTGTGTGGCGTATTTGAAACAGATAACAGCATAAGAGGGCAAAAAATACACATAAATCTCTTTTAGTCATGCTATCACATGCACATTTGCATTGTGCTCCACTTTTCACTCAGCTCTCCTACTTTCACCCTTCCCAATTACACATTCAAATTACATATTCTGGTTGACAATACTTGGTACTAAGTGTAAACAGTGAATAGAAACCATATGCTTGGATAGGAAGCAATATACCAATTAATTGCTTAGATATCTTAGCTCTAGATCATGTAGATTGTTGGAGTATTGGAGTTAGGGCTGGGCAATATGGCCTAAAAATAGGATTTGCTATGTTTTAAAACTATATTGCAATATAACCTATATATCTCAATATTTATGCTTGCGTATAAATGCAGCCCTTTCTTTCATGAATTAACTGTCTAATAAAGTTTTAGATAAAATAAATAGATAGATAAAATGCTTTACTTTAAATAACGTTTAACACTGTAAACTATTTAAAAACAATAAATGAGAGGGAATTTTCAATTTCAGTTTCAACTGTAGTTGTGACATGCAATCAATAACAAGTTCTGTGCTGCTGAACTTTGCCTGTGTTTTCCAGGCTGACAGTACAGTTGCAGCTACACCCTCATTTATGAACATAACACATGCGCTAGGAGTTTTCTGGATAGGCAGGGGAGTGAGTTGTCTGCTGTGAGAGGGCTGAGAAGCAAAAGTTGAAGTGAAGTACATCCTGCTGATTTAACACTAGAATTTATACTCAATAGTCAGGATGTAGTCATTTACTATATCACACGTGGAACAAGTCGAGATACATCAAGTTTATTCGATATATCGCCCACCCCAATTGGAGTCCCCTCAGAACTGACAGTTGGAGAAATTGGTACAAAGAATAACAAACACAACTTCTATGTTGTCTCCTCATCACAAACTGAATGTCTAACATCAACACACACCATTACCCTAACCCAGACCCATTTTGGTGCCCTAGGCAAGATTACTGCATGGCGCCCCCTAATCAACTGCTACTAATTCTCACCACAGATACTAGAATCTGTTGCAAAGTATTACATGTTAATATATCAGAGCTACATATTTGGTTTGTGTGCATTTGCTTATACAGTATGTGGGAGAAATATCGCTTCTGTCTTCTGACTGGCAAAGGATGTTTTGCCCACTTTGGGAAGTAATGTGTGTCTATGGAATTAATGACAAAAGGTTTGACAGAGCAAAAACCACATTTTGAGGCTGCAAGACAACATTTGAGAGTGCACAGTCACAGGTTTCTATGGACAACATTAGAGCTGAGTGTTAGTAAGGACAGAGCTGTAAGTGTAACAGATGATCTGACTGCAGGAGAGGAATTATGTTAGTACATTTGGGTAAGCATCAGGGATTTGCACGTTCGTATTGATCAAAGCTGCTTGCACTCAGTTTTGACACTTTGAATCCCCTGAACAAAAGCTCAAAGTGAATAAAAGAACTAGGTGTCAAGGAAAGATGGCGTACTGTTGGGAGTAATTTATATTAGCTGAAAGTTGCTAATGTTGACAGAAGATGGAGACAAAGTCGGTTAGGGTTCTGCAATAGATCTGAACAGTTATGATTAAAACCAAAAGATAATTTGGCTGTAATTCCAACCTGAGTTTTTTTCTTGCCTATTTCATGTAGGACTTTGGTTTAACATGAGTCTGCAACATGTCAGACCTGCACAGTATGCCATGCACCACAACCACCAGCCTTCAGTCATTAAAAAATGTTTCACCACAACACGATCCTCATGTTCACAACAAATATGTAATCACAGTTACAGTTTCGTTGCACAGAAATGTCATTTATAGGAGATAGTATTGCAGGAAGCAAACCAAAAAGACAAATGTCAGGAAGAAATGAACACTGCTGTGAATCCACTATGCTATGTCTATAATTTTTAATCCGCAGGCTGTCACTATAACTGAGAGCAGACAGCCACCTGATCAGTTTGATCTGAAGGTGAAGGTCATCTTGTGAGACTGTAGCAGCTGTAGCAGTTGCTTTTTTTAACCACTAGAAAAATAAGTCTCTTAAAAATCAAACATATTTTACACTAAATGACTAACATATTGTTTCATTTACAGTTTTAATTTCTAAATCAAATGTTAAGATTCTTTAACTATTCTCTACTGTTAGACAAACATTTGTAAATAAGGCTCATTATTCATCATCAAAAATTTAATGAGCTTGATATGGGCTGAGCTTACTATTATTGAGTCCAGTTCTGTGTAGGATCCAAAATGTTTTTATAGCTTATAACCAGCTGGGATGTCTATGAGGTGAGGGTAAACATGCACCTGATAAAGATTCAGCATATGCCTCTCTTTCTCACACACACACACATGCACACACACACACACACACACACACACACACACGCACACACACACACACACACACACACACACACACACAGCTGAGTCACTGTCCTGTCAGTCACACATCCTAGCCATGTACATGTAGTAACAGAAGCTGTTTGACAGTAAATACACCATAAAAGTATTTTCTTTAATGTTATCATACATCTTGTGTTGTGTTGTTGAGTTACATTTAATGACTGACTTTTGCATGTTTTAGTATTCCAACTGAAAATGGGTGAATACAATAGGTGGGCAGGAGTACTCCGCAGGAACTGCTTCTTTAAAGCTCTCGGGGGGCCCATGGTGTGTCCAAAAACCAACTCAGCGGAGTAAACCTGAGGGATTCCTCTATGGCCTCACGGGCGGCGAACACAAGAAACGCGAACGTCCCAGTTCTTCTTGCCTTAAAAAAAATATTTCTTGAGCATTGCTTTCAATGTCATGTGCCAACATTGTAACACTCCTTGGGATTCTGGATGGTAAGAAGCGGCTTCGCTGTGTTGTAAATGCATAGTGTATACCACCTCTTTGAAAAGGTTGGACTGGAAATTGATTCCTTGGTCAGAGTGTATATTTTTCGGATGGCTAAAAGTAGAAAAGAATTTATTGAGGGCCCTAATAATAGCGGCAGTGATGATTATGCTTTTTTATCTCCACCAAATCCTCATGTAAGTGTATGAATAAGTGTATGTTGTGTGTCCCAATAAAAATTCTGGTTGCTCCTTGTTCCATTGTATATTGTCATTGTTGACGTGAGCAGTTATGTGTGATATTTTCTTCAGAAAATTAAGGTTAACTTATTAACTATTTCAAGTAAGTCTCTCATAACTACAGTAATTTATTCTCTCTTGCGAAACAGAAGTAATTTCTCTCAAACAGGGTTTAATATAAACATCTACCATGCTTGTTTTCTCTTGACTCTGAGATACATGTCTTGTTCACTTTAATATTGCCTTTTGTTGTTTTCCATTCTCTTCCTTTGACAGCCTTTGTTATTTGTACATAAACTTAATTTGTTCACTTTGACACTCGCTGTACTCTGTACTTGTTTGATTCTCTTGCTACGCTGTCTTCCCCCTCTCTCCATCTTTGTCTCTCCACTCTCTTTACACTTTGCACTATTGTCCACAGTGAGTCTCAGATGAACTGTCTCTTCTGTTTCAAACCCAAATTGTTGTAGACAGACATTGCACTGTTGCCTGTGATGGAAGTCATTTTGCTGGGCAGTGAGTTAGAAAGCTGGAGCAGAAAAACATTTGCACACTGGAAGGTATTCAAACAAAGGGATGATACACAATGCACAGTGACAAAGTGTCCTGTTAACTGTTCATTTCAGCAGGGCAGCAGGGTTAGGTCAGCTTAAAGATGCCAGAGTCAGACAACTGACATCAAAGTTGTTCCACAGGGAATACATGAAGAACACTTGTACATTTAGAGCACAAGAGGGTTCAGTGGTTAGGAGAGCCCTTCAATAGTGGCCCAGTGAGGGGAGGCATTCACACTGCTGAAATCATCTTGAAAGAGAGACTGTGCCAAATGGCCCTGAGGGAACTAGACTGTGGCTGATCCTAAGACGACAGAGCAAAAACAGAGTTTCATAAATGCTGTATACTAGATAAATATACTGATCTTTCTGTCTATAGAAGAAAACTTACAATGAGTTGGACAGAAATAGTCTGATGAAAATTGGATTTTTGAAGCTAATATTATTGATATTTAAAGACACACACAGCAAATATTTGTTAGACCTGACTAGTGACTAAGAGATGAATAGTGCACCCAGTGGAAACGGCTCATATATATTTATATATATGGAAAACTCTGTCACTAATGTGCCTTTGAGAAAAATTCTGTGTTGCGAGGCAAATTCAATCATTGTGAATTGCATAATATCTATTGCTTCCTTTTCCTTCCTAACTGGACTCAGTGCAAAGTCAGGGTGTATTTATTGTCCTTGTGTGGTAGCAGCAGAAAGACTAGCAAATACAGTGTGCTGCTCAATGTACAATGACTTGTTACTGTGAGGATCTTAGAGGTTAGACTGCCTTTTTATTTCTTCTTTTGTGAATCATATCAAAGGTAGTGGCCATTCTTTTAGACCCAAGCCATCACAATATAATTTTTTTTTGTTCTTAAATTTAGTTAAATCTTCTATGAGGGATGATGGTCTTTAGAATATGATGTGGTTAAACATGTATTCCTTGGTGAAGGCAAGGATGAACCTGAAGGTTTTACCATACATACGGTAAAGCAGAACACAAACAGAGAGCAAATATTGCATGTGAAGGAGCTTTCTTAAACTGATACAAGAGGGAAATGGTAAGGCGTGTAATTCATCTTTGCAGTCGAGATGTGTAGTCATCCATCTGCCCTTTATGCAGAAGTGTCACGATTAGATATAAGAGTGGAGCAGAGAGAAGGAAAGTGGAGGATGAGATTGAGATGGATTGAACATTAGAGAGACTGAGGCAGAAAAAAAGCAGATGATAGTTAGATTTAAAAACCATGCACACAATAGCTCCTGGTAGCTGATGTCAATTGTGATCATTGATTGAAAGGCAAGCAAACTAACTAGCTAATTTTCTGCAGATTAAGCCTATCCTAAGCATTTTTAAAAGTGATAAAGCTAGCTAATTTAGACAAAAAGCAATGAAATTCAAACTTTATGTTCAATAACTTGCAGGTGAAAAGCAGAAACAGTGTGAACATACCACATATCATCATTTTGTGACTATCACCAAGTTGAAATAAATGTGTTGCCATCAGCAAACATTACCATATACTGAACTAAAAAGCAACACTGTGCCACAAGCAAAGATTCAATTTTATTCTAGTTATGTGCCTGACCACATGATAAATAACTATTTTAACAGTTTTGTTTATGTTTTTATTTCAATTTAAACATAACTGACAAAAGTAGAGAAAGTGACATAAGGGGTAGAAAGTGGGAAATAAGTAGCATTGTATATTTACATATTGGTGCTTGAAGCTTTACATGCTAATGGAAACTGTATTAATCAGACCGAAAGGATGCATGTTTTTTATCAAACACATTTGATCAGAAGCACAAGTCAGATATCAAAAACTGGATAATAGCTGGGAGTTACCCTCTTGCCTTTCCTTTCTTCTTTCTTTCCTTCATTTCCCTTAATTCCTCACTGTCTTTCATGCTGTATTTCTTGGCTCAGGGAACAGGGTTTGGCGACCAACAAGCCAAAAGAAAACACACCATATTTTACACACACACAATGTATCAATAACATCTGAATTGAAAATTACCTGATCACCACAGAGGTATGAGTCAATTGGAGCAGCTTTAGAGGTACACAGATCCACTAAGTGATCCACTATTTTGTCCACTGATGCCGGTAAATACACCATTTCTAACACTCAAGCTGAAATACCGAGAAATGTACCTAGTGGGAAAAACTGTGAAAAACAACTTCAACTCTGAACTTACATCACCATATTATTAAAAAAATCCCAAACGTTTTTGATATAAAAAAATGATCATCTGAAGGTCAGAGTTTCTTAGACATACAGTATTTAATATTACTGGATCTCAAAATACCAGTTCTGCTGCACTGATGTAACTGTAGAGTCAGAAAGGTATGCAGTTCCTGCCTCAGACATGATGTTACAATTAAACTGATCAGTGCTGAGCTTCCAGATACACACATCCGTAGATAGATACAGTATGTGGTGTACATACCAAATACATATTGTAAATCATTAAAATCACAGGAGAGATTGATGCTTAAAAGGTATCATCCGATATCAGGGACAACTCCATATTCATGAATACATTATTTCTGCATCACTCAGCAGCTTTGTCATACACAAACACATACAGTCATGTCTCTCTGTACTTGTGAGGACAATCATCGAAACAAAATGGCAGGGGTGTCCAGTCCTTGAGGGCCACTGTCCTGCTTGTTTTCCAACTATCTCTGTCCTAACCACTGCTTATTACCTTCGAGCTTCAGAGACATTCATAAATGACCATTCTAGGTTCCTTCACCTACAAGTATTGTGTTTTCATGTGAACTAGACATCTTTCTAGTTCACTTTCTAATGAGACAGCATCTGGAGTCAGTGAAACATAGCACTGATTCAGTGTTTGGGGGTTAGTTCAGCCCTTTAAACCATATAATCTTGCATCACTTGAGCCCTAGAATAAAATACTAACCTTAAATTAAACACAATATGGCTGCTTTAACTACCAAACATGGCTTAATCAAATAACCAGTTTTGTGTTGTTGTTCTGTACAAAACCAATGCTATGAAAAGAGTAAAAATTTACTTCAGAACATAATTTAGCAGTATAAATCTTATTCCACCTCCAGAAATTCAAATTCATAATGTGCACGGGTTCATCTCTTTTTGATGCTGCTAATGAAATTTGTGACAAAAAAAGCCTCCCTATGTTGATTAACTTTTAAATTAAAAATTGTAATTATTTAGAAACTGGTTTTATGACATCACAGTTCTTTGTTATGGTTTTTGAGTTTTTAACATTTAGTTTGTACAAATACCAAACATAGCTATGAAAAAGTAGAATAAGAAGAGTAAAAAGTACATTATGTCATAGACATTATAACAAAAATGTGTCATGTTTTCCACAGGAACTTAATGAGAGTGTCCATGGTGATGTTATTATAGCATTATTGAAGCACAACTGTCTGGGGTTCAAGGTGACAGAGATCGAAGCAACTCAGTGACTGAGAGCATTATGTCATTTCATACTACACTAACACAAACTTTGTTTTATGTGAGAAGTGGAGGAGCAGAAATCAAAGGAAGGACGACAAAGTTTTAAATGAGACACTGGCAGCAAAACAAATTCGAAAAGGCAAAGCATGATAATTGATGTTTGGACAATGGTAGCAAGTCTATCTTATCACTGCACTCAAGTGGAAAAAAAATAAAGGGCCGCTAGCTGTGTTTACACACGCCACTAATAATTAGAACTGCACTCAAGATAAACTTAATATGACACTATTGGAAGGGAATTTCACTCAGCTTGAGAAGTATTAAATTCAACACTTGGCTAACATTTCTCTCTCACAATAAATACATCATTACTGTGCATGTTTTGCTGCAGTTCCAGTAACTTTTAGTGACCAAGAGGGATCTGCAACCGATGCAAATGAACATTCTCAAAACTGTTAAATACCATTAACATTTCAAAAGCTACAATTAAAAAAATCATAAATGATCTGCTCTTTATGCTGGTGACATGGTTGATCAGGTCATGTATGTAGAATCACGACTCAAAGGCTGTTTTTACGTGCTGATGTAATTACTGTCAGATAAGTTGCAGGTGCTCATGTGGAGCTAGCTTCTTTAATCACAACACCACCTCTTCTTCCTTGCCTAATAATAAATGCAGTTGTAGCTTAAGAAAAGTCTCTCCCTTTTGCTCCTTGATATGCCAACACCTACTATCAATGCAGTGATCAAATTAAATTTGTTTTTAAATTGAGTTTTTTCATTTCTTGAATGTGTAGAGACTGCATATGCATGTGCTGTTTTGTGTGTCTGAAATAGCTGCTTGCTTGGATGATTTCAGTCGTACTGAAGAAATATTGTGCATATACAGCAATCATAAGGTACAGAGGTGGTTTGCACTGTTGATTTATTTAAATACATTTTCATTACCTTCATAAAAATCTAATTAAACTCATGAGGCTGCAAAACCCATAAGAAGAAGTGGCCTTGTCTTTATCAGGGGACTAATAGCTTGTTTGTGATCCAGAGCTGGTGCCTAAACATTGATTAGATCCTGATGTGATAACACACTGCACTGTTTACATGCTACTGTTTTTAATGGTAAATCAGATATAAAATCTTTAATCACAATCACATTATTGAATCTGCCTCAAACATTTCCAAGATCCTGTCTGAATAACCCAGTGTTTGTCCTTCACTCTTTTCTGAATCTCTTAATCTGGTTGTACAGGCATGCTGTTTTTGCACCAGTCTACCTAGTGCAATGTCCAGAAATGAACATGGTCACTAAGCATTGAGTTTGCACACTGGGAGATGAAAAACAGATTACTATAGCAGAATAAAGATGGAAAAAAATGTTAGGAAGTGACAGAAGGAAAGTGGGACCCGCACATAAACAATAAAGGTGTCAGAGCTCATTTATGTAAAGAAACACATCTACGCAAAAAAAGTGCTGGGTCATTTCTTACTGTGAAATCTGTGAAACCAGAAAACTTCACCCAAGCAAAAACACTGTCAGAGATGCCAACCTTTCTCCTGAAGTTTTACTTTATAATACAGGGCTTGGCCTCAATTCCATTTAACATATCTGACCTCTTCACTTGAAAATTACATTTTCACTGTGAGGAAAAAATAACAGGCATAATATAATGAGAAAAAGGTTAAAGGTAATTTGACATGGGTGAGAGAGTGGAAGTGTAGGTACCAACAAATAGAAAAAAAAAAACACCTGCACAGATATCTGAACAATCATACTGAATATAATTAATATTATATATTATATATTGCGCAAAGGAATGCAGAGAGGAAAAAATGGTTGCATGACTGAAGCACAAAAGTGGGGAGAGAGAAAAAAGATGTGGTGACACTGATAAGATGAGAAGAGGATGACAGGGGAGGTCAGGAGAGTGGACAAGGGAGGCAAGATGAAAGAAGCTTTCAGGAATAATAACTAAGAGTGAGGAAAGTTTTGATCCATTCTTACCTAGTGGGAGAGCAGCACTGACTCATTAACTAACCCATCCATTGTGATGCACTCACTCATACCTCCTGCATGTCGTCATTCTCCTCCTCCATTTACTTGTTTTCTTTTTCTTCTTACTTCATTGAAAAACTTCACAAGGTCATGGCATTGCACCACTGGCGCTGACAATGGTAAATGTGCTTGCATAACAGAATTCAGATAATAGATGTCTGGGATGATGGTGGTTAGTATTATAATTCTGCTCAGGCTTTCAGTCATACGCCTGTTGCTGATAAATGAGAAAAAAGGCTGTAAAACAAAGGAAAGATGGGATTGTGTCAGAATGAAGACTTTTCTCTTGAATGCTTTCTGGTAAAAATATTCAATTTCTTGGGACTGAACTGATTGAAAAGGAGCCATGTCAAAAAGAAAATGTAGTGATGTATACATATTTTTATGTATGTGTGAGTGTTTGGATTTCTATAGTAAAATGGAGATAAAACAGCAACAATAGTAATGATAGAAATCTATTGTTGTCTATAGTTGAATTGAATATTAACAAAAGATTACCATTAACATGCAAAATGATGTTGGTGTTGAGCATACTTTATTATGCAATTTATGTGAAAACATTAACTAGGCTGAGCAAGTAATACACGTTTGGTAGACATTAAATGTGAATATTAATATGTGAATATTAACATTAACTTTGCAGAGTTGCTTAGTGTTAGGAATTTGAAGAATTTTGCTAGCAAAAAAGTACTACTCAAAACTGTGCAATAAATAAAACAGGTATATGCTGGTGTACACAACTGTTTAATCATGCTTTGCACACCCCTGATACATACATGTGACCAGTTATGGCAGGTACCAAAAAAAACATGTATATATATATATATATATATATATATAAAACAGGTATATGCTGGTGTACACAACTGTTTAATCATATATGTATACAAATATATATATATATATATATATATATAGATGGATAAAAGAGAGGGAGGGAAAATAGCTTTAATTTCAAGTCAAGAAGAGTCCATTTGATAGCAGAGGGGAACGCTGAGGCTTGTTGTTCAGCTCCACAAAAACACAAGTAAAAAAAAAACATACCAGCATGACTATTATTTTACCACTTTATGTTGTCTGTCTTTTATTTTTATGAGAAGAAGCTTTTGTTAGTTTAGATTTGTGTGAACTGAACTGACTTTGCACAGTTCTAATTTTTCAGGTGGCTCTCCAGTTTAGAATAATGTGTGTTTTGTTTGCTCATTGCTCTCAGGTGTTTGCTCTGTCCAGCTCCTAATAGCATATAAACCAGTTTATAACCAAATAAATGAGAACTAGAACAACCATTCCCAGTGGCTACAATCTTGACAGTTACTGGAAAAATGAGCATCACTTTCACGGCTTGATAAAGTAATTAAAAAGTTGTTTCTTCACTTTTACCCAAGGGGCTACAGAGAACAACCAGAGATCAGAGGGAAATAAAGAACTGAAATAAAAACAGATCAGGAGACGATAAAATCTGCCTCATTCTCTGCTTGGTGAATGTTCCTCTAGGACTGAATGTTGGGCCTATGAGAGGCACTCAAGCAAGGGATGGCAGAGAAAGATGGTGGAAGGTTGAAAGCATGAAGAAGGCCTCTGGGAAGATAAAGTGATAGAACAAATTTAATATCAAGAAAATTAAGTATTGAACCTGGCCACGTGTTTCTTTTTATTCCTATGGCTACAAAACATGATGAAATATTAATGTGGATGCAGTCCAAGAATGGTGAGACTACATCAGTTTGAAAAGACTATGGTTGTGTGTGAGTTTCCCATTGAGTCATTACGTGTAATTGGGAAATGGCTCACAGACAACAACTGAATCACCTGCATCCAACCCAGCATTACCCAAATCCCCTTGAACACTGAAGGGCGGCATGGCCAGTGGCTGGAAGAAGCTTACCAGAAAAACACCAGAAATGCACCAGCATAGTGGCTACTTTCAGGTTTTCATATGGGAGTTATTAAATTATTAGCAAAATGTATCAGTTGAATATAAATAAATATATCAAGAAGATTGTCACTCATAATGGTCTATGTGTGTTTTAAATGTTTAATACTCAAGAAAGGCATTATGTTACATCAGTAGTAGTTACATCAACAATTAACTACAGATCTCATCCACATATGCCTTCGGGTAATGGATGAGACTCCAGAATCATGCGTGTATTTTGCCCACAAATGGTCAGAGAGAATGGCACAAGACCTCATGTGAAATCTAGCAGGAATTCATCAAGGAAGCAGGTCGTGCATCAAGGCTGTGTTGAGGTGGTAGTTGATTTGGCCATTTAAAAAAAATATAGAATAAAAAGAACCAGTGATTTTGTTTTTGTTGTATACAAGCTAAAGACAGATGCCTAAGGCAGGGTTCACTCTGTGTGGGGGTGCGTGTGCTCACACCTGCATGCATATAGTTATATCTTTGCTTTCACATTGTCAGATTTGATATCAGCTATACTCTAATCCCAGATAGAAAGGCACCCTGAATGCAGAGAGAAACGTCTGACCCTCAGCAGATGCCAGACAAGGTTGATGCATTTTTCTTTTTTCTTTACTGTGAGAAAGAATAATTGAAGAATAATTAGCATAATACATATGACAGCACAATATGATGGAGCTTGCTTTGATCTTTGTAGTAGGTAAGAAGCTATAAGCACATTTTCACACCGTATCATGTTTGTTTCTTTTCTCATGGATCGTTTTTGGTCAGAGACGTCTGACGATGTTTTAGTAAAATCTCTCAAAATAAAATAATGCAATAACTAAAGAAACATTGAATCACATTTGTTATTTTCAGTCTCTTTACTAAACAAGCCAACACAGTGCATAAATTACAGGGCAGCCTTGCCCCTTATCAAAACATCTTCATAATCTTCATTGTGATTTTGAAGCAAGCACAGGATTAAGTTTCTGCTCTCTACTTACAAGGTCTTGGTTTCCTGTAATCTGGATGTGTGTATTTTCTACAAACTGAGCAGCATTAACATTCTGTACCAAAACACCAGGAGCGTTTACTGGGCTGGGTTGTTAGTTTCACTTATGATGATTGAACAGTCCAAACAAGTACCAAAATAGCTACTGATCAACTTTATGTTAATCGATTCTTCGTCTGTCCATGCCAATCTGTAATGCACGCTGCCCTCTGTGTACATCCCTCATCTCTTTACCGCAATAAGCTGCAGTGGATCTTTAATTTCCATAATGCTAATCAGCAGCAGAAAAACACAACCCCATTGGATCGAATGATTGATTATTTGGCACAGATTTATCGCCCCTTTGCTGCTGGAGTTAGACATCATGCTTCAACTCAGTCCTGTGTTATTAATTAAAGCTCAAGCCTTCCTGGCTTCAGGCCCTCTGTTTCCTCCAGAGGCAATGCAGGCTTTAGGCTTTGGGGCTTGCCTCCAAACTTACTGCAGTGTCTGTCACAACTCGGAGTCTGTGTCGTTTCTTTTAGAAGTGTTGCAGCTTTTTCTTTCACAAAGCACAGGCACACACACATGCACACACACACAAATGGTATGCGTGTACCTTTTAAACTGGCCTCAGATACACAGTATAGGAGTCAGAACTTCATGATTCACTTCTTCATTTGTTTTCTTTATTTTTGTTTGTGAATCAACAAGGTACAGTAAAAATTTACTGCATCTATAGCTTCACTGTTTTTTTCATAGCATGTGTTCCATTTTGTCCACCGACCCCATTCAATCACATACACATACACACCCCTCTGTACTTGGTTGTAATCAAATGCGTGGCATTTTCTCTAGGTTTGATGAGAATTAAATTGACTTTTTATGCCTTGAGCAGTCTGCTTACTCAGTGCCTTATTGCTTCCGTTTCTCTTTCTCTCCATGTGTGTCTGCAGACTTCACAACACTGATTATATGTGTGACAGGGTAATGTGACGTGGTTGAGAGCTTGTGGCTGAGGTTTGAGCCACACTGGGAGTGCACATATAAGTGAAGAGAAGAGAAAGTAATAATCACGGGTGTTGACTTTCAGTTACTGAACCATTAAAATCTGAACAGTAAACAACAAGATTAATGTCTGAAGAGCAAGTAAATTCAATTCCACTTTATTTGCATAGCGTCAAATCACAACAAGCGTCATTTTGAGGCACTTTACATTGTAAGGTTTAAGACCTTACAAAATATAAACAAAACAGAATAATGTGGAAATCCGACAGAGGAAGGGTAAAGCTCCCTTTAATGGAAGCAACTTACAGCAGAACCAGACTCATGGTGGGCGGCCATCTGCATCAAGAGGCAGGGGCGAGTAAAACGAGGAGAGAGAAATGAACAACAGGCAAATGAAAGACAAAAACAACAAGCAGCCGACTAAACACTAGGCAGACTGTTAGGGCCAGCAGCTGCACACTGGATATCATACTGCGCCAAGCTGGGGATTCCTGCAGAGAGGTACAGAGAAAAGGAGACAAAGAAGAAGCAGAACCACAGGAGAGAGAAGACACGCAGTTAATAGCAGTATTGGCAAATGAGTTCTAACTATAAGCTTTCTCAAAAAAGGAAGGTCTTTAGTCTAGTCTCAGATGTAGAAAGAGTGCCTGCCTTCCGATCCTAAAGAGGGAGCTGGTTCCATAGGAGAGGAGCTTGATAGCTAAGGCTCTGCCTGCCAGTCTACATCTGGAAACTCTAGGACCCACAAGTAGACCAGCAGTCTGAGAATGAGGTACTCCGCTGGGGCAATATGGCTCTATGAAGTCTTTGACATATGATGAAGCCTGATAAGTTCCTTGTATGTTAGGAGAAGGATTTTAAATTCTACACTAGATTTTACAGGGAGCTAATGGAGAGAAGCTAATGTAGAACTCTCTTGTTAATTCTGGTCTGTTAAAAAGGATACAATGGTTCTTACTCAGTCCTTTGCTTGATCTGTGAGCCACATGACATTATTCCACATTATGCCTTCACGTTGTGGTGTTACACATTCTATATACTTTGTGTTCACGGGTAAGCATGTTACACATAGTTCAAAGCCCAAAGCTTGAGGTCACATATGTTTGCATGCTGGCTGGTAGTAGGGGTGGTCAAACCAATTAAAATATTAGAGGTCACTGGTGCTTTAACATCTCACATGTTGCCCCTCCTCTGGTGCTGAACTGACACTGTTGGCAGCAGTAATGATGGCAGAAAGAAAGATCAGTGTAGAACTAATTTACGGTTGTAAAAGAAAACATTTTAGGCATAAACAGAGTTGGTTAAATAATTTAATTTACGAAAGAGAATGTAGGATGAAAGGCTCAGGAACAGGTCACGTGATGAGACCTCCAAGTCAGAAGCTGTGTGTGCCATTGAGCTGATGAGTGAATACAAACATACTGTTCAGGTTTAGTGGCTTACTGTTTTTCTGGCAGGGGAACACTAGATCTGAAGACAAGCAAAGAAGGAATCAGGTGAGTATGAGAAGGAGCAAAACTGGGAGGGGAGATGTTAAAACTGGTGCCACCCTCTAGGTGCGTGCTGAGAGAGAGATGCACACAAAGTAGTCAGAGTTACAAAACAGTCAGAGATATTAGGCAAGAGACCGAAATAAGGGTCCAGAGGCCAGAAGATTCAAGGGGAAAACCAAAAGAGCAAACCAACAGCCCTTAAAAAGAGATCAAGTCCCAAACAGACACAGGAGTCAGAATACTGGGAGGTCAGGTGGGGGATCAGGGCAGACCATCTGGCATAGAGTGAGCTGCTTTTTGAGTTGAAACCAATGAATGTATAAAATATGGATCACGTGACAGCTCCCCAAAACTAAAGCAATTATTTCGCCCCCTGGTGTCTGGCTGCAGTATAGGTCATAAACCCCGCCTCCTCCATGTCAGCAGATGGAACTGGGGTCAGACTAAAATTGAAAGTTCTCCTTAGAATATTTTTCTCAAGGGATTCTGTCATTTTTAGGAGTTCTTATCACATTTATTTGGGTTCAAGTGGTCACGTTTCATACATTTATACATTACATAATTTCAACTTGATGCTATAAAATTGTGGTGAAATGCCATGATGAGGCTTTGGTTGGCAGCTGCTTACAAATTAAAATGATATGATGTTGTATAAATGCCCCCCCCCCCCAGAATAAGAAACAGTAACCATAAATTATGCACAGACCAACTATGTGGCTAAGTACCAACTACGTGACTGACAAAGTTGCAGACACAGGTTGGGGCTAGGAGCAAAGGTGCGACTATAGTCCTGAGTTTGAAACCAATGCAGACAGTCAAGAAAGTTTCACATCATTTCATGAGAAATCCCACTGTAACACTATATGACAGTAACAGACTTGCAGCCTTCAGTCAGACTGAGAGATCACGACAGCCACTGCCAAACTGCCAACAAAAACCAGATTTCCCGGAACACCAACAGCAGGATCTGCGTCAGAATGTATCCTGATTATTAACCTATACAAACTGTAGCTCAACAATGATGGACAATGACTGCAGTCAGGCGTGTCTTTCTTTCACCTCTATTTCTATGTAGAAACCTCTGCATTGCCAGCTTGATTCTTCTATGCTGGTCTGGACTGACTGTGATAATGGGGCAGTGCCTGCGATTTGTAATCCTTCCTCTGACTGCCTTCACCAGATAATGCATTACAGTCATAACCTCACAAATCTATTGGGGATGCTGATAGACAAGACAACAGAATAAAATTTGCTGACTTTCTGACAGCTCAACTCTTATCTGCTCCCAAGGACTCATCGTCCCCACTTGTCTCTGTCTGCTCAGGCTTAAAGCCACAAAGGACAATAATAATGATGAAACAAATAAATAAATCAGAGTTTAACTTTGGAAGAAGGCAGCACAAAGTGAAAGGACAGCTGGACACCAGAATCCATACACTATGGAAAGTCACAATTAGGAATAGAAAATATGTGTATTTAAGAGTCAGTCCTAGACTTTCATGAATGGAAAATTAAATATATGTCATGTATTGTCTGACATTCTACTCAATACAAGGCAACAGCTCCGTCAAGAGTCAGTGGAAGCTCTGGGGAAGAGAGCAATGGCAAAGTCCGCAACAATGTATGTACCATGTTTGGTTGCCTCCTACATAAATAAACATTATAAGTGGTTGAGGTGTTATGTTGGGACAACATTATGGGAACTGTATAGGTTTTCACCAAAAGGGCAACAAGATAAAGAATATAAGATCTTTAACGAATAGAAAATGTTAGATTAGGTTGGCAAAGTTAGACTGTAATCGATCCACACCATAGAACATATTATCTGCCATAGCATCTTCCTTATGAAGCTCAGTGACAATAAACATCTCTTCAAGATCATCCGTCTGATAATGATGTTGCCTCTAAGCTTTGAGGGACTTATCTGAAAAAAAGTTTCTCACAAAAGCACTGAAGCTACATCTTCTGCTCAATGCTGCATGCCCCTCGCTCTCTCTATATGCACATGGGTGAGGCAGGTTTGTCAGGTGTACCCAGTAAGTGTGAAGTATTACATTCATTAAACAAACTGTCAAACCCACACGGTCACAAAACACACATAAACGACCAGCTGTAGTTGCTGCTGGCACCCTAAGCTGAATGTCGCATATAATGTGCTGGTCAATAGACCATCACCATGGCAACACAATTATACTCAGCTGTGTCATAATGAAGTATCACGTATTAAAGAGACTGTATGCAAACATAAACTGTTTAACATTTACACAAGACTCAGCAGCAATTCTATAAATATTGAAGGTGAGAAAAGGGCAAAGAATTTAATCCAACATCCAGATCATACATAATAAGACTGCACTGTTTCAGATGAAAAAAAGTACTGCCTGCAATGTTGTCTCTATTCCCTACACTTCCCCACTGAAAGATGCTTATGGGTACTTGTGTACACATTCTGTACGTTTTGAAAGTTCAAACAGAAATGACAAAAATGTCACCATGGTGCCCTGCTCTATCATGGAAAAGACTTGGAAAAAGTCATACTGATAATTCTGCCTTTCAGCTAGAAGAATCGAGATTTGAATCCACTGGTCAGCCAAATGCCTTTCTGTGTATGCTTTGCATGTCTGTGCTTGTGTAGTTGGGTTTTCGCAGGTTAACTGGTAACTCTAAATTGCCCATAGGTGTGAATGGTATGTCAGCTGTGTAATAGACTGATGACCTGTCCAGGGTGTTCTCTGACTCTTGCTCTAATTGTCCAATAACAGCTGGGATTGGCTCCAGAACTCATGTGACAATTAACAGGCGATGCAGTTAGAATATTAAATGAATAGATGAATATTTATAAATATTTATTATAAGTTAGCTCCATGGTACAACCCAGAATCTGTAGCTTAAGATAGACGTCACAGACACTTGAAAGGAGGTGGCACACCACAATGTCAGATGAAACTTTCTTAGCCTGGAAAGACAGTTTAATAACATAAAAAATTATCGTACTGTAGAAAATGAGAAACAAAGCTTTGTGTCTCAATTATGATTTAACAGACACAGAAAAACACCATAAGTATATACTTGGTATGGTCAGTTAATACTTCATGAGGAACCATACTATGAGGTATAGAAGATGTATAACAACTAGAGATTTTGTCAATTTTCTGCTTTGTAAATACAGATCAGAAAGTTCTGGAACAAAGCTGAGGCAGAGAATATATTAGATGTGCAAACAAGAAAAATAATGTAAATTAATAAAACACAGTGTGACAGAAAGTCCTTGTTTAAACAGAAGCCCTGTGGATAAAAATATTATCCCTGTATTTTGTCCTGATTATGATAAAATGATTGAGCTAAGAGCTAATAGTACACAACAATAAAATCCTGATGTGTAATTTGTACAAAATACCCTGGAGCACATAGGTTATGTTGATTTTTAATAAAAGGTGTTAAGTTGTTTCTTTGGCCTGTTAAAAGCAGAAAAAACCTGTAAATACAATTACAACACATGCCCCCAAAAAGGTTGTATGGTAATCTGTTCTGATTTGTTAAAAGAGTAAGAGGTTCCTTCCATAATGGAAAATACCTCCCTCTTTTCTTAGTTGTGGGAGAGCTGAAAGCTCCCAAGAATGAGTTCCTCTTCTTTATTTTCTTTTATTATTGTGCTTTAAGGACAAAGTTTGCCGGCCCCTCTAGTCCCACATGCTTTGTCCAAAAACTCTTGTAGGAATCGTGAGCTTCTATCTGAGGAAAAAGTTATCTGTAATTAATTAGTTTACATTGTGATTCCCCTATTGATTTTGAATAGAGCCAACGACTGGGATGTAATGACTATTATCGGTCACAAGATGGTCTCTCAATAAATGCTATAATATAATACTTTACTTTACTTTGCTTGGCAAAGTGAAATAACTCAGACGGTTTAACCAAAGCGACTTACAGGGAGCTAATGCCGAGTGTCTGGATCAAGGACACACCTGGTAGGTGTTGTCTCAAAAATCATACCTTGAGACCTCCCGGGTTCATCATTTAGGAAGGAGAGGAATCAGTTAAATTAGAGTA
>JAUMHF010000002.1:9726814-9745938 GCA_032359275.1 Microctenopoma steveboyesi | reverse complement strand
GAATGATGACTACACAGCTATACATACATGACGTACTCATGTGTCATCTGTGTTACTGACAGGCCAAAAAAAAAAAAGAAAAGAAAAGGACCGCACAGTTTAAAGCAACAAGATTAGCGTTAGATGATAAGGGAACAAGGTTTGTAACAGTGATTCAAATATATTTGTATCTTTATCTGAGCAACTTGAAATGCTTATGAGAAAGACATGATTGGTTAAGCTAACAGAAACAAACGTATTGACGTAAGTGGCTATGCATGCTAATGGATGCTGGATGATATTGTAATGATTGCTATTTTGCTCTTGCTTAGCTCTTACGTTGGTGGATGACACGGACGGCTACAGTAAATCATCATTTAACCATCAGTTCTGTCCTTCTCAATATTGACTGAATGCTACATTGGTGGTGTTTCCTGAATAACAGGTGTGGATGTTTGTGTTGTTACATCATTCTCAAACATTTGATGCCACTATGGCTGTTTCTTCTCGCACTCTTATTGTCTTGCCACAGTGTGAAAAATGACCCTTCTTTTGCAAGAATCTCATTAATATTTGAGTATGCTCATTTAAAATTCATTACTTAGCCTTCCCAGAATTGACCCTAATCTCACTAAAGCCCTTCAAAGTAATTACAAGAATATAAAATTGTCTTTTGTGATCATATCCTCTTTTTATTGCTCCTCTCTTCCTCTTTTAGAACTTATAAATTAACATCTGTGTATGTCTTCATCCCACACTTTCCAAAGCCTGGTGTGAGACAGACTTAAAAATACCATAACAATGAATGATGCATTTGGTATCTGATGTTACGTTATAGTAGTAGGGGAGCCAGACTTTGAAAAAATAAAAATGACCATTTGCTGTTACAAGCACTCACAGTCTTTGCTATGATCGTTATAGAAACTAACAGAGAGAGAACTAAACTATAAAATGTACCCAGCAGTGGACAATGTGGAAAATGATAATAATGAACAAAGGTTTAATGACCTGTTCATATCTTGCTGTCATCATCTAGAGAGGATGTGCCGGGGAAAAATACCCAAGACGTCTAACAGAATATAATTACTGAGTCTCATGGGCTAACAGAAAATGAATTAGACTGTAGACTGCTCTGGTGTGCTCAGTGAATAATCACAACTGTGCTTAAGTAAATTTCCCAACTTTCCAAAACTAAGTGAAAATCATTATCATACTAAATCTATGATGAGTTCATTAGACCGTTAGTATGGCTAGTGTTTGCACAGAGACAGGGATTCAATCATTGAGTTGTTCCACGGATTTGTATGAAGCAGATGGCCCAGCTGACATCCTTCCTGTGTTTCTGCAGGTAACATGCATTCGTTGCAACAGCTGCTGCATCAGCTGGACAGGGTGTCGTGGGAACAGTGAGGAATATTTCAATACTCGGTATCTATTAGGTGATAGGCTGGTATAAGTCATTTGATAGCAGCTCATTTGCTGCCTTCATGGAACAATTAATAGGCAGATTAGATTTGGTGATGTGACAGCATGGATTTGGTGGAATAGATGACTGAATTTCACAGTGTCTGGTTTGCACAGCTGCAGAGAAGCTGGATTAAATAAAATCTCCCCTAAAGGCCATTTCATTTACCACAGAAACTCTGTGCTCTTACATTACTATCATAGAAACTACAGCTGTAAACCTTATACAGTTATTATCTCTAGTTATCATGTCATTACATGAAATTGATAACGGATTCATCACTGTGGATTCAAACGTCACTGCAGCAGCTTGTTCTAAATCTGTTTATGCTGTGTGTTAATCTCCCTGACTCCTCAAAGAGTGAGAAAAAAATGGAGGAAATCTGTGTGTGTGTGTGGCTGCATTAAAATCTTAATAATGACCAATTTATTCAATTCACACACACACACACTTAAAAACAACTAGGGAGTCATTCCAGTGGATCTTCCACTAAGTAGGTTACAACTATAGTACAAATTAGGTTCTCTGACATAAAATGTTTCATCATCCTGTTGTGTTAAAATATAAGCATAAAGTTACACTTCTCTGAGCAAGAGATACTATGTCCCTGCAGAGGAAAATAGTTTGATAAAATCTACAAATACAATTTCACAGTGATGTAGCAGTGTAGTAGTGAATATCAATAGCATATTTTCCCTCTCATTTGGTATTAGTTGATTTGAATTTATGTGCTGTAAATGTATTGAGTCCAGTTCGCACAAGAAAGATGTAACAGCTGACAGTTGTTATAAATTAGGCATTCAGTGAAATGGAGGATGCTAATTAAGACATATACATTTAATAAGACATTTACAACTCACACGTCTTTATTAAAACTTGTATCTTAACAACTTCTTCTGTCTGCAAATAAAGTAGGGGGCAGAGCCTCTAATTCTGCTCTCGGTCCTGAATAAAATTAAGAAACATGAGATCATATATTTTACTCTTTCCTGGCTCAATGCTGCATCATTTGTGAGGGAAAACATGCACCTGTTTTATTCATGGGACTTTAGCCTTGCCCAACTGCTTCCTCTCCTATTTCTACTGCCTAGTGTCTCCCCCACACCTCCCCCTCTTCCTGTTCCCTTTATTTCTACAGTGGATAAGTACTGGAGTAGATCTCGCCTATGGTGCAATGAAAATGACACTGAGAGAGCGTAATAAATGTCTGATATGAAAAAAGATAAGTCAGCTTGAATGATAAATGAAGCAGAGGGATATTGAATGAGGTTGTGAAATAAAGGAGGGTATGAAGATTTAACGAGGACAGATGAGCAAAAGGGTCTACCCTGTTGAACACACAATGAAACATAGAGAAATTACTGAAATGTAGTTAATTCATATGTCCATATTTCTTCCATTACATAATAATGTATAATATTATTGGTCTATTTGATATCTCTGTTGCTGTTGCTATTATCAATTACAATAATTCTTTACTGTAGTTAAAAAGAAGCCTGAATGGAATTTGTACACCTAAAAAAAAAAAGTGAGGTTAGAGTGTAAGTACAAGGTTGTGCCCTATTTATTGTGTTTTTCCTGCCTTTTTTACTAGTTTGTTAGACGTCTAATTTCAAATAGTCTGACAGTGATTCAAGATAAAGAAAAACTGTCAAATGATTATCAATATGCATACATTTATAGTAATGCATTGCTTCTTGACATTGAAACATGTTTAGAATCATAGACACATGTACCGACAGCAATGTTTTTCTTCTATGGGCCAGAAAAGTGAAACACATTCAATTAATCAAGTAAACCTGTTTATGTGTCGTGTGCTTCGGGACCTATTAACCTGCCAGCAGGTTAAAAGCAAGAACAGGATTATTCATATTTTTTTCCACCAGGATGTTTTGACGACACTGCTAACATTATCAGTTCTCTGCTTAGGTTCTCACACCTTGCATGTATGACTCCGACGCTTTCATAACCTCTTCATAGTGTGAACAAACAAAGATGTAGCACGTTTTTTTCCAGTCAGTCCTTATCTGCTCCAGAAAGAACCCAACAGCTTGCATTGAACTTTTCAGTTTTCTTTTCACTCTCTCTCCTATCGCTGACAGATGTTGGCATACAAACACTATCGGGACATACTGGTAGATGTTTACTGTGAAAATTATACTTTAAGCTGTTAATAGACCACCTGTTTCTCCCTTGTCTGACATGTGTTCATAGCAAATAGAGAATGAGCGAGGAAGTTACTAAAAGACAGAAAAAGAAGAGTTTGTGCACCTTTGTGATGATGTAACTGACTGTCAAGCATGAAAGTACTACAGGGCATGACCAAATATTACTCAGAATTCCTTACAAAGTAGTTTAGTTTGCTAACAAATAAAAGAGAAAAACAAGTCTTCAAACTTTAAGAAAAAAACTATGCTTATACTGCTTTAGCTTTACTAGAGGTCAAAGACACTGTAGTTGCAATAAATGCTGAGCTCAGGCCAAGTCTCAAACAGCCAATATTTCCTTCCCTTTGGGAACCCTTAAATAAATTATTTTATTTATTGATGTAGCCTTAAGTTCTTTTAATGATCAATAACTAACAGCTAGCTTAGAACTGTGTAACACAAATGCTGAATTATTTCTATGAATTTCTCTTATTTTTACAGTATGGCCCCAGGAGGCTTGACAGCAACAAGGAGAAAAATTATAACATGAAAATGTTTACAAGGTTTGCAGACAGCTACAGTTGCTGAATGTAATAAAGTAATTACATTTGTAACAACTGTAACCTATGCAACATCAAATTATAATTTTGTTAAATTATAACACCACAGATGGGTAATTTCCTATCTGGAGCCAGGTGTGCATGCATGTGTTTGTGTATTATTTTGAAGTGGACATATGTGTTTACATACAGTGCTGTGGAAAAGTATTTGTCCCCTTCCTGATTTTAAAAAGTTCTATATAAAGTGATTACTTGGCAGTCATCAGGCCTGGAATGTCAAGTAAAATTTAACTCAGCTTTTCAGAGAATGTGGTTAACCACGGATTTATAATTTAGCAAAATGGGCAATTGCTTATTAACATAGTACCAGGAAACTCTTTTTTTCCCTTTATAAATGAAATCAATATTTAAAAACTGCATATATTGTTTAATATTAAAATTAGATTGACAATATTCATAATTTTAATGTGTGAAAAAAAAATCAGGAAGGTGGGGCCTCTGAAGTTGTCTAGTCTTCTTTTGCTTAAACTCCCCATTCCATTGAACAAGATTTATCAGCATATCAGTCATCTACATACGCATCTTTATCTGTGAGTAATGCTTGTTGTCCTATAATGTGTAATGCTATTTCTATGCTAGACACACATAGTGACTGGCATGCACACATTACTTCATGAAAGGAACACGCATTTATGTTTTAGAAACGCAGAGCAAAGGAAAGATGAAGTATTTTTCCTTCCAATTTATGGGATAAACAGCAGTCCGGCTGCACACATGGTTTTCTTTTCACATTCTTCAGTCTTTGTCTTCTCTACCCGCAGTAAAACATTTTTCAGTTTTCTTTCACTATTGCTCTTTCCACACATTTTTCTCTATGCCGTGGGTAATGAGAATGGCAGTAAAATATGTAAAGCACAAGATTAAAAACTGCATGGGAATATTTTGGTGAGCCTATAATACTTTTTGTGCATCAAACAAACTGTTTATGTGCTGTGGGGGTTGAATATGTTTTGCTGTTGAGATGGAATTATTGATTAGAGAAGGCACAAAACCAGCAACAATGTGGAGTCAGGATATACTCACTAACCACCACATCATCTTGCTGCCTTACAGATATTAATGGCAGCAAAACAATCAGAGGTTTCACTGCAATTAAACTAAATTGAAGAATTTCCAGGGTGGCTGGGGGAAAAAATCAATGTTGCTTTAAGCCGTATCTATCTTCTTCTAGATCATCAGGCACCAACAGCACCGCTGGTATTTTACCTCACTATGATAGATGTTAACTCAAGAAACTCAACTTCTGGGCCTGTGAATGGAGTGGATTATTTTGGACTGAATGGCTGTGTGTAGGAGGGGCAAGTAATTATGGATCTAGTCTGAATGTTCATTTGTGAAAAGACAAACTTTAGGGCATTAGCAAAACAAAATCTGATTATCATATTGCTTCTAGATTTCCCACAAAGGCTGTGATTCTTTTGGGGATTGTTTACAATTTTGATACATTTTTTTAAAAAGTGGAAAAACTGTAAACTGGTAGAACTGAAGCTTTTCTTTTACTTATGTACATATGGACAGAAAGCACAAAAACCCATTTAAAAAAACAGTGTAAAAAACAACAGAAATAGGATAAAGAATAGAATATATAATAAAGAAATAATATCTCTACGTTTTTGTCTTCATTTATTTCAGGCAACATTCATAGATACTTAGTCATCTACCCCAAATATCACATTTAAATGTATTAGTTATTAATCCAATATACACCTGAGTAAGTTACATATACATATTTTTAATTAACAAAATAAAAAAAAACAGAAGCAACTTGATGAAAACCATCCCACCGACACTGAAACAATCTCTGTTTCTGACCAGAGAAAAAAAAAAGAACACTAACATTCAGGCTGCGGGGCCAAACAGCTAATAGGCTCTGCCCTGCTTATCAGTATACTGATATATAGTTATATAGTTTTCATTTTTGTACTCAAAACAATCTGCCAAAAATTCGCAGAAGATTGTCCCCACATAGACCACAGCTGTTTATTATTTAAGCTGTGTGACTAACTCAAATGAACTTAAAGACAAAAAGCACATTGTGTAATTTAAAAGTACAAAAAAGTGCTGTAGCTAACTGACTGTGTTGACATTTGGAGACCTGACAAACTTGATGAACGCTTTTTTGTCCCTTTTTTTAATAGTAATTAAACGTGTTATCAACTGTCATGAACTAAGATAAATGTCAACATACACGTTCAGGTGGAAATAACAAAAAACAATGCAATATACATCTATAAAACTGTTATTCTGGTTTGGTCACCTGTATACACAAGGCTAGAGGTTCTTACTGGAGTTATAGTCTTTAACATACAACAAATATTGGAATAACAGCACTGGTGACAGCTGTAAGAAGAAGACACACCGCCAGGATCTCTCCACTTTCCTGTCGTGGGGGGAGGGAGGGAGGGAGGGAGGGAGGGGCAGGGGGTCTGAACAGGTTTCTTATCTCTAAAATGTAATTAATTGCATCCACTAATGATGCATTCACAACACACCTAAAAAGACCATAGAGATCCATCTTTCCCACTCTGTCCCTCTTAATGTTTAATTACCATTTATCACTAACACACATGGCTGATTGACATCCTGTTTTAGGCTGTTTGTGATCAGCGGGACTCATTTCAAGCACTGATGACTTCGCTGGCTTACTATGGATAATATGAACGATGGAGTTGTCATTGTCAACACTTACAAAAAAACGCTCAAACAGAGATAACAAAAATAGCTACTGAGGAAGACATTCACACTTCACACTTCTTTGTGTTCCTCCAGATATTGCTACAACACGATTGAACACTGGACGGCATTGTGCACATGGAGGTATAATCTCAACCATCCACTTTGTTGAGGTTTCAGCAGCTTACTACTATTTTTCTTCATAAGTGAATTCATGTATTATCAAGTAATTCATTTCTGGAACTTTGGTCATGTGTTTCCGTTTCAGTTAGAGTAAGATGTGTATGGTCTCCTTTATCCTTCTCTTTCTATCCATTGATGTTTTGACAATTACTTTCATCCCTCCCAGTCAGTGCTGTGTTCAGTTTTGGTGCTGAATGCTGAAAGGAAGGTGAAGAAAGTGTCTAACATCCACCAGCTCCATGATGTCGCCTTAAAGAAAATGGATTCCAGAAGCAACCTGTGAAGCTCTTGTGAACTCCATGCCTGAGACAGTTTTCCAGTGTTAAAAGATAATGGTGGCCACCCCAAAAAAATGTGGACATTTTTCACAGAGGTTTACTCACTTTTGTTGCCAGCGGTTTAGACATTAATGGCTGTGTTTTTAGTTATTTTGATGGGACAGAATATTTACACTGTTATACAAGCTGTAGACTAACTCATTATATTATTAAGTGAAATATGTTTGGTGTTGTCCCATAAACAGATATAATACAATATTTACAAAAATGTGAGGGGTATACTAACTTTTGCGACATACTGTACAACTTCATGTGATGTGGATATAATTCTGGCACAAATATAAAGTATATGCCTATTTAAGCTAAGATTTTTGATAGTTTGTCATAGAAAGAAATCCTTTATTACACAGGGCCATGTGGTTTAGATTTCAGATTTTTCGGAAACACTAACTTTAAAGAGCAGCATCATCAGCTGGATATTCTATTAAACATAATGTGCAGTATTGGTTGGGTCAGAAAATTATGATACAGTTGTAAAATCAAAGTGAATTGCACTGAGGCATGAGTGGAAAACAGAGAGCTACAGTTGGCAGTGTGACTGAATTTGTGATATATGGATACACAATTTTCCATAGAGATCAGACTAAACCTTAAAAATGCTACTAAATCAACTGAGCATCAAGCATCACAATTACTCTGCCTCTGGTTATGTTTGCTATCACAACTACTGCTGACGGCAACTCAAGTCCTTCTCCTAGTCCTCACTTCATGAACCCATCATGTATCACCAGGCAAAATCCACTAAATAAGCAATATAAATGCAATGCTGTCCTTAGTCTAAATAGAGAGGTAAAAATACAGTCTAGCATTTTATATATACTTAGGATGTCATGGTTAATGTTTCATACAGTGTTTTTAAATGTGGAGCTGAGTTCATGGATGGCCGGACAATTAGTTCTCCACTTGTCACCTTTAGAATAAAGTCTCATACACGTTGTCATCTCCTAGACAGAGCCCAACCCCATGACCACATCTGAAAACCATCATGAAGCAGCTGCTTTTGATGCTTATCGGTTTCCTCTCACTCAGCACCTGGCTGCAGAAATACACAGTAACCCACATGTTGACTAGTTTAACCTTCTTATTATGTTAAGGATCAATTTGACCCATTCCAGTTTTTGTGTTGACCAAAGTACTGGTTATCCTTTGTTTTGTTTATGACCTTTCCTTATCTGGGGTTATGAACTGGTGTGTAAAATGTGGGCACTTTGATGTGTCCTAGTAACTCTCTGCAGTGTTTGTATACAAAGATGATGTCTCGGGTCATTTTGACCCGCACACTTTTATGTAAGTAAAAAGCTGCTCAGATCCAAAATAAACACTTCTCTTTGATGTATTTTATTTTGATTGCCTCTGAGTATACATTCAGATCTAAAGGCCCAGGTGTGTATGCGAGAAAATTTCTCTCCCCTGTTCTTGTCACTGTTCTCATGTCATTTGAACACACCAAAAATGAGCTCCAGAAGGTTGACAGCTGAAGAAGCTTTATCACAGCTTTTTAACTGGGATAGTGATGTAAAAGAAGATGTTTCTTTTACATATAGTTTTTAATAGATTCTGTATTTTATGCCTGTGTTTTAAATGTTTATCCAATGGAAAATAAAGTTGCTAATGTTTTATCTGTCCGTCATCCTCTGTAACACCCCAAATACCTCCTGTTTGACCTGCTTTTGATTTCCTGAACCTCTCATCTGTTCCAGTGGCATATAAGGACTTCAATAGTGTTCAATAAGGTCCAAGCCATATATTTACTAAATCACTGTTCCCATGACTGTGCCAAACCTACTTCCACAGTATGGTACTATTTCTTGTCTGCACCTGAAGGAGAAAGCATGAAAAAGTTTAAGCCCATAACATTGACGTTTTTTGTGTTCTATTTTAAATAAAATGTAATTTTATGAGACGTGAAAATAACAAATATTGCATTTTTTGATGTAGGTTCTACACAGTGTCCATACATTTTTGGAATTTATGGGGTTGTAATTTGTCACTCCTAGATTTTAAAAATAAATTAATTACTAACATTTTGAATAAAATTAAAGGATTTTAAATCATCTCCTTAGAAAGGGACGGTGCATTTATTTTATAATTGTATGTAACTCTTAATGTACATTTTCAGAAAAGATATAGACCATTTTGCAACTGGATCTCGTTATATCTTGCGACAAGTTGAGGGATACACTGTGCCACAGCAAGTGAAACATTTGCCATCCAGACTGCAGGCAGCTGAAAGATTTAAATGTCAGTACAAGCATAAAACTACATTTACATGGATAAACATCCATAACCTGAGAAAATATGGATAGAGTGGCATTATGTTGAAGACCTATCGAAAAAGTCTTTAAAAGAAATAGATTATATTAGATGAGTAACTTAATTCAGTTTAAGCTGAGCTGGTTCAGAATCAATTAGATGTCAAAAGAAGCATGATGCAACATGTGCAGACTCTAATTTAGCTACCCACAGATGCACACAAACACAGTTACTAAATGCTGCATCAAAATTTATTCTAACTACAAGCCACAAGACGAACATATACCGTGCTGCTTTGCTAGAGATTGATTTACCATTAACAAAGAAATAAAAAAGTACATTGACACAAAGGGAAGCAGATCTACTGTCTCTTTAAAAAGTTTCTTCTCTGAGCTGCTCCCCACACCATTAAGTGTTACAGCCATTTACCACTAAAACACGCTCACAAACATGCAGACACAAGCACATACACAATATAAGTGCTGTGTCAGGTATCTGCAGTCTAGCCTTGTTTGCTGAGAGAAATGTTTTCCAACCTCATCAATTATCCTCTACCTTCAAATTTTACTCTCTCTCTTTTTTCTGGCTGGTCTGCTGGATTAGTTTCCATAATTAATCTGTCTGTCTCTCTGCATTTTGTCTGCTTAAAAAAAATCATCAGATCACGACATGTGAATAAGAAAGTACCATAAATACAGTTCTCAGCTGGCCACAGCAAATGCACAAATTAGGTATTTAGCACATTTTCTAACACTACTTTTGGACAGGTAGACCTCAACACAGATACACACAAAAATAACAATACAAATACAAAAATAAAATGTCATGAAACAACAATTAATGTTTATTTAAATGTATCAAATGGCCTTGGGATGTAATTAGATAAATGCATTTATCTTATGTACATGTATGTATTTATTAGACATAAAAGATTTCCTGGTTAGTTTCAAGCCTCCTTTGTCAAACAAAACTGAGTGGATGAGTGATGAACATAAAACAAGCAGGATAGACATTTAATGACCTTAAAATAGTGGTTTCTCCTTGATATATTTCTAAATGACAGACATAAAATGACCGGGGAATCAGACACCATCTGTTTCAGGTCCAGATCAGTTGCGAGCAACACACACACACACACACAGGGGAATAAAGGTTACCTTGAAACACAACGTCCAACGAGTTGTTACACAACATATAGTGCTTTTTAAGTGGCAGAGGTTGGGCCATTTACTTTGATCAAGAAGGTTACAGTGAGCAGGGAGAAAATGGTCGAAATTTAATACTAAAGTCAACAAACTGTAGACAGTGATGAAAATGGATAGTTGGCTTGTCTATGAATCGTTACAAGCTGTATCAAGCTGGAGCAGCAGATTTAACATCTACCGACATGGAGCTGTCCATTGTGCTAAAATGTAAACAGAAGAAAAACGGTGACATGTATATGTAGTCTACAATTAGGCAGAATATGAGTTACGAGTCATGATATGCTATCCAATGATAACAAGACATGACAAATCATAGCTAGATTTCTATATTAAGCGTTTTCATAATGGCACCAGTACTGGTTCTTTCACTTTAATATGAATGTATTAAGACACATTCTAACCAAGACGAGAGAGCACCGCTTATCTAATCCATTTAAGTTTCATCTGTGAACTTCCTACTAACCCTCCAATTCTAATCCATTTAACTCACCACTTTTTAGTCCAGTAAAATAATATATATATGTAAAATATATTAGTTCATAGCATCTAAATAAAATAATACCTCAGCCAGCAATCACGACTGTCTGATCAATATCTTTTGATCCACTGTTCCAAGTGTTATTTTGCCTCCATTCATGGTTGGCTCACAGCCACTCATACATTTTAAATACTCATTAGGTTTATACTTGGTAATCGTCAAAATTCCAATAGTTTCAGATTTGTGGTTAACTGAATGTGTGTGTGTGTGTGAATGGGGTATGTGTTGAGATGCAGTATGATATAACATGTATAAGTTCAAAAACACACATTTTTACTTTTTAACCCTTCCAAGCACCTCAGAAATGCTCCACCACAAAATAGATAAGACAGAATGATAATGAGCAACAGTGTTTTTACTGGATGGTAACTGCTGAAAGTGTGTGTGTATGTGTGTGTGTGTGTGTGTGTGTGTGTGCGAGCAAGCGCTTATTGGTTGAATGGTAAAAGCAGAAGTAAAAGCTAGCTGTGCTATATGGAAAAAAATCACACAATAAAATTTGAGTTTCAGCCACAATTCAATACACAAAGAAGAAATGTCACATTTTGAATAACTTCGTGTCAGGACAAGAAACACAGAAGATAAAAAAAAAGTTAACAGCAATTACTAACTGAGTTCAGCAGGAATAAACTCTGAAAAGCAGAGGAAAACTGACTGTGTTCAGGTTCCTCAGAAGTACTCTATACTGGACTGGACTAGTTTCGAGACTAGACTAGACAGTAAACACCACTGGAACATGCATTTCATTTTCTAAAATAAGTAAAAGTTTCTCTTCTAGTGGAAGAACATTTATAATCACATTGTACAACAAAGCTTTGCTGAGTGCAGTACCAGCTGCTCTGGGTGGGGACATGCTACCTATTTTTAGGTGCACACACACAGAAGCAGGCAAATTGACCCAGCTCACTCAGATTCTAACTGCGCAGCAGGCCACCAGAAAAAGCTTCTCCCCTGCCGATAGCCGTACTTGACTTGAGTCTAAAGTTTATGGCTTCTGTACCCTGAGGTAGCTCAGCTGGGCCACAGAGCTCTTTATTAGTCATTCTTCTTAAAAACAGGACAATTATTTTATACCATCCCACATTATATTACCATGGGGCAATACGAAACAATTTTCCATAATAAAAAGAAACAAATGTCTTTATATATTAAAGTCAATCATAGCCAATGAAAATGTTTTGAGCCCGACCCTAAGTTTCCTGTTTTACCAGAGACCTTAGACCCTTAGTGTGCGACATCACCACTAATGTGATCAGGCAAGTTACCCAACGACTAAATAAGAAGCCAGAATTATAACTTACAAGCAGTATACATTATCTGAATGCAACTCTGCTAAGTAATACTAATTTATGCTGATCTTGTGTGATTCTAATGCACAGCCATGTATTGATTTGCATCTGTAACTCACTGACAGGCACTAGAACAGTTGGCTTGGTTGCACTGTGTGTGTGTTTTGGGATAGGTGATGTAACCCAGAAAAAAAATAATTAATGGAACTTTTTGTATGTGCATGATGGCAGTGCACTTTTTTCTGGTTGGAACTATATAATTGTTGGCCACATAGTAGATTGTACACTCTGTAATTATTATAATTACAGCCTTGTAACGGTGTTGCCCTTTTGTTATTTTACATTAGTTTTTCAAACAAACTTTGTTTGATAAAAAAAAACAAAATTCTTAGATTTCTTTTAGAAAAATTATATTGCCAGTAATATATAATATATTTTTAACTTTACTTAGCAGACGCTTTCATTCAAAGCGACTTACAAGGAGAAGATACCAGCAATTACATTAGATTAAACTTTATTGTCCTAAAAAAAGTTGAATCTGCATTGAACCATTTGAGGTTCAATGCAGATGGTTCAGGTTATTGCCTGAAGCATCTGCCTGTAGGCAGGAGAGAGATCAGTCCGTGGGCAGGGTGAAAGTCCTTAAGAATACTGCGTGCTCGACGCAGGTAGTGCTTCCTCTGGATGTCCTCAATGGATGGAAGTGGAGTCCCTTGCGATGCGCTGAGCAGTTTTCACCACCCGCTGCAGCGCCTTTCGCTCAGCAACAGTGCAGCTCCCATACCACACTGTGACACAACTGTTTAGGATGCTCTCTATTGTAGAGCGGTAGACGTTCACCAGGATGGTAGAGGACAGCTGGTCCTTCTTTAGTGATCTCAAGAAAAAAAGATGCTGATGGGCCTTCCTGACCAGGCTGGAGGTCCAGGACATGTCGTCTGAGATGTGGGTCCCCAGGAACTTGAAGGAGGAAACATCCACATTAACATCCTGTTAATGTGGATGGGATCATTTGAGCCACTTCTCTCCCTCCTGAAGTCCACAATGAGCTCCTTGGTCTTGGTGGTGTTTAGGACCAAATTATTGTCTGTGCAAGTGGCCAGATGCTGGACCTCCTCCCTGTAGGCCCTGTAGGCACTGTGGTGTCATCTGCAAACGTAATAATGGAGTTCAATCCATACATGGTGTGGCAGTCATGGGTGAAGAGGGAGTAGAGGAAGGGACTCAGCACACAACCCTGCAGTACGCCAGTAGTAATGGAGCAGATGTGGCCCAAACTTACATGCTGTGGTCTGTTGGTCAGAAAGTCCATAATCCAGTTGCAAAGTGAGGCATTAATGTCCAGGGCTCCAAGTTTAGTAATTAACTTAGAGGGAATGACAGTGTTAAATGCAGAGCTGAAATCAACAAACAGCATCCGTGCATATGTGTTTTTTTATTGTCCAGGTCCTCTGTGCTCCTGTTGCTATGGTAGGCAAACTGGCGTGGGTCCAGAGTTTGTGGTAGGAAGTGCCAGGACTCCCCATGTTTATTAGGATTTCTGAACAAGAATACAGCAACACATGACTAGATGACTCTACGCATTCACCTATGTAGTCTAGAAGACCATTATACGCCGCAAAAAGAAACATGGTTTTCTTACAATTACTTTCACTCTCAAGAAAGAAGCACATTTATTTATAACTGTCATTGCGTGTGTACAAAAAGGAGGACCCGGACCAGGACAAGAGGGGGTTCATACAACAATAATCTTTAATAAAACAGTGTAAATGTACAAACAAGGTAGTAAAACTGAACAGAAAATCAATCCTGGAGGAGGTGAAACCACTAGACTAAAATCAACACTAAAACAGGCAGGTTGACCAGGCTCAGAGTGAAAAACAGGACAGAGAGACCAAGAGGGTATAAGGGAGAGAAGACATAAACAGACACTAGAACCCAAACCAACTTACATGGGTCACACAGAGACCACGGTGATGCCAGGTGATGTAATGGGTATGAACTGACAAAGGAAATTTTTCTATAAATTAGATAGCATTAATAACAGTATTTAAGACACTGCAAGTGCATAGTGCAGCTTGTCAAATTGGGGGCCTTGGTAAAACTATATATAGTTTTACCAAGGCCCCCAATTTGAAAAGCTGTACATACTGTACTTACATAGGTATACCTATGTAAGTACCTATGTATGACATGTGTGCGCAAAGTTCTAAGATGTGTAAAACTATTTTTAAAGCTCTAGTGGATTGGCTGGTGGTACAGTAGCATGTTTATCTTATCTGTATTGGGGCTTAGTGAATCAGAACGTGAGCTACAGTATAATCCCTGCTACTGTGTCTTTGTAACTCTTAGCAGTGGGAGGCAGAACCAACCTTTTTGGAGGCACATTTTTAAGTCTGAAGGGATGTGTTTGGGCTTTATATAAGTTTTAATACAGAAACCTTACTTTGGGTAATTTGGGTTTTTAATCCTCTGTCTGTGTCATATGTCTTGTAAGGCTGAGTCAATAATCATCACCTTAAATAAATATGGTCCAGAACAAATACATGTCTATCTCCTACTTACACCTCTAGTATGGTTCAGTACTAGCAGAGTTTTCAAGACACAGTTTCTACTCAAGAGTCTGGTGAAGTTATTCAGCAAAGTCAGAACATGCAAACTAAGGATATGCTCTGGTAGGTGCCTTCAAATATAGGCACTTGTCTAATCATGCAAGATCATTCACCTACCAGAAGTCAGACAGACAATGCAAAGACAGTGTGTTTCTCATTAGGGTCAATATGTCAACACAGTCAATCTACATTTATAAAAACAGAAATTCACACACATGATGCTGTTCTCATTGACACATTACCCATAACAGCAGGCAGAGGCACGTCTGCAATCACACCCAATTGCTTACACCAGCTCTGTTCAAAATAGGCAGAATGTGAAATGGCACACAGAGATCAAGTGGCTTCTCAGTTGGTGGCAGCTGATTAATTTAATTGCAACTTTCAGATAAGCAGTCAGGTGAAGCAAAACAAAATTAGAAAGCCTTTACTTATACTCTCCTGCATGCTTTCATCTTTACCTGTGCTGCATTTTTTCACATCCTCACAGTTGTTTTTTTTGGTATATTCACCCTCTCCTATGTTACAGTTCATACTTAATGTTTCATTACTATTTCCAGCTCTAACTGGGCAGAACTTTATACCTATAAGTTCCCATTCTTCCACTTTGCATGAAAGAAAAGTGTATCCACTGAGGATATTATTCTTTTTTAAAGTGTATCTTTAAAAAGCAGAAGTCACTCACTCACTCTTCAGGGGGACAGACAACTAAGCCTTTTACAAACAACTCTCATTAAGATTTTATATCCTCTCTGGCTGTTGTTTTTATTTTTTTCACAGCCAGGAAATGAGAACATGTTCTGCTGTTACCATTTATTTAAGTCCCTCAAGAAGGACATAGCCTTGCCAAGATTCTAAAAAGGTCAAAGTCAATGAAAAAATGTGTTTGTAATATTGGCAGTCTTGAAAGATAATTGCATTAGAAGGGGATATAATAAAACCACTGAAAAGAGATGATATCATAGTCACCATTAAAAACACTGTAAAAGGATTATTTTGGTTAAAGAAATTGCAAACAAATTAAATATTTTACTGTCACTTAACATCAGTGTTTGAGGGCTGTGGTTTACAAATGATCCCATTAAATGATTTTTATGAACTAATTTGTAATGGCTTAATGGCTGTTGGGATGAAGCTTAAGCAAAGTGAGGAAGGCAAATGTTGCTGCTGATATTGTCAAAGTTGGTACAAAGTGAGTCAGAAACTCAAAAATGTTACTGGCATTAAAATATTTTATTTATTATGATTATTTATAGAGGCTCAACCAAAGATAATTTCTTTTTAAGAACTTAAACTCATAGACTGACGATAAAATGCTATTTTATCAAACTACATTAGAAACAGTGTGACGTGAATCATACAGAAAGCTGGATAATAATAGTTTTAATAGTCACATTACTTTGCAGCTAATAATCACATATCCCATTTCTTGTTGGTACGCATCATGTTTCTCAGTGAGCAAACTCGTTACTGATGTTCAGATTTTTATATTAAAAAGAGGCACTCTCTTCAGCAGGCGAAATTACACTGACAGAAAGAAGACAAGTGCAAAGCAGTCCAACCAGATGAAAGTGTAACTCTGAAAGACAAAGAGCTACCAGAAAATGGCAAAATCTTCATTCGACAGAAAGAACTCACAAATCAACACGACAGACAAAAGCAGGGCTGGAAGAAAATACTCAAGGTGAGAGGCTAGGATGGTAACTGCTACTATTGTTTGATTCAAATGTTTGATCTAATGCTCAGCATTGTCTGATTGAGGAGAATCAATTCACTTTTATGACTTATTCTCTACTCATGCTTCTATGTCTCACATACCTTAAATGTTCTACACCAGCCCATATGTAGAGACTCACTTAGCTGAATACTCAACAAGCCAGAGATTAACTCTGACCTCCTGCTAGACAAATTAGAGCTGAGCTCCAGTGGTAGCAAGTAGTGCTACTACATCCAACACGCCTGAGGGCGAGGGAGAACTAGCGAGATCAAGGGAGGAAAAGTTGGGAAAAGAAGTGCTAGATAACGGAAAACCAGAGCTGTATTGTTGCCTCTGGCAGCTGAAAGGGGCGGAACGGTAAAATGCGAAATAAAAGCTGCAGAGCAGATGAGGTTGCAGGTCAAATAGTATTGATATCCAGAGCTGCAGTAAGACTGATGGAAAGAGGAAAAGACAAGGACTAGAGGTACTAAACTGATGGAGAGATAGTGTGAAGCTGTGGAATAAACTGGATTTAGGCGGAACTCTGAACAGGTGCTTGTAGTGGGTGTAGGAAATAAAATCACATGGCTGCTTGTGAATTTCCTCTTGATTTGTCTGTGAGAATTTGATGATTTGATGAGTGGGAGTTGCACTCTGGATCACTGGAAAAGCGTCATAGGTAAATCATGTTAAGTGACAACTGTCACACACCAAAAATCTTTTCCACAGACACCTACCTGAACCAGCCATCACTTTAAAACCAATTGGTGCTTGTGATGTTAAGGGACAATTTTATGCCATGAGTGACAGCTGTTTGCTGTATGTGTGGGGGCTGCGTAGCTGCTGGCTGGTCAGAGTACACACAAAGACCCCTGTCTGCCACAGTATTACAACCACCAGTTGGTTTGGAAGTCGTGGTTGATTGGAGAGTGTTGGAAATTCATTATTTATGCAGCTAAAAGGGGAATACGCTACTTTTTAAGCATAACTGTGTGTGTAAATCTGTTGGACCTTGTTAAAGAAAACAGAACAACATCACTGAGCACAAACATCCCCACTAGCTATTACAACTACAGGAAGGTGTAGCTGTTTATCAGATAATGACAGTCGGACACACATCCAGGTCAGTCTGGCAGTGTCTGTGCTGATGGGTCACTACAGACCACACACACTCAGCGAAAAAGGGATAAATCTCGCTCACTCTGTCAGTTAATGTCCTCAGCTGTGGTACACTAGGTGAAAGGAACATAGTCATTGTCAGAGTGTGGGAGGCATCTTGAGGATTAAAGATGGACTTACTGTCAGTTAATGTAACTGAAACGTGAGCTTGTTCAAAACGAAATATTGATGCTACAGAAACTAAAAATAGCTCAGAATGGTTTTAATGTCAATTATTCCTTCCCTCGATGCATGATGCTGGTCTTTGTTTTGTTGTGTTTTTGCCAAGGTTATAACAAGGTTATGCAAAACAGTGTTCTCTTACTCCTACTACAACAAACTAAAATCAATAACTCTTGGTAAACCAGATAGATAACAGTGTATTAATATTCCACATGGATTTTTGGCTATGCTGCAGTTAAAACTAGTTCAAATGTTAGCCACTTTTACTAATACAAAATGACAAGTGGCTTTTAAAAAGGGAGGCCGTGTTAGTAGTTTCTATCTACAGTTTTTCACTTCAAGACCAGATGAGATAACATCACAAAAGTCAGACATGTACACAGGTAGGCATACCCTCATATGCATGTAGAGTAGAGCAGAAATGAATATTCTTCTGTGTCTTAATGATTCTGTTTCCTGGTTATCTCAGACAACATTACCCACAATCCCCTGTCAAGCCCTGGACCTGGTTTTACAAACTACTCCTCCCAGCATTTCTGTTGACTCTTGTCCGTGTGTTTAATCAACTTCATCTGTCTCAGCTGTCTATAACAACCAACCTGAATCACACCATATCAACCATGTTCCTCCAGTAATCCTTTGTCAGATCATCTCCATGTTTACTGCTGTGTTCTGCTATGTCCTGTTTTACTCCTGTTATACTTTGGTCTATTCGTCTGTATTCTCCTAGACTTTTCTTTAGTTATTTTGTCCCTGTCTAGTCTGTTCCTAATTCTCTGTGG
>JAUMHF010000002.1:9710479-9723699 GCA_032359275.1 Microctenopoma steveboyesi | reverse complement strand
ATCAAAAGCTAATGGAAATGCAATTAAAGGCTTCCAAATAATATGTCTGGTGTCATTAGGGGCCAGGTAACATTACTGTGTAGCTGGATGAACTAGTGCTGTAGACCGGTCTCGGACTCTACCAGTTTTAAGAAGTCTTGGTCTCATAGTCTCGACTCTTTTTGGTCTCAGTTTTGTCTTGGTCTCGGTCTTGTCTTGGTCTTGGACATAGCGGTCTCGATGGGATGGGGAAAAAACTGAAAACAGCGCATCCTCACAGAACACTATCATTATATCTTACGCGCCTCAATTCAAATGCACCAGTCAGATGCGTCTATTTTAAAAACGTTACATTGTAAACATTTTCTCAACGGACACTGCGCGTGACAGATCACCAATCGCAGATTACTCATCGCATCATAGCGAAGTCAGCAAAGAAATAAGAAGTCGATAGGAACAAACTTTGGCTTTAAAAAGCACAAGGACTATATTTGCAAAACGTCCCTAAAAAGAAGATTTTGTCTAACGACCTTAACGGAGACTGCTGGGACGTCTACCTTCACCCGGCAACTGGAGAGAAAGCACCAAAAAAGGTTAGATAACTAACTTCAAGATCGTTAACTAGCTCTGCATTTCTTGTCATCAAACTATGAGAAAGAACTCCTAAATCTGACAAAAAATGTTGTGTATATGACTAAAAAAACGTATTAAAGAGTGTCAGTGAACATTTGAGAGTTGGTGCTATACGACAGGCACTGGCTAGCAGACTAAAACCAACAGCGTTTGCTCAGCTATAACAGGGAGTCCGCAGGGATTTAAAAGTAAAACGTAGTAAATCACATAAGCAAAAAGTAAGGCCATTAAAAAGTATTAAAATTTATTAATCGTCATTTCATGAGGTATTCATTGTTTGCGTAACTTTATTTAGGGTTTAGACTCATTCATTTTAATTGTATTTCCATGTTTGTGTTAATAACTGCAGAACATAGAGCAACTGAACTATTTTATGGAGGTATTTGACGCAGCTTATTAATCAACGCGCACGCTCTGACCGCCCACGTGTGCGCGCACACGTGTCACTCACAGCAGCACGCGTGTGACACAGATCAGAGTACTTTACAGAGAATATTGTCGGTAATCGTAAAAAGACAGAAATGACATAAGATAATTAACATGAGGCTGTTTAGTTTAGTAAAAGAACACGACATAGACCTGCCTTAAATGGAAAGGGATCTGGGAGATTTTAAATGAGAGACATACAGAATGTACGGGATAATTAAAAAGATAACATAAATTTGATTTACCAATTAATAACACTTGCAATGCCTTTTTTCTTTACAGTCGATCTGAGTAATGTGATGTCCATTCTAGCCCTAGTCTGTTTTCGGTCTTGGTGTTGGTCTTGGTTTTGGTCTTGGTACCCTAAAGTCCCGGCAGTGTCTTGGTACTGATACCCTCCGGTCTTGGCAATATCTTGGTCTCGGTTTGGGCGGTCTTGACTAGACAGACAGGGATTAACATAGACAGAAAAGGGAGATAATAGCTTAGTTTAGAGTTCAGACTCTGATTTCTTTTTCAGCACCTTTTACTTCATTTGCTTCCCCTCTCCCTTTGGATTTTAGAGGTTATTCCAAAGCACAAAAAGTTCGAGGCAATTCATTATTCAGACACAACCAGGGAAATGTTGTAGCAACTTTTTACATAGTGTTACAACAAAATAAGAATCATAAATGGTAAAGAGAAAATAAAGATATTATTTAGAGCCAATTTTGAAAGCAATGAGAGAGTAAAATTAATGAAGTTTCTAAAATATTGAAGGTTTATCACCCAAGGACTACGAATGTTAAAATAATACAAGTTTGCCTTTGTATTTTTGATTTTGTGTGTATGCACAGGAATGAGCCGCACCGCAGCGTCAGTGTCAAAGGTCACGAGTGTGTGATAACTCCCGCATATGATTCAGACAGGTCCTGATGTGCTGACAGATTCCCTGTATTGCGTGGGGTTTCCGACACCTCGACATGACAGCTGTCATCACTGAAACACTGAGGATCAACACCGTCACATACATCTTCCTGAGTGGCAGCATAGTTTTTTATTTGGTAGAATATCACTTCTCTCCCCTCCCTAATCGCCTGCCTCTTTAGCTGTTATGTGAATAATTAATACAGGATGGAAGTATGTGGCTAATTTTTCATTTGTCAGTTATGAGCTACAATACAAATTATTTATAATTAGCAGTTATTGTTACTGGAGAGTTTATTGCTGTTGTTGTGCATACAGGCAGTTTTCTTAAAGAAGGCCCCACGTACTGATTCATTTTACGGTATTGGCTACTACACTTTAAGAAGTTGGGCTTCTTAAAACTTGAGAATATAACAGGATAAAATATATAGTTTAAATTATATATAACAACTTTGTGGTAGCAGTGTGAAACATTTTTCTGCAGCAATTAAGACGAATGTTTAATAACACGGGTTCAGACATTACAATATAAGAGAGCCGACAAAATGGATGGGAGGGAAATGAGAGGAGAGCTGGGACATAATCCGCACTCCTGTGAGCTCTGTGCAGCTGTCAGACAATGTTGCAAGGACAAATTTAATTTAGTCAGGGGATTTAGCCCATTCAATGGCTGACTTTGCTTTGTGAATGTCTAGTTTCCTTTAGCTGGTGTGAGCTGATGAAGAAGCAGAGTTGAAGGATCCAAAACCATTCATCTTTGTAGCGCCAATTTGAGCATCTTATTAACTTTAAAAACTGAAAAAGCCTTTTATGGCCTAATGAGTTCATATCAGCTGCTGACAGGTTGGACAACTGAAGCACGCTTACACATTTTACAGCTACAATTGAACTTGTGGTGATAATACTAAAACGCTGAAATGACACGTCTCATAGAGCAGGACACAAATATTACTGAAAGGATGTGGATATCTAAGAGATAAGTGTGAGCTAATATGTTTGTGTTTTCCAATAAACCATTTTAATGGCCTGAGAGATAAATATAATATAGAACCAACAGCAGCCAATGACTCTATTAAGAGTTCCACTTTGTAGATAAAACTGTGAGCTTCTAGATGAAAGGTTATTGCATTGGCAAAAACTAGTAAATAAACCTCTCACTGTGAAGACAGAAACCTAAAAATACCTGCTTTCCTGTGCAGATACATCCCTTGTGTCTGTAGAGCTTCTCTGGCGATGAGGGCATGCCTTCATAACAACACCGCCTGTCTCTTTCCGCCCACCATAACCACGGCGCGGGTCCCAGCGCACTGAGCTGACAGGTGCTAAGGTCTGAGAGAGTTTAACTGCTGTGCTGTTATCCCCGCATGCTGTGGTCTTTCCCCATATGAGCAGCAGAAGTCAGAGAATAGATAAGAAGTTATCTGGATAGAAAAAAAGCTGGTGTTTACCTCTCTGCCATTCACGCCAAATGGTGCCATATCAATGCAGAACGATTGGGCTGAAGGGCTAATGGGGGAGCCTCACCCGGTCTGTACCTTCCCATCAATCTCATTACAGCATGATGGAGAAAAATGACACAAACACAGAGGCTACCTGGTGAGCAAGGGAGAGTGAGCAATTAAATGTCAGAATAGATTAAAGAAAAATCTGAGAAATGAAACTCGTAAAGTGTAGTGTGACAAGCAGTGAATGAGTAAAGACGTGAATGAATGGTAAAACTAATTAGTGAGAATGTTGAGAGCCTGGATATTGAAGACAACTGCCAAAAATGAAAACAAAAAGAGATTAGACACTGATGTGAAAGACTTTTGACTTAATAACTTTAGTTCTGCTCATCAAGCTCATCTGTCTGTATTTTACCTTTGAAATGAATGTGTGAACGACTGTTGTCTTTAAGAATGAGCCTCAAAAATAAGCATAATAAGCACTAGAAAGAAATATAATTCTGTTGACACAGTCGAACACCTGGAAATAGATATTTCTGCTTTTTATACACATAAATAGATTTATTTAACGATCATTGCCAAGCTCAGAACAAACTGTCTAGATAGTCTAGACAGTGTACAGACAAAGCAGCTTGTTATGCTTTACGAAAAAATGGCTAAATGAAATTCACTTACAGAGCAGACAGACAAGTTGTGGTAAGAAGAAAGAAGAGGGAGAAGGATTGGCAATATTTGTGCGTTAGGAGGTGTAACACAGGGCTGTGTCACTATCAACGAACAGCTTTTAACAGAGTACATTGAACTCGTCCTACAGTCTCAGAGAGTTCTCATATGCTTGTTTCATAGCTGTGTATACTCCACCTTCTATTTCCACGATGTATGATGTCATCTACACTGTCACTGCCAATCTGCAAACACAGCACCACCAGGCTCTACTCCTCATCTCTGCAGAATTCCACCACGTATAGCTGAATTGGATTGTTGGGTTTTCTATCAATATTCTAATATATTTTGTGTAAGGTCCTAAACCTTGAGATTACTTATATTGGGATTTAGTATTATATAAATAAAGTTGAATTGAATTTCACTCTACCAACCTTTACTCAGTACCTCTCATGTAACACAAGAGACAATAATACCTGAGATACAGTATGTGTTATACTACTCTCAACCCTTGGAAAATCAGATGATAACTTGCGGCCTGGTAGCTCAGTGGGTTAGGCGTCAGACTGGGAAGCAGCACGTTGTGGGTTCGAATCCCGTCTGACTCCTAATCCATCTCCTACCAGGTATGTTCCTGTGCCAGACACCCAGCGCCAGCTCCTTGTAAGTCGCTTTGGATAAAAGCTGCCAAGCAAAGTAAAGTAAAGTAACTTACTCCATCTTCTACCTGCGGTATTACTGCCACCAAGAAAAAAACAAAAAAAATCTATCTCGTTATAACGTGATATGTTTCTCATTTTAACGTAATACTTTTCACGTGTTTAGGAGAGCGTTTCACATTATTACAAGATTAATTTCAGGTTATAACGCGATACTCTAGTTTTACGTTGTAACCTTATATTGTACCTGTACTTTGTTATGAGATACTTTTACATTATAATGAGATTTTGTACTAATACCTTATAACGAGACACTGAAGTTTTACATTATTATGTGATACAGTACTTTTTCGTTATAACAAGATACTGTGTTATTTTAATAAAACAGTTTTCTGGCTCGTGTTACCCCCTTCACCTAACTCCACTGAGGTGGTGCATCTTATATCTACGGAGCCGCCCATGTCCTTGTCCTTGGGTTTAGTTACTGTTTGATTCAAAAAGTGAAATGTTTTCAGGAGGCTTTCATGGATGGGCAATACTGACATGATATCAATATGTTGGGATACTTTTTGATTGATATTGATTTTGTTACTTTGCCCCTCAAAGGAAAATCACATGATTGCTCACTGTTCATTAATAATGTTATTGCAACGGCATGAAATATGAATACAACTAACGAACATACTGTAAATACTTATTTAATTATATTAAATAGATCATTGAAAAAAACACGATTAAAGCAACAACTTTTTAAACTATTAATACGTTAATAACATTTCTTAAATTTAAAGATCATGTTCTCAACTGCATCAAACCAGTAAAACATATGATCATCACCCTCAACACAATGCGATATGATGATTAATTATTTGTTATTACAATGAAAGAGAGATGTTTATCTTATTCTGATGTTTCATCGTCCCCCGGGGTGAATTATGTGATGTTCAGCCTCTTTAAAACTGTCAGGGTGCTATGTTTCAAGTGCTTAAAGAGGTTACAAGGGTTGCTGCTATGTGCCACCACTTAACTGCAGAATGAGCACACAGCATTACCTTTGGTCATGGGTGAAAAATAGCACCACACACACTACGCTTCTTTTACTCTCTCTGACGTCAGTGCTGCTGTCTGAACACACTTTGAGCAGCAGCACTGAGGAGTGGCCTGGTTGATAAATGGGAAAAGAGTCCTACTGGGATGCAGATTGTCGCAGGATTGAATCCCAGCCCAGACTCCTATCCCATCCCCCATACCAGCTGTATCCTTGAGCAAGACACTAAGCACTAGCTGCTTGTAAGTCGCTTTGGATAAAAGCGTCTGCCAGGCCAAGTACTTTTACTTTACTTTACTTGGCAGATGCTTTTATCCAAAGTGACTTACAAGGAGAAGACACCAGCAATTACCATCCAGTTCCGTGAAACTGAGAGACTACAACAAAGAACCCTGATAAGGCCTAACTCATCAAAACAAAGAACATGCATAGGGATTGTTTAGTACTAGACAATGATATGTGTGTGTGTGTGTGTGTGTGTGTGTGTGGTAGACTCACTTAAAGTACCTTTTAAAAAAGTGAGTTTTTAAATGTTTTTAAAGAGTAAATCTACAGGACCTGTAGTTCGCGGCAACATGCTCATTCAGGCTCAGCTATCTATCCAAACTCCAAGGCTTATGGCAGACTTTGTAGGTGTTAGGTTAAGGGAGCCGGTTTGGATTGAAATGTCATGCTGAGGGGAGTTGCTGCCTGGAAAGATCAAGATCTCAGTTTTTGATAAGTAAAGCAGCAGAGTGCAGTGAGTCTTTGGCTCTGACACCTGATAGGCTGCCATAATCATGTGACACAGAAATTACGCCCAACGCCCAAGTATCGACCAACAGGTATTAAAGTTTCGACTATCCCATCTTTTCACCATCACCATTTATAAGCTGCTGGGCCTGCAAGTACGGGATCTACGTGACATGCCTCACACAAAGTAGGTACAGCAGGTAGCTTTACAACATGGTATTAATAATACTAATCCACACGCTAACACTGTAGGAGAACCAGGATCTTTTTTTGAAGGGATTGTCTATACTTAAAGGTTTCAGGAAGATATACAGTGAAGGCAGTATATGTCACTCCAATATGAATGGAAACATTTACAAAAAGACTTGCATATTTTATGCTGATGCAGTGATGGAAAATGATCTGCTAATTATTTGGAAATGCAGCATTAGAGTTACTTTTTTCTCTCCTCAGCTTTCTACACATGATTTTCAGTCACTCTCATTCAGTGCTGTTGTCTGCATATTTATTTTCAGTCTCTCCTCATTTCCTATCACATTTGCCACAGTGGGACTGACACAAACAGTGACAGAAAAATCCATGTAGTGTACGCATCACAATGACATTTTCCACTGCCTTGTTGTAGTCGTGTTTGTGTGAAGCAAATTGCCATTGATGTTTATTTTACCCATTTTTGAATGGCTCCTGGCTGCTAAACGTAACACTTCCTGGAACCTGAATCTACTAATCACAGCATTACTGTAACTACCTACCGCACCACCAGGGTGGGAAACACTAGCACTGGAATAAACGCAACTGTAAGAGATGAATTGGTGAAATCTAATCTACACCGTCCAATAACACAAGTTCATTAAACAGTTTTTAATAAAGTGAACCATTTAAGGTGTGTTTAAATTTTTTTATTACAAATTATGCAATATGAGTGAAAGGATTACAGTCACTTCACTATCTAAGTCTGGGAAGGAGGAAGAGCGTAACCATATCTGTCCATTCTGTGCCGCTCCGTTCAGATTACATTTTCCTCTTCAGAGTCTCTCCCTCCATCTGTTGAAATCCTATTTTCATGGCAAACAGTAAGAGACACACAGTCACTCAATCACAACAGTCTGAAGCTGCCAGAGAAAGGGTCAAACAAAAAACGGGAGCAGAATTAAAAATGATGAGGTGGAGAACAGCTTAAAATGGTCTATGTCCGTCAGTGTTTACTTATTGTAGAGTAAAAAAAATGTTAGTCAGTAAAATTAACTTAAATCTTTTGAATCCAAATAACTGATTTGCTATGAAGAAAACATGAGTCAAAAACAACTGATTAAGATAGAACATAGAGGAAGCTAATACTCGTGTCTCTTTCCGTGTCTTTTCTGTTCCTTCCTCACCTTGGCCACTCCCCTCTCTTCGCGCTCACTTTGATTGCTCCCAGGTGCCCGTCATTTCCAAAGCCCTCTTCAGCTCTTTAGTGTTTGTTTTGTCATAGTTTTGCCTCCTTTGAGAGTGAATGATCTGTTCAGTTGTATTTCCTTGCCTGTATGTGTAAATCCTTATTATTAGAAAATGTTTGAACCATCTCTTGGGCTGCGTTTGGGTCATGCATTTTGTATATGCTTCTGAAAATACTAATAGCTTTTTGTAATTTAACCCACCTAATTTAGTTTCCCTCTAGTATAGCAACCTGTACTTACAAACCAGTGTATTTTAAATTACTTAAATGATATTAATATTATTATTATTATTATTACTTATAAACATAGTATACTATAGTATAGTATAGTATAGTAGGTATTTAACTCTTCTCATTATGAACCATTTTTGTAGACTGTTTCAAAAAACCTAGACCTATGACTTTGAAGATTTGAGATGCTGCTTTGGTAACATGATATTGTCTAATTTTTGCTTCAGGGACAAGGAAACTGTCAAACTCAACCGTATCCATGCACAAGGAACGGGAACCAGATGTGAAGTCTGCATGTGCTGTCACAACACCACTAACATCAAAGCAGGCTGCAGTGGATGCTGAGGGAGCAATCATTTGGACAATCAGTCCTATAGCTCACAGCAACATCTCATCCGGGAATAAACCTTCTCATCATAACTCTGATTGACCCACACAGCACTGGGGCAGTCACCACAGTCTCTCTACAGTTCACAGACTGTGAAGCACCAACTGGACTGCTTTGCTTTGCTTTGCCTGCTTCTCGTTAGACACTTCTATTAACTTCCTTCAGCTCTTCTTGCTTAGATGCTCCTAGGAGATATATATACTCCCTGTAGCATGTTCTGACTCTGTCCCAGGGTCTACTCACAGTCTGTTGAGGTGACTTAACGAGCTTAACTTGCTGCTTTCACTGCAAAGCTGTGGTGCTTCTCTGTTCTCATCTCTGAGGGGTACTGGTGGCCCCCAGACCTTGTAACTTAGTCTCCGACATTAGCCCTCCATGACAAAAAATGGCTAATTCAACAGTGGTAGCAACATGGAGGACTCAAAAGATGAGATCTGACTGTGCTCAGTGACATAAATGCAAAAGGATATTTATGGTAAATTACTTTTTAACTTAATTACTGTGTATTTACATTGAGTACCTTGTTACAGCCACAAAGACATAGTTAGAGAAGCAAGGTTGAGATTGTTTGGACATGCAGAGAAGGGATAAGGAACAGCCAAAAGACAATTCATTACAACATTACATACAACATGTAAATCTTTTACAAAGACAGATGCACATGCACACGCCACTCCTGGAGACTTAAAATCTGTTAAGCATCAACATACTCCCAAACCAAATGAGGAATTTCCACTGTCTGAAAACCACCCCAGTGCTACCTGGAGGATACAGTCTAATTATACTAAAAGAACCACATAATCAGCAAAATGCAGAGGACCTGTAGGTATGTGAGTATCCGCACACGGCTAGTGCATCTCTGAGAAACAGACTATTCTCATGTAACAACACAGACCAAAACCCGCACTCATGCATAAAGCAGTGTACAAAAACCAATAAGCACAACTGGTTTCTTTGTATATGGGAAGTGAGGCAAAATAAATGAAACCACCACCACAAGAATAAAAAAAGAAAAGAAGAACAAAACAATAAGAATGTCCTCTATGAAACACAATGGGAGCTTATGTAGGTCATGTATGTCCTGCTGTTCAGCAGCTAAGGACAGGTGTTACCATGGGCCACTCACCTTTGTCCTCGATGCCATCTTCTATCAAATTCTAATTCAAAGCCATTTATTTCTTGTCACCTCTCTAACAGCACTGATAATGTTACTTAATGCAATTATGCAAGAGAACAGCTCTTTGTCCTACTCTGAACATACTGAATTATCTGTCTCAAGAGGGAGAGTCTCTTCAAATCAGTGGCACATCTTTTTCCTTTTATCTGTTTGGGGGTTAATGTGGTTTTAATGAAATCATGGTCCTACTTTTCATGTCATAATGGAAAGTGAGTGAGAAGTGATGGAGAGGTTCAGGTGAAACTGTTTTGTTTGCAAACACTAAAGGATGTACAGAGGACAGTGGCGCTAAATTTGCAATATGCTCAAGTGTAGCCTAAATCTGGGAGATTCATCACTTTACTAGTTATCTAAATCCTTCTAAATGATATACAGTTTTCTGGAATAGCTCAGCGTCTGTCTCTGTGGGTTAATATGGTTTTGATATACTGTTTTAATGCTGCATGAACAGAAAATTGAAGGCAGAACGAGCGAGAGATGACAGTTGCTGAGGGGTTCAATCTGGAGCTGCTCCACTTAACTCGAGGATGAACACAAGAGAGCCAAGGAGAGAGGATGATTTAAGAGAGCCGAAAAGTAATGTGCTACACTCAGTGGACTGCAGTTGCTTCAGTGATGACACCATTGTCACATTAATAGGATCTCATGTATGTATCTGTGTGTGTGTGTGTGTGTGTGTGTGTGTGTGTGTGTGTGTGTGTGTGTGTGTGTGTGTGTGTGTGTGTGTGTGAGAGACAAAATGAGTGAATATATAAAAGAATAAAAGGTCAGTACATCAAGTCAGTACATTGAAAAGAGTCAATAGACAATAGATCAAATAATGCAGGAAGGAAGTGAGAGCAGAGGAAAGAAAACAGAAAATAACAAGGATGTGAAAGAGGTGAGTCAAGGTGCAAGAAAATAAAAATCAGGAAAGGTCAGGTTGCATTTAAACAGAGCGTTATTATAAAAGACATGTGAACTGAATATAACATAGTAACATAGAAAAGTCAAACCCAGAGGAAAATATAAAGAGAGGTTCAAAGGGAGACATTGGAAACTGAAAAGGAAATCTGACCTTGGATTTGTGGCTATCAGATGCACAGACAGGAAAGCCGTAGGTTGCAGCACTCAGTGTTAATCTAAACAGGCTATAATCACATCAGGAGAACTGTAATCATTCTAAAAGCTACAGTTAATACATTTGATTTACATTATCTTTTATGTATATGGAATAGACGAACACATAACATCTTCCACTGCCGAAGCATCAGTGTAATTTAGTGTTACTTGTTCATTTCTGCAGTAGGTTTTTTTTATAAAAGGCTACTGCCTGAAAATAGCAAACACACAAATTCCTCATGTCAGCCAAAGTCCATTGTTCAAAGTAATTAAAACAAGCTTTTTAAAATCACTGCTGCCTGGACCCTGCAGACCCAGACAGGTGTGTTTACTTATTCTGGAGAATTAGACCTCAGGGTGGAGTTTACTAAAGATTAGTAAACTCTGTGAGACAAATGAAAGGTTATCTGCACTTAACATCCTAACGTAGAAAACTAAAAAAAGGATGTGGCTACATATCTGTACATACCTACAAAGTCCTCAGAAGAGGTTGCCCCGTGTGGGTGTACCAGTGCTTTGTTTCCCAAACATGGAAATCTTTCCCATATGCACCCTTCATTCCACATGACATGAACACGGCATAACCCCACTAAACAGCCAAGATGATCTACAAGCTCACTGCAGTATGTGGGAGTTACAGTTCCTGCCAAATCAGCAGCAACATTCTCACTTATTTCTACTTAAAACCTCTTCAACCCCAAAGCCCCATGTACTTCATGCCAAAAGGCCCCCTGTATAGGGGGCTTTGGGGTTGAAGAGGTTAACTGAAGCATAGACATGTTACATTTTATCACTTATGTTGTTTGTCGTTAGTGTTGTGGTAATAATAAGGTCTAAAAGGGATCTAGCATGCACAGTACCAGAACTGTAAAAATGAAGCTGCTAATGAAATTCAGCTATATTTTTATTTTATTTTACTATTTATTCCTGTGCTTCAGTGAAAAGGGGTTAATTCATCCAAAAAACATCACGACAGAACTACGGATTGGCGGAGGAGATGCTCCTGCAACCACAGTTGTCTTGTCTCAAACTTGCTGCCTTCACACCCTTCTGAAACTAAATTTGTCTCCTTGCTTTAACAACAAGCCACATACACAGATACAAGAAAGGCATTATTCAGATATCCTCCATTTGTCACTATGTGTGTCGTCAATTTAAATGTCAGTTTCAGTAACACAACATAGTTACTCATTTCCTCCTGATCATCCAGCCTGTGAGTCACTATATCAACTAGTGAGCAGGTGCTGGTTCCACTGTGATACTATGGGGGGGGGGGTCTTTCTTGTGAAGGGAAATTAATTCTGTTTTGTGTATACACATCAGTAAAATACTAGTGCACATACCATGCATGCACAAACATACACAAACACTTGACAAATACTAATGAGCCACACCCATTCATGCATACTGTATGAAACACAGTGAACTAAAAGCAGAAGAGAGAGATTCTTGTAAAGATAATAATAAAATCCCTTTAAAATGTATCTGCATGATAGAGAAAGAGAGTTAAAGAAATGAAAAACATTTTGACAGGTACGGGCTGGACCTTGACAGAGAAACATGTGGACTTTTTTTGTTATCATCATATTCATTTTTTCTTTTATCAAGCAAATCTCAGTTGCCAAGTAACATTTCCTTGATGAGTGTGTCTAATTTTGTTTTTATTATTCTCTCAAATAGATGTTTTTGAAGGCTTTTGTGCTCATTAATATGTTATTCTTCCTGTTACAGTCCTTCATTATTAAGCATTTAAACAACTGAAATACTACAAAAAACTTCCACTATTACTACCTTGTAGTGACCAGTTAGGATTGGTAAAAACTCACATATAACTGCGAGTAAAGTTCTCCTCCTTTATTACATGTGAATTTAAGCTACAATTACACAATTCAACAACCCAAGTTTATTTGTGTTGTAGTACAGTAAATACTGAGTATGTTTGTCTAGATGTTTTTTCATCAACAAGCTGAAACTGTACCGTGAAAAAGGAATGTAGTGGGTTTGATTCTTCGTCTTCTGCAGCAAGTGTAGTTTTCAAACCATGGATGTATTGTCTGTCTCTCTATATTAGTTGTGTGATAGGCACATTCTTCAGGTAGACAGGACCATAATGAAGTGTTTTATTGATTGATGAAAAAGGAGCAGGATAGAGTGGTGTAATGGCCAGAGCATTGGTAGATAGAAATACATTGCCTGTGTACATTTAGTTGATAGGTTTGTATTCATGAAGCATAGGGTCATTATGTGTATACAGGTCCTTCTCAAAAAATTAGCATATTGCGATAAAGTTCATTATTTTCTGTAATTTACTGATAAACATATATTTTAGATTCATTACACACAACTGAAGTAGTTCAGGGCCTTTCATTGTTTTAATATTGATGATTGTGACAT
>JAUMHF010000002.1:9664571-9683800 GCA_032359275.1 Microctenopoma steveboyesi | reverse complement strand
ACCATGGTTTCATCTGTGTCCAGTTTAAGGTTTTGGACCTTGCTGACGAAGTCCTGTGAGTTGTTGACGTGATGAACAGTGTTTCGTACCAAAGGGGCTAGAATGCTGGCCAAGTGCTTGGCAATATTGTTACTCTGTGTTTTGCCTGTCTCTGGTGTTGCTTACTAAAAAAAAAGCTGTGACTGGACCACATGTGACTTTACTAACATAAAAATACATCTGACGAATTGTAAGGATTGTAGATGTTACAAACATCCTGAGGAAAAAACGTTTTGTGAGATATATTACACATACATACTTTCATATTAGAATTGGTGTTGTACATAATCAACATTATTTTCTGCTCTTATGCTTTCAGATAACAGATATAACGTAGAAAAAAAATTCTAATAGAATTCACATTGATAATGCTTTTAAAGTAATCCAAATATCAACCCCCATTGTAACAAAATGCACTTTATTAAAAGTTCGCTTAAGTAGATTTTTGAATAACAGTAAAGAAAAAATATGTTGTTATGCTATGTGATGTTTTTTTGTTTGGTATAGAATATAGACAGTGGCGTTAAACCACATGCTTTCATTTATAGAAAAGATTATGAGCTTTGTTGTCAACTATGTTGATTTTGTGGTTACATTTTAATGTATTTTCTCAGACATTGCTTGTTTGCAAAGCACCCATATGGTCAAAATTCAGATATAAGAGATAAGACAGGATAAGACTTTATTGATCCCACATCGGGGGAATTGGTGTATTACCACAGCTCCAGACAATACAAGAATATAACAACACAGTATTAAAAAGTATAAAAAGAAAAGTCAACTAAATGAAACAGATGAAATAATGAGATAAAATATAAGAAAGGATAAGATATATACATGTTAAAATATACCTATGATATACCACTTTATTATTTATTATCTAATTTGTAGGCACAAAATGAGACATTATTATGCACCTTCACACATTTAGCACAGACAGGTGTCACATTTATTTATTTATAATTAATGCAGCCATACTTTTCTGCTGACCTTGTAGCTGAGGCACATTTTACAATCTAGACTGGTGTAGATACACACACACACAAAGACACACTCCGTTCTTGCCACATGTGTACCTTTAACATGGTGCTTCACAGTGACTGAAATAAATTCAATTATGCTTCCTGTCAGTGTTTCAATAAAGGAGACAAGCAGTGATGAAGTGAGAGTGAAAGAAAAGGCAGAGGTGGTGAGAACATCATAGGATGAGAGGAAAAAGCCGCACATGCCCCAAAGAAATCATGGCCATTAAACATATAAAGTTAAAAGAGAGGGCAGGAAGGGCGAGACGGCGTGCAAGTGTGGCAATTCAAAGAGGAGAAAACAAAAGACAGATACAATTGTAATGATGCAACAGGAAGATAAGTACCACTCTCATTCAGTCTTTGCTCAGAGCCACACGTTCCCACATTATACCAGCTGTCCCATCTGCACATTTTATTCTCTCCATCTCATTATTCTCACTTGGATTCATAAATATGTGAATGAGCACAACATGAAGCTGCTGTCAGCTCCTGCAATTAACCATAAACCATTATTGACATGACTGGAATCTGTTGGTTACAATTTTGTTCCTCTTTAAATTCATTGAGCCTGGCTAAACGCACACAAACCGAGGCAGTCTCCCTGAAGTTCATTACCCAATGAGGCTCAGATGGGAAAAAGAAAAATCAGATTAGTCTTTGCTTTAAAATTGCATAAAGTGATGGCAACTGAAATTGATGTGTAATTGTGCAGCTCATTTTAAATGTCTGGCAAATAAGCATGAAAGGAAATTGACTTCATGTATGCTAAGCCATTCTTTTAATGCAATATACAGTTTTTAATATACAATAATGTTTTTATATAGATTTAAATCTAAAATTTTAACTGTAAATTTCTACACCGAATTTGTTATCTGATCTTAATGCAATATGATAAATGGAGATTTCACTTTCAAGACTTAATGTCTTATAGTCATTTCCTTTCTTCTCTCTTCTTGTCTGTCTCTTCTTTAATTCGCCTCAAGCAGGCAACGAAATCTCAAACTTTTATATTATCTTTAAATAACAGAGTTGCGGGGAATAAGAAAAATGGTGCAGAGTCATCTCTTACCGATTTCTTTTCCAGCTTCTTATTCCTACCCATATGTTTTAATATAATGTAATATGCACATTCATATCCACAGTGCTATAAAAATGTATCACACCCTAAGCTGTGTTTGTGTTATTTTTGGATGCTATAAAAGCCTCATTATAATGTGCAGTCTGCACTTTCTCTGTGTGAGAAAGAATAATAAGCCTCATACAACACGCAAGCTTATAATGAGATTACAAGTTATAGTGAGAAAATTCAGAATGTAACATTGTCGTGTGGTATAGCTGTGATGAGATCCTCTGTAAATTCATCACATCGAATATAACATGTATATGATTTATGGCACCAGGGCCAGCTCATAGGCGAAGTCTTTGGTCACCTAGGAGGGGGCGCAGCGGGCAGCCCTTAAGAAAAGTTGCTTGCTAATATTGTCGCAGGTTTTTGGGATTGGTTTATGAAGTGTGGTTTCTTATTTGGGCTTTGTGCCTGAAAGAACCCCTCATGATAAAGTGCAAAATTATTAACCCTCCTGTTGTCTTCATGTTTACTATACACCCCTTGACCACCCTTACTAAAGATCTAAACTAAAATTATGTAATTTCATTTTAAATTCAACAAGAAACAACCTGCCATTCACCATAAACTGTTTAAAACCTTTTTTACACAGTTTTCCCTTTTTACAGTTCAAAAACACTGCATTCATTCAGTGGATACCACCCATTTTCATTTCAAGACATATATTTTTGTGTTTTCTTGAATAAGGTACTCTTTTAGAGTACTTGTATGGACTAAAAATGATTTGCAATTGCCCGAAATTAGTTTTGAATGCAATTTACTCAAGGCACTGTAAATAGTCAAAAGTTAACATCATAAACCAACAATACAATACAATACAAAGAGGGCAAGCACTACAAGAGAACAATTAAATAACACAGCCTACCCCCTAAACACATCCCATAACAAAATCTCAGTACCTAGCAGTGGCCTGGTAGCTCAATTGGTTAGGCATCAGACTGGGATGCAGAAGGTGGCAGGTTCTGACTCCTAGTCTATCCCCTACCAGGTGTGTCCCTGAGCCAGCTAGCTCCCTATAAGTCTCTTTAGATAAAAGCGTCTGCCAAGCAAAGCAGTAAAGTAAAGTAGCAGGGACAAGGCAATCAATTAGTGCATCTTTGTTTGTGTGTTTTATGTTGTCTTTAACTGACTCTTTGACTATGATTTTACTTGCCGGGTCAAAAATGCCCCAAAGACAATCTTTGTACTGAAGTTGTGTGCAGCCTCCATGAAAAAATGAAATAATGTCAATATTTCCATTTTTCCAATATTTGGCCAACTTTAGGAAGAGTCATACAATTTCAGGCTGAAAAAACAACATTTAAGGGGTTTTCTCTGCTGTTAAACACAGTTTCAAGTCATAAATGACACAAAGACAACGGGAGGGTTAAATAAATCTGGGGGGGTGGGGGGTTAGGTGGTGAGTTGAGCCACCTCTGTGTAGCAGCACTTTAACTTTGATATACAAAAAACAAATTACAATGGTATAATGATCTACTTTAAATAATTGAGGCAATTATTTCCATCAGGTTAATATTAAAGCTGAATTATTCTTTTAACTCCAATCAACATAAGCAATTATCTAGTCACTGTTTCGTGTTAATCTACTTGATCTAAAAAAAATGTATTTTCAACACAAATTTAATTTGTTATATTTCCATATGACATAAAAATAAAAAATATAAATGTAAAAAGTTAATTATTAATTTTATGGAAGGGATTTAACAGAATTTTTTTTATTGCTTTACCCAAATACAGTAAATAAATAAATGTGCTTTTATAGAGTCAAACGTAAACATAAACAATACAGATACATAATACTGTACAAATTTAGTAAGAGAATAATGTCCCTGTGGTAATAATGGCATAAAACAAGTTTAATAGGAGAGTCCTCCCTAATCTTAATCCTAAGAATAGAAAAATGAATCCGATAGTCCATTTGAAACTTCTGTATCACATGCTCTTCATGTCATCCTTGAGTAATTTATCTGTATAATTCAAAATGTATTTTTCTGATATCAGCCTGTCTGGTGTGAACATTTTGTCATTATTTTGGGTTGTAGACAATTTTTTTGAGAAATGCAATTTCAACATGACACATTGAACCCTTGAAAATTGTGAGAACCTTTCTATATTTCCTTAACTCATGTTCTTTTATAGTCCATACGTGCATGTCAAGTATCATATACTTAATTATGCTGTATTTACACCATTTGGGATTTGTTATTTTTACAGTATCTATAATAAGCTTGTTAAGAGTGTTTTTGTTTTATGCTCTACCTTAAGTAATAAAAATAAAAGTGTTAAAATCGAACTTGTCTAGTCTGTGAGGAAAAACTTTCAGATGAAAATTTGCCAAATTTCAACCTGAACATCGAGATGTGGTTCAGCCTACTAACAAGCCAACGTGACTCTAGAGTTTAACCTGAAAAGAAAAATCAGCAGACATCAATAAAAAGACAGCCCAGCTCACCTCTCTGGAGTTCAACCTTGAGCACTTTCAGATGTTTTTTTAACTTATGTACTGTATGTGTGCCAGAAACATTCAAAGCGCATACTGTACATCTTCAGTTTGATATGTACTGAAAGAAAGCAAATATCTCAACACAAACACGAGTAACTACAGTTGTTCCACAAAAGGTGGTGGCACATATTTTAGGGGGAATATAAGAAATAGAAAGAGCAAACTAAGACAATAAAAGAATGTAATTAAATGAAACACCTTTATTTTTTGTAGTGCTTTGATTTAATGCAACAGCCAGACAACAAACCAGGCAACAGCCTGCTAACTATACTTGCTGCTGCTGCAGAGCTAATGATGACATTTAGAGGCACAGCACCTCTAGACTACACCTCTCTCACCACAGTTTTCAGTTTTGGGTAATGTCAGAACAGCAACAACACACCACCTAACAGTTATACAGCTTTATATGCTGACAACAACAACTGGCTCTTGTTAAAAAGGTAATTTAATCATCCATGTAATGCAGAAGTTGTTTTTTTCCTGTATTAAGAAAAAAACAGATAAGACAGACTACATTATGTTTGCTTCTATTTTAAATGTACCTACTGTTTTGCATTCATAGGATATGACATGAACCTCAGTTTAAATTCAGTTTAGTTTGAATTGCTGATGTGAACAACTATTTAGCTCAAGTACTATACTACCGGCTTGAAGCTATACTTGTAAAGAGGCTGCAGATAACTTGTCTTTTTTTCCCACTGAAAGTACAGCAAGTGGTCCCCTCAATCAGAACTGGAAGTATCTGCAAAAATGCAAATGACTGACCAGGATGGATTTGATGTTCAAAGGCTGAAATGTTTTTCCCAACACAAACAGAAAGAGCAAAGTGCACTTTGTTACCTAATTGGTGACATGCAATATAATTTGCTGCCCAAAAACATATACAGAGGTATTTGTAAGTACTCAGAGTGTGAGGTTTGTCAACACTGTTGGTTACAAGGCTACAGAAAGCTACAATTCCTCCTCACAATATATGTAACGACATCAGGAAAGGAGAGGACTGAATATCAGAGGAGGCCACAGTCTCTTAGGAATTACATTTTAATCCACGGCTTTAATTAAAGGCTCATTTGAGTCACTGGTAAAAGGGATTGTGGCGATCAGAACTCAAATCAAAACATTTGATTTCTCAGTTGGACTCTCTAACGAAGAGATTTACAAGTCAGGCACAACAAGGAGATGACTGGGCACAGCCGTGCATTTAAGTGTGTATGTGCGTGTACACGAATGTTTTGAAACCGAACTCACAACTGCCTTTATATTGTTGATTCAAGCAACCTCTCTGCCACAAACAAAGCAGCGACTGCTGCACACAAGCACGCTCTGCATTCACACACACACAGAACAGGAGCCTATTTATGTTTTTTTTGTTGTGTATGTGTGTGCTGCTTCCTACACTAAAGGGAGCTGGAGCAATTTACCTCTGACACAGTCTGCAGAGTCAGCAACCCACACATGCATACGTACACACAAGCGCATTGTTTACAGCCTGAGTTCTTTGGCATACTTACAGAGGTAAGGAGTCCACAGTAGTGGAGATAGTGGGCTTATAGAGAAATTCTGCTTTAGCAATCACATCAAGAAGGACAAGAGAGGAAGACATACAGTGTTCCAAACAAATAAGGCCTCAGTGGGAGATGAAATATACAACAAAATATTTAACTTAGACTCTTGTTTATCGAGCTAGGCGGGCTAGCGTGCTATTGAGTAGACAGACTCTTCTTGACCGGCTAAGAATCTTGGCGGCGGTTTTGATGATGTGGGTGATAAACTGTCTAAGAGCAAGGATCAAGGTTCAGCAGTTGGCTGCGTGGTCAACGACAAGTTGACCACGGAGACCCACCCACATCCCACTCAACATCTGCGCTTCCACGGTAGAGGCCGTAAAGAACTTCAGTTTCCTCAGACGGCCTCACCTGGACCACCAACACCACCTACATCATCATACGTCTACACCAGCAGCACCTCCTTGCTGAGACGTCTGAAGCAGGCCCACCTCCCTTCTCCCATCCTCACTGTGTTCTATAGGGGCACCACAGAGAGCGTCCTGACCGTCTGCATCTCCGTATGGTTTGGAAACTCCAGAGTGGCCGACCAGAAACAACTACAAACTTTTTGCACCACTGCATGGACAGTGGACAATCTCATTTGCCCAAATAGGACTGTCTCGTTGCTACAGACTGAACAGCACAGTCACTTTAAACTGCTGATAACTGACATTTGTTTAATGCACAAAAGAACGGTTTGCTCACTGAATAAGCTGCAGCCACATTGTATCGTCTCTAGATGTACATTATATAACATAGAGAGATAACAATAAAGTTTACTTTGATTTTGATTTATTTCATTACTTTTTTTTAACCTTTAAGTTTTAATTTCTTCAAATGATAATTATTAAGGAAACATATTTTGAGAAACATTCAGAGGTTTATTTAAAGGGAAACAATATGGGGCTGTACAGATTTCTGAAATGCAGGGCAGTACTAAAGAACATAAACATTACCTTGTTTAAATGTCATGATTTTAAGTGCTTTTTTGGGTGCGTTTAAAGCGCGGCGAAGCTGTATGTGACAGACATCATAACAGTCCAGCAACATTAATCAAACCTGCAAACCACTGATGTTTGTGCTAGATTTAATATAAACTCTGTGAAATGTAAAACATTAGAGATTGTAGAAACAATTAGGCCATTGTTGGACTGTTGAGAATTTACAGTACAGTAACATCATATTTTTAAATTATTTTACGCTACATCTACCACAGTCTAAACAGCTCTCAACATTTAGCTTAATCTTTCCATCAGCTATGTATTTTTACCTTGACCTTCTTGTCTCACTCTCATTCTTCTTGTTCTATCTCAACACAGACACTCACGAGCAACACAAAAAAACACAGAAATCTTCTGAATTATTGAAGCAGACAGGCGCCTCTCTCACGAAACAGACACACACACACACACACACACACAGACATAACCAAAGGAAACTTGAATGCACATCCTTGGGGGATAAGAGCAGATAATGACCAATTCAATCTGACATGGTTCTAGAGAACATACACATCAGACAGAGAAAAAGGACAGACAGGAGGTAAAGGTGAAAGCACGGACAAAAAGGAAAAGAAAGGCACAGAAGGAGCAGAAGAAAACTGATATAAGAGCAAAATAATACAGTAAAAAATCCAGTGAAAGGAAGGAAATAGAAAGATGATGGGAGAGGGAAAAGAGAATTTTTAAGTTTGGAACAGGCAAATAGATGTGCAACATCCTGCATTACTAAGACTAAGAAGGAACTTTGATGCGTCATGTTGTTAAAATATCCATTAGGAAGAATTCGGATTCCAACCCATGGACATTTTTACTTTTATATTTACATTGCAAAATGAATGTAGAAAAAGACAAATGCATCACTTGAATAGATTTCTGATTACACTGCTGAAAAAAATAAATCTCATCACCAATTATGTTATTGCCTGTCAATTTTAAGATACTGTATTCAGGACAGCTAGAGACTGTAAATTATCATTACTACAGCGCTGCATGCAGCGTAATGATGATAAATGATTCAGTTAATTAAGTCCCATTAGATTTTTCTTGGACACTGTTTAATATTCATTGACTGTAAAACACAGAAGTAAATAGAAATTGTGATGAGATGGCAGAAAGTAAAAAAATGATAGTGGCATAATGTAACTTCCTTTTGCACAATATGGTCAACATTCATTGCATATTGAAGTCTTCAGCAAGACAAAAAAAGACAAAAAGCTATAAAGCTATATGCATCGTTAACAGAGATCTTAATGATAATTTTTCAAACTTGGCAATGCGTTTTGTTTCTGTTTCACCATGAAAAACACCATATCACATTCATATCTTTCATATCATTCATATATCATTTTTAGTCATATTCTACTAATTTGGTGGATACCTACATTATGTCTACAAAAATATTATATTATATTACATTGCAATGAGTGTGTAATATATATTATATATTACATATTATATATTATATGTATTATATATTGTTTCCATATACGTTGTTTTGTTACAATAAAAATTTTCAATAAAATTTTTCATATAGAAGACGCACTCAGTGATATTTGTGAAGTGAAACAAAGTTTATTGGATTTACAGAAAGTGTGCAATAATTGTATAAACAAAATTAGGCAGGTGCTTGAGTTTGGGCACTGTTGTCATTTTATTGATTGATGAACCTTTAGAACTAATTATTGAAACTCAAATTGTCTTGGTAAGCTCAGTGACCCCTGACCTCCATACACAGGTGAATCCAATGATGGAAAAAAGTATTTAAGGGGGTGGGGGGCAAGTGCTCTTTGAATGTTCTCTGAAGAGTAGCAACATGGGGTCTCACAACAACTTTCACATGACTTGAAAACAAAGACCGTCACCATCATCGTTTAGGGGAAGGACACAGAACGCTGTCTCAGAGATTTCAGCTGTCTGTTTCCACAGTTGGGAACATATTGAGGAAATGGAAGACCACAGGCACAGTTCAAGTTAAGGCTCGAAAAATCTCAGATAAACAAAAGCAATGACTGGTGAGAACCGTCAGAGTCGACCCACAGACCAGCACCAAAGACCACAAACATCATCTTGCAGCTGACGGAGTCACTGGGCATCGTTCAACTATTCAGCTCACTTTACACAAGGAGATGCTGTATGTGAGAGTGATGCAGATGAAGCAAAGCATGCTTCAAGCTGCCTGCTTATGGCTCTGCTCTTTTATACCTAACTCATTTAATAGCCTCCACTGGGCAAATCATAGCTTTCCAACCATGCCCCTCTGCCAAGTTTTTATCTCTCACAGGCCATTTCTACAGCATCCTCGCAAGAAACAAAATTAACAAAATACACAATCTGCCGTGTTGACTAAAATACAAGATCACACTCTAGATTAGTGCCAGCTATGTTTTCAGAAACTATGCAATGATTTCCTTAATGGTATTTCAATTGCCAGTCTGTTCCTGCCTTTAGCTGCCCTTTAGCTTGCCTCTTCAAAGTCACGTTTGTGATATTTCTCTTTACGTCCACGGAGTTAAGTTATAAATGTTTACTCTCAAAAAACCTTTGCTAGACACTTGTATGTTTCCAGGTCTAATGGGAATGTCCAGTGTCAGTCTGTTTACAACTTTAAATCATTATTTCTTATTGTAATTAAAAACTGTATGTGTATCTTTTTTGACGTGGTAATTAATAAACTACTTTTACATCTGTCATAGTTTTCTACCGTCAGTGTAACCGAAGATGACATATATGAAATACAGACCTTGGGTTGAACCAAAATTAATGAATACAAGCCGTTACAGTAAACACTTAAACCTTTGAGTATGAAACCGCTTGAGGAAAAGGTTATCTCCAAGATGCTTTAAAATCTGTTACTGGATGTAATCGCTGAAGATGCAGGATTAGGGAAAAAATAAGCTGAATCCACATGGATCTTCATACACACAAAGACACATACACACATAAGAGAAATAAGTTATAGTAAATGGCAGCCCCACAGAGACTGTCAGAGCTCAGCAAAGAAATGACTGCTGATAAAAGATGACAATATCTAATCCTCGTCGAGGGACTCGGCTGAGACAAGCTCTCTGTCTCTTTTATACATTCTGAAAGCAGGCAGAGCTTTGGAGCTGGCGCCACACAAGCAGGCAGCCAGGCATATGACGCTTAGAGAGAGAACATTTTTACACATAGATGGAGATGTAGATCCAGAAATATTCCTCACAAGTAAAGGTGCCTGCTTTCCTTGACAGCACTTAGGCAGTAAACAGCAGTACTCCTTGTCAGCACTTCACCGAAAAAGAGCGAACAAGTGAGACTGGGAGTGATGGAAAAAGAGGAAGGAGGCAGGGGAGAGGTAAAAAGCCTTTGAAGAGAAATAAACAATGAGCTTAGCAAATCACCTGCGAGGATTCAAAACAGTTGGTGACGTAATGGAACGCGATATGGAACAGTCACGTGACCTCTTCCGCTCAAAACAGCACTCGGAACAATGCTTTGAATAAGGCGTTCCACATAGGTTTCAGTACGTACCGGAACACTGCCATCACTAATGTTAACTAAATCTACAAGCTCTCATTCAGTTAACAAAATTTATATGTTTGTGAACAAAGAACTAAACATGTGCTGTGGGTGATTGTAGTGGGTGACTTCCCTGTGTGGCCGGGGAGATGGCCATCACAGGCTCTGTTGGGATGCCATAGCTCCTCACCTTTTTCTTAAAGGATAGACAAACCATAAGGTGTCTTTCTTTTGCCTGCTCCAGTCTTATTATTTGGTCACTCCCCAAAGCTCATGACCACTGGCTAGAATGGATTCAGCAACTGTTAAACTTTCTCACACATCAGCAGCAGAGGACCGTGGCCTTGGTCTCTGTGGTGCCAGCTGACACCTTAGAGAGCGTATACTTGACTGCAAACTAACCTTGTACACGGTGGAGGTCATGGTCTGGTTAAGCTAAGAGAACTACATCATCATCCCAAGGAAACATGCAAGACGGAGGACACTCTTTAAGCATTGCTGAGGATTGGAGAGTCTTTCAGTGAAAGTCACAAACAGAAACAGTAACAAGGCAGAGCCCTGGCAGACAAAACAATTGCCAAGAACGTGTTCGACTGTGGCCGCAGATGTTGAGCATACTTTGATTGTTCTAGAAAAAGATGGACCTGTATGTTTGTCTATGTGAGAAGGCCAGGCAATTTTCATATTTGTGTTCACTTTGTTGATTACTTAAATTAATGTTGTATACTGAATATGCTACAGGCTAAATTATATATTTTTTATTTATTAACAGTAATGTTCTACTAATTCTATTCACAGGAACAACAGGAGAGTAAAAGCCAAGTTACATTTTCACTTAACTTGCACCTGAAAACACCAGCAGCATATTGAAGGTCATTCTTATGGAAGACATGACAGGCACATCAAGTGACAGATATTTTCCAGGGGAAGATGGTGAAAATCACTTGAGTGCTCTTCAGCAAAGCTCCTAATTCGCATGTGCTCCAATGGAGCTACTCAGTTGCCAAAAGATCACAAGATGATTATTTTATGCAGCTTCCAAGTTTCAATAGTTGTATAATCAGGACATTCAAAGAAGAGCATTGCTCTCACTAGAACTACACTGTGTAAAATGAATCCTAAAAATGTAATTAAAGAATAAAAATGCTAATTAGGTCTTATCGACATAGAATGTGAAGAGAAACTGATGACACTGAAGAGCAGGATCTTAACAAGAGCTAAATGTAACAGATGATTTACACAGTATAAGAACCAAAATAGATTAGGAGAAGCAGTGCTTAAGGATTTAAGCTACTTATCATCTTATTTACTAGAGTTTATTATTCATATTCACTGAACAGATTATAATACAGTAGGTGGTGTAAAAAAGCACATTTGATTTGATAAATGTTCTTTTACTTTCGAGTTTATCCACAAGGAATTCACAGTCCTTAAGAAATCGTTGCTTCCTTGCTGCAATTCCCTGACACATATTGAGTGCATTTCATCACTTGTCTTTGCTAGCTATAACTGAAAATGTGGAGATGGAAAGCGAAACCATTGTTCTGGTAGAGTACATATTTGTTTGTGGTGAGATGCATGTGGCTTGTTGGATCCGTCCTTCAGAGACACAGCCTTGATTTGTGTTTCTTCTGCAACTTTCAATAGGCTTTAAGGTAAGCTGGATTACTGCTGACCACTAGTGAAACACACTGAAACTCAAAATGAGGTGGATTTTTGATTTTTCTTGACTCCCAATATCCTTTAACCAGCAGGTTCTCTCACCCAGCTGCTTGTAGACATGGATTTTCTTTGAAAGGATTCCTCTTGACTCCCGCTACAGGCTCATTGACACTATACGGTATCAAGACTTTAAGAAGTTTTTATTGTCATTTTGCGTTACACGTGAGGAAATTTATATCGGTGACCCTCGGCTTTGGCAAGGCAAATTAAAAAACATATAAAAATCCCACAGAAAAATTTAATATTACAGAGAATTTTAAAAAACACAAAATGCATTGGTCAGTGAATAAAGGGACAAGTCAATGGAAAAAGTGACAATTTTTCAAGGCTAAATATTAGCAATTTACTGTACAGAGAAGACAAAAAACAAGCAGCACCATGTTGTCCAGCAGCAGTCATTGAAGGTGTATGTGTGCAGAGGCTGGTATATCAGTTATTCTAAGGTTAGGGTTGTATGTGATGGTGGGTTTGGACGAGAGTATCTTTGCAGGGTGTGATGGATTTGACGGCCCTTGGGAAGAAGCTGTTCCTCAGTCTGGCCGTATGGGTCTTAATATTCCTGTACCTTTTTCAGAGGGTAGCGGTACCAACAGTCCATGGCATGTACTTTACTATACCTGGCAGACGCTTTTATCCACAGGAGTCAGAAGAGGTTTTGAACCTGCAACCTTCTGCATCCGAGTTTGATGCTTAATAATCATCCATCAATCCATTTTCCTTATCCACGTAAGGGTTGCAGTGGGTGCTGGAGCCAACATGATGTAACCATGCACAATTGATGATTAACCTAACATGCATGGCTTTTGGATGGTTGGAGGAAGCTGGGGTACCTGGAGAGAACTACACGCCAGAAAACTGTGAATTACAGTTTTCTGGCGTGTAGTTAAGGTAATTATTTTGTCCATTCCAGTAATATAAGATAGATAGATAGTTCCATAAACTCGGCAACCTTTTGAAGACGCAGTGAACTTATTCTTAGGATAAAACCTCATTTGCTATGCTTCCAAGAGGATTTTATTCATACAACCCCTACTCAGTATTGACTGCATGTCATATAAAGTAAATAATAGTCAAATATTCTAGATCAAAGTCTTCTTAATTTAATTGTGTGCTCTTAATGAAATCTCTGGTGCACCAAAGTCATTTGGAAACCTAGTCCCTGTATTGTGTATGACTTCAGATGCATCATACCCATGTAGAGACAGCATTACAGTAGAAAAGGTCATTTATTAGGTATTTCAGGTATGCACTTTTCCTATGCCACCCTAAAACCATTTAGATGTCAACTTACTGTTTTGCTTGGCATCATAAATCAATTTTGTTTGAACATCAACTCACAGACTGATGTCCAGAGGTTCTCCTTGATAATTCTCTGGTAGAGTTATTAAAATGTGTCTGAATTTGCAAAGCATCCCTTCATGGTCAGTCATAGGTGTGATGTTCTTAATATAATCCTTTTGTGTTTGGTTTGTACTAATAGGACACCTTCAACATTGGACTGATCAATCTATAGAACATTCTCCTACAAAGTGCGGGCATCATTGTATTGTGTGTTGTAGCAGAATAAGACTGGTCTTAATTTTCTTCTGGGCTAGCAGGGATTTTTTTCCTTCATCCTCTTGCATGGATGATGTAATGTAAAACCCTCGTAATCTAACCGTTGTAACGATTTTTGCTGACACTAGGAAACCTGCGTAAGCAGTGGGCAAGTGTAATAGAAGGCAGTTGTGATAAAGACTTGTGTTGACTTCTAGAGTAGTCCCACTTGGGGAGTGGTCCCTTATCTTGTTTAGACAGAATGCTGACTCACATGAAACACATGTTTAAGAGATTCTGTATAACCAAGAAAAGAGGTCTGACTTCGGAACTTGCTTTGTTGAATGAAATCTGTATAAGTTCAACAGTATCACTGTTATACAAGTTTAATGAATTCTATGGAATCAAATCTATGAAGACAGTTTGCAATATCTAATTTCTCTCTAAAAAGTTATCTACTAATTTCCACCACAGATGGCACTTTTACCCCTGGTGATTAATGGGCCTTTTTTGAGGAGAGAGAGGCCTGGAGGTCCTGTTTTCCTTAGATATTTTGTAACTCACTAGCTGAGTTTTCACCATGCTCATAGACTAATTTTTTCAGCCACTTCTGAGAAGATTCACTATTGTTCTGAGTCTCCCTATTTTGTAGATAGTGTTTGTCACTGTAGATATAATTTTGTAACCCTTTCAAAAAAGGTTGATTGTTTTTTGGATGGAGTAACTAATAAGCCCAATACAGCTTCACAAGTATATCTCCATTCACTTCTAAAAATACAACAACTATTTAAAACATATAATTTGTGTTTGCTCACTTTGTCATTAGTGTTGATTTGAATTACACAAAAAAATAAGGACAGCATGATATATTTTTCACAGCTTGTATGCACAGAACATCATAGAAACATCTGACTGGCCTTAGACAAGACACTGAATTTCAGCCAAGAAACAACAACACCAAAACAAAATAATTATTGTAGAAATTTATAAATGCATGTTTAACTACGACAATGGCTTCAACAATTGTCCAAATTACTTTTGATTAATGTCGGAAATTCCTAAATTATCTTTTTTCTTCACATAGCAAAATCACCAAAATACATAACTTACATGATGGTCTCCAAAATTACACAACTTAGTTACTCTAAAGATGCACCGCATCTGTTGAGTTTATTGTATAGCTTCTATAGTTTTGTCACACAAGAAAAATTACAGTAATGTTTCCTCACAATTTAGCAGAGAAAATTATGGCACAGTAATCCCTATTCACACAATTGAATTGACACAAAGACAGTTTGACATGCAAGGTTTAGTTAAATTGGTTCTGCTTCATTCTTTTCCACTGTGCATTTTTTACTTTTTCCTGTTCTCTGCTCTGTGTCTGAAGAGTCATACAGGGATTTATCCCATGGAGATATTCTCCTGCATAGCGTTTATGTAACAGACACACAAACAGAAGCGAGAAGCTGACTGTGATTGATATTGTTTGCGTTATAAACACTTGCGCCACACATCCCTGCTCTCCCTTCATGTCTCATTACATTGTTGCCCGTGACGCTTGTCACGGCGACAGAACGGCTGTCACCCCGATACAAAGACTGCTGCTATGACAGGAAAAAAAGCTAGAAAGAATACTTCTCCTAAGGCTTTCCAGATGAATGAGAACAAGTAATCATTGTGGAGGTGGAAGAAGATATCTGCTCTGCTGCTGCTTTGGCATCACTTCAGTTTGTGTAAAAAAAGAAAATATCACAAAAGTGTTGGTCCACTTAATGTGGTTGTGGTCACAGTTGCTGAATAACCCACTTGACATGTCAAATCAAAATAAGTGCCCATTTTTTACTGACAAACTGTTTAAGTGGGCACTATTATTGTTACAGATTACTCAGAGCACCTGTCTAAACCTCTCAAGTTAAACCCTCGGAGAGGCTTGCTGCTTAGTGAGATAACCAAAACAAATCTGCATTTACAGCAGAGCCTGTATAAATATTATCAAGCTCCAGTATGTCCCTGACTGATTCCTGACTGGGATTCCAACATCTGATGTCAGAGACTGGACAAAAAGCTAGATATTGCCGGATCTCTTCCGTCCTTATTACAAATTCACTGCTTTTATAAGAGTTCAGGCTTCAAACATCATAAAGGGCTTAGAAGACCTGTGTTTTTACCACCCCAGCACTGAAACGGCCACTGGAGTTTCTTTGCTGTAATAATAAAAGTCAAAGAAAGATTGATGAGTTGATGCATGTTGCATAATAAAGAAAGATTGAGTGCATGAGAAACACGTGGTGAAGATTGTAAATAGAAACATTTCATGTCATGGCTCTGAGACATTGTCATGTCTCTATTAACATTTAATGATAATGCTTCAAGTAAAGAGTTGTGACCTCACATTACTATGTTGTGAATAGTGCACAGTGCATTTGCACTGGCTGTGTTTACTAGTTTCTGGGGCACTGCATCTAGAGAAACATTTGAGGGCCTGTAGTTTGGTGTGTCTACTATTAGAGCGCTGCCTTGAGCATGTCAGCTTATTTAACAAAAAGCTGGATCTTCAGGTTGAAGACTAATGATTAATTCATCAGACAATACAAACAGACTCCTGTGTTTCACATGGACACACAGTAAGAAGAGAAGGAGAAGAAAATGACATTTTAAGGTTTATTACCTAACAAAGGGGCTGTACTTATTTTTGCTGAGTACTGTAGTACTCAAAGATTTGCTGCCTGTCCCACAAGTGACTCAGTGGTCAAAAATGAGGTAATTCTACTTTTAAATTTGGCCATATGTGTGTGTGTTGTGCACATGTTAGATTGGAAAAACGACAACCTGTAGGCCTTTCGTAACTTTCAGCTCTGAACTAAACTTCTATATCAATTGTGTTTTTGTAGCAAATCATTAATGGCATATCAATAATAGATAACTCAACAGAACACAACATATCTTTGTAAAGAAGAAAGCCTATATTTATAAATGGAAACTGGCAAGGAAGTGTTTGGGCTGGGTGGAGTGCATATAATGTGGAGGATTGAGAGTTCTGTGTAAGCTTAGTTTTATGACGTTAACAAAAAGTGGAAATTATAACTGTGATGTGTATATATATATATATATATATATATATATATATGGTGATCTGATTACTGGCAGGGTGTAGGTATTAATTGCCCCGATCTTGTTCTTCCCATTCAGCTGACTTTCCTTACTCGATACAGGTATTTGGTGGTTGCTGCTCTCCTGGTTGCCTCTTCAAGGTTCCCATTTGCTTGCGGGATTCCAAGGTATTTGTAGCTATTCTCAATGTCTGCTATGTTGCCCTCTGGGAGTGGGATCCCTCAGTTCTGACTACTTTGCCCCTTCTCATCCGACTACACTTATCCAGCCCCAATGACATTCTGATGTCATTGCTGTAGATCCTGGTGGTGTGGGTCAGTGAATTAATGTCTTGTTCACTTTTGGCATACAGCTGTCATTTATTGTAGAGGAGGTGGCTGATGTTTGCCCCATTCTGTAGTAGGTATCCGTAGCCAGTCCTGTTGATGATCTGGCTGAGCGGGTTTAGGCCTATACAGAACAGCAGTGGGGACAGGGCATTTCCTTGGTAAATTACGCACTTAATGGTAACCTGTGCAATCGGCTTGAAGTTGACCTCTAGAGTTGTTTTCCACAGCCCTATTAAATTCCTAAAGAAGCCTCTTAAAGTCCCGTGGATCTTGTATAGTTCCAAACATTCTGGGATCCATGTGTGCGGCATTGAGTCATTGGCTTTTTTGTAATAATTCCGGGCGGTAATCAGGTTGGTATGTCTGGTCTTACAGTCTTAAGTGACTGTTCTATCTACCAGTAGCTGATGTTTTGCTCCTCTGGTGGCTCTACTAATTACTTTCTGGGTCTCGCTCATGTATTGATTCATGTGCCTACTCATCTTAGCTGCTATGATGCCTGATAGAAGCTTCCATGTTGTACAGAGGCAGGTTATTGGCTGGTAGTTGGATGGGACCGGTCCTTTCTGAGGGTCCTTTAGTATCAGGACTGTCCTGCCTTTGGTCAGCCATTCTGGGTAGGTCCTATCCATTAGCAGCTGCTTCATCTAAGCTGCCAGGCACTTATGGAGTGCAGGTAATTTCTTTAGCTAGTAGGTGTGAATCATGTCAGGACCTGGTGCTGTCCAGTTCTTCATATTTGAGACTCTTTCTTTGATGTCTGCCAATGTGATGGTTACTGGGGCTTGTTCAGGGAGGTTGCTGTGGTTTGCCTCAAGGTCCACTAGCCACTGTGCATTGTTGTTATGTGATGCTTCTTTCTCCCATATGCTCTTCCAGTATTGTTCAGTCTCCAGCCTTGGTGGATCCATCCACATACTATTACCCTGCCACTGAGATTACACCTTGGATGGTTCATTAGAGAAGGTCCAGTTTATTCTCCTGGCTTCTATATCTCTGGTGTACCTCTTCAGATAGGCAGCCAAGGCTGTAAGTATCTGCTTGGTGGTTTCTAAGGCCTCAGCCATAAACAGTTTGTTGTACTTCTTAGGTACCCCTTTTTTATCACACCTTTCTGTAGTTTTGATTGCTGGCTAACTTCCCTCCATGCTGCCTTGATTTTAGCCTCTAACCTTCTCTTCCATGGGGGGTATTGCTCCTTGCAGTTGTTGTTCATCTTATAGCCAAGTACCTCAAGGATCACTACTGCTGCAGTGTAGATCAGCTGGTTGGTGTCAGTGATGGTTGTAGTAGGGAATGTCTGTAGTGCTGCATTTTTGTCAGAATCCGAAGACTTTTATTGCCATTGTCATAGAGCGCAGCTCTCTACATAATTCTGTAGACTTTCTGAGGGTATGTCACGCATTCTTGGTAATCAATGTTTTTTCCTAAATTTCATTTATGATCTTATTTCTCAGGTCAGCTCTTCTTGTATTTAGCCTACTAGGCTTGTTGCTCTTGGGGCTTGGTACCCAATCTCCGAGTGTGGGGATGATGATGATGATATCTCCCCTCCGACCTGTCATCCTGGCTCCCCCTTGCCGTAGCATCTGTGTTGTACTTCACTGATCTCTAGTTTTGATAGCAGTTATTTATTGTGGCGCGAGCCATGCTGCAGCCAGTTTTACGTCGTCTCTCTCCTTGTGCATCTTTTTCGTTAATTTACTTAGTTATACTTTACCTTTAATTATTTTTTAGTAACTCATTGATTAGTTAAGCTTAGTTTTGATTTGCCCTCTCAAATCATGTTGTT
>JAUMHF010000002.1:9650722-9664471 GCA_032359275.1 Microctenopoma steveboyesi | reverse complement strand
CAGGCCATCCCACATACCAGGTGTGTCCCTGAGCGAGACACCCAGCGCTAGCTCCCCGAGCGCCTCCTGTGGCTGCTAACTGCTCCCCCCAAGTAGCATTTTTTTTAAATGCAGAAGAACACATTTCACTGCAGGTTGTACACTGTATAATGATGTATGTATTATCAACCCATGTTGCCTCAAGATTGTGTAAACATTGTCAGGGGGTGGGGGAGTCAGGACACAAATGCACACTAACTAAAGGCAGGTTACAAAATAAGGAATTTGGCACGGCCAGCTCATCGTCTGCTTCCGGGAACAGCCCCTGTCTCGCTCCGGCTTGGCTAGGTGGGTGGTTGATGTCATCAGGTGTCCATTGTGGGGTTCACGCCCACTCCAGCAAGAGCATGGCTACATCCTGGGCGGTGTTCCGCGGTGCCTCGCTGGCCACAATATGCCGGGCTGCCTCCTGGTGGTCCCGCTGCACCTTTTCCCGCTTTTATCACCTGAACCTGGCTCCTGCCCCATCCGTCGGCGTTTGCGTCCTGGGTGGTGTCCGCCTGGCCCCTCCCACTCTTCCTAGGATAAAACCTTTTTGAGATAATCAAAAAGACACAGAAGAATACTAAAAGGGAACCATGAAACTGAACCAGATATAGATTGACAGAAAAGCCAAAACAACAGGGAACCTTAACCTAAACCAGACAAACCATGACAAAATATTTTGTTGTACTTATGGTGTTTTGTTGTCATGTGACTTTGTGTATGTGGAATAATACTGTCCACTTTGTATGTTCCATGGCTTTGAAGAAGCACACCACTCTTTGCTTTGCCCTATATCTATTAGTATCAGAGAACATGCAACTTTTCAGGCATAACACCACACATAATTTATATTTCTGTTATGTTAAAATAACACTGTTTGCTTAATAGGTGCTGGGCTGGATTACTGAGATCTGTATGGCATTGAAAACCATTCATGAAAAAGGGTTGTTTCAACAAGATCTGACGCCTGAGGTATTGCTATTGATTTGTTAAATTTTCCATTTTTATCATCAGTAGGAAATAGAATATTTTTGAATTCTGAAAGTATAAATTTATGAGAAAATTTGTGAACCTTTCTGTTTTTGTAGGACATACACTTCACAGAATTTGGAATGGTGTGCTTAAGTGGATATCAAAAAATCTATGAAAAGTATTGTACTTTTTTAATGACATACATATATACTATACATATATATATATTACTGGCATTTGCAGTTTATAAGGCTACAGTAACGTAATTCTTGTTTTTGACAGTTCAAAAAACATGCAATCAGCAACAAAGACCGATTCAATGCAAACAAGTTACCTGGCACCAGAGGTCTACACAGAAGGCACCTACAATGCTAAAAGGTAAAAATTTAAGCAAACCATGGAATTAACTTGAACCAACATTAAGGTACCTTTTAATACCTTACCTTTAAAATAATTTTGTCATATACACTACGAGTCAAATGTTTGGACACATAGGCTTTACCATTATTTCCAATAAAAGATGCATGTCTTTAGCAGTGCTGCCATCATTTCAAAATGGTTTTAAAATGGTTATTTGCATTTGGTTATATGAAGAGTAATGCTCATAATTTAATACAATTTCCATAGCAAACATAATGTGCTATTGGAAGACAAGACTAATGTTTGATGATTATAGGCCTCTGTGTGTGTGTTCAGATGGTGACTGAGGTGTGGACTGATGAGTCCTATTCTGATGACCTGGTCCTTCTGTGATGAGCCATGTGTTTATGGAGCTGCTGCTTAGTTTCTTCCATGTACAGATCTATATATCTCTTACTGCAATGTTTAAAGATTTCTCTGTTTGTGTCTGGGTGTTGCATGGGCTGGACCTGTTTCGGTCTCATTGTGTTGCCTGGTTGACACAAACAGGGATGCTGTGTTAGTTGTAAATCGTCCGGAGCTTTTTAGACACACCTGCAACATAAGGAATGACAAACACATTTGTTTTGTTTCACGTCAGTTGTAGCAGCACTCTCATTCGATCTTCTCTTAGATTTCAATTAAGCCCAGTTAGGATATCCACATGTTTTGATTGACTCCTTGATATGTTTATGTTCCTTTTCCTTTCCCTCTGTTCTCGTGGGAATGTTTTCTGCCCGGTGGTGTAGAGTTATGATTACTCCCAGTTTGTGTTAAAGAGGGTGGTGATAGTCAAACAGGTACTGATCTGTATGTGTGGGTTTCCTGTACTCGTCAATGTTCAGGCTCCTGTCCTCCTCAAAGTGTACCACACGATCCAACACTATATTTCAGATTAGAATTTGATGCTTGTGTTTCGAAAACATGGTCATGTCTTTTAATTGATAGGGAATGAGATAGTTTGCGCAAAGCATCCACAAATTTCAATGTTTTTAAATAGTATATTAATTAATCTATATTTTTTAATTTTGTGATTTCTGGTTACTGACATAAATTCGGGATAATAACAATTAGGCATTACATGTGGATAAGTCCTGTATTTTCTGACTTAGAGAATCCACCTACTTCAACATCCTCCAAATGCTTTCTTAATGTTTGCTGCCTCATCCTTAGCATCACAATCTCTTTTGTACTTCTATCCCAATTACTGCTATCTTAACAACATTTGCTTTGTTTACAGTGACATTTGGTCAGTGGGATGCATTCTTTATGAGCTCTGTACCAAAGAACTAGCGGTAAGTTACTAAAATGTTCGCAGGGTTATGTTAAACATTTTGGAATTAAAATATATGTTATTAAAAAGACAACTTACCTAATATTTGCAGTAGTATACTTGTCCATAGATTATTGTTAAACTTTATAATATTTTAATATTTTAATTTAATTATGTAAAACTAGAAAATATATCATTTTCCATTAGGGAAAAGACCTACACATACTTGTAAATGTAGTGAAAAGAGTATACAAAAAACTTGAGTTTAGTAAAGCTTTACTGGTCTAGACTTTATATTTCCTGGAGTTTATATCAAATAAACTCAGATATTATTGGTTGTAGTGGTTTTGATTTATTTCTTTGATTATTTAATTACTTAATTAAGTAGCTTCTAATGCTTGGGCTTTTAGTGTTAAGGCATTTTTTTTTATTTTGAAATACCTCTACTGATATGATGATGTAGTATTCTTATTACAATTATTGTTGTTTACTAACAATAATTCTCATTTAGTTCTCAGCCGAGTCCACACTCAAGCTCATCCCCCAGATACTTAGTGGTCCTTACCCAACTCTTACAGAGCAGTACTCACCAGAGCTCTGTGATCTATTAAATTATATATTTAGAAGAAATCCGCAGTCAAGACCATCAGCCAGTGACATCCTGGCATGTCCTTTTGTTATAAGATGCTTATCAACAAAGGTATGACACTTCTTTTAATACCTCTTCCTACACCCAATTTAAGAAGATAATTATAAATAAAACCATACACACCACAACACATACATAACACCACAAATCTGTGCAATCCCCTGAAAATGATGGTAAAACTATCTAAAGAAACTTTCTGACTAGTAATAACTAGCTAAATTTAAATAATTTTCTTGCCTTCTTAAAGGATTTAGCTACGAGGGTTTATTTGGTGATGCCACAACAATATGAAGTATAATTTAATGGAACTTTAAAGAGACTGAACAGCAGTGTTTCACATGTGAATACATCCAGCACAAGTTATGAGTTTTGTTGGGTAAATATGTTTATTGGTCCTGGAACCACTCGAACACAACAGGTATGTTTTTTGAGAACACCTGTAAATCACTGCTGCAGGGTGAGATTAAGCCCTGTAGATTATCAAAAAGAAGTTTAATAAAGGTTCTATGTTGGTTTTAAGTTAATAAACAGGCGTCAGACAACCAGCTTCTGACATTGTCTGTGTTTTTTTTGACAGACCAAAACAACAGTGGAGGAACTTCAGACCAAGTTGGGTGTACTAAGGGCTCTGGCTGATGGCTTGGAGCGTGTGCATCAAGGCACTACTATTGGCAGTTTGACAGGAGGTGTGATTGGAGTGGTGGGGGGGATTACATCCATAGTGGGCCTTATTCTAGCCCCCTTCACTTTGGGAGCCTCTCTTATTGTCACTGGAGTTGGTGTGGGAGTGGGTGCAGTTGGTGGTGTCACCGCTGGTGCCTCGAATATCACAAACATGGTTAACCAAGCTTGTGATCGCAAGGCTGTTCAAAGCATTATTAAAGAGATTGAACAGAAAATTTATGCAGTAGTCACCTGGCTCCAAGAACTCAACAATGGTTTACAAACAATCAGAGACAAATGTTTCGCAAACAACACAGAGGGTAGCAGTAAGGCATTAGACATCACAAGGATTGGGTTGAGGGCCACGAGGAGCATAAATTACACTGCTGAATTTGCTAGACTAGTTACAGTGATGAACATTGGCAGAACTGCAGCACAGGCATCCAGGGTTGTACGGGCGTTAGAGGTAGCAGGAGGTGTGCTTTCTGGTTTATTTGTAGCAGTAGACATCTTCTTTATTGCCATGGATGCAAAGGAGATTCACAACATTAGAAAGGCAAAGGCAGAAGATGAGGTTGCTAGGTCTGAGTCAGCTTCTAACACAGAAACCAATGACAAAGAGCTAAACTTTGACAAGACTAAACTAGTGGTGCAACACTCCAAGCCTGACACAGAAGAGTCACAGAATCAAGACGTCAAGCCTGACACAGAAGAGTCACAGAATCAAGACGTCAAGCCTGACACAGAAGAGTCACAGAAACCATCCTCCCCAGGCACGACTCCAGTTATCATTCAATTTGTTCGATCCATCAGGCAGGCAGCAGATGACCTGCAGAAAGTTGTGGATGAGCTTAGCTCATTTATCCCTTCACTAGGTGATGACAGGGATTTGGAATAGCAGGATATGGAACTAATTTAAAGCAAAGGTTACACCAAAATCCAATAAAATGAAAATTAAATCAGTAGATCATAAATTGCACATTAAAAAAATACAATTTAAAATACGATCAAAGAAAAACAGAAAATAACTGAGTATAATAAACATAGACAGTGACACAGCGGTAAACACTCTTGCGTGGTTCTCTGTAGAGGTGAGTGAATCAACTTTGACTCTGTTAGTGGTTGAGCTTGTATAGATAGTAAGCGTGCTTGAGTTTTTGTTGTTGTGGTTAGGTCTGCTAAAGTTTCTCCTTTCATTCATTAGCTAGTGTTTGTCATTGTCGTTGTCCGGCGTGAGTTTCACCTGAGATAGATACACGCCCCCTCTTGTGTTATTGCCAATCTGGTGTAGTTAGCGGCCATCGGTGACCAGTTATAAGCGGTTACCCTCGCCTGTAAGCGGCCTGGTAGCTCAATGGGTTAAGCGTCAGACTGGAGTGCAGAAGGTCGCAGGTCCTGTCTGACTCCTAATCCATCCACCAGGTGTGTCCCTGAGCCAGAGACACCAGCGCTAGCTCCCTGTAAGTCGCGTTGGATAAAAGAGTCTGCCAAGCAAAGTAAAGTAAAAGTAAAGTAACTCATTAGACACAGCGGAAAACATTCTCTTGTGGTTCTCGGTAGAGGTGAGTTGAGTTGAGGTGAGGTGTGTTGTGATTGGCTGACCTCCTTCTGGTCTGTAATTGGTTCCCTTTGTGGCACATTTATAACGCTGTGACAAGAGTTGAGCAAGCGCACAGGTCAAGTTGAATACATACATTTAAATGATGTTGTAATGCACCAGAGATTATATGGTCAAGTTCATACATTTTGTATGAAATAGCTATTTTTAAAGCATATTGCACTCCATTGCACACAGCGCATGTTGTGGTGTAGCTAAAGCAAAGCAAAAAGCTTCAGGTATTTAGAATACTGTCCAAGCTCCCATGGTCCAGTGCAAATCATATGGTTGTGACTGATAATGTTCCTACATTGTATGCTGTGTTGAGAAATCTGATTCACAAAATGTAATTACCAAAGCACTTTTAAAGCATGGATAGTAATGATGGAAACATGTAAATACTTGATTTTAAAATGAGCATATTTTATCAAAATTGAGCATGCAAAGGATCCACAATAAAGCTATTCTTCACATTCTAAATAATGCTGGAGGTTTGAGACTGTTTTCTCCATAAGCATTGGCAGTAGGTGAAATTGCTGCTGTAATATCACATTCACAATACAATTCAATAAAATCTTATTTATATAGCGCCAATTAACAGGCGTTATGACCTTACAAAAATAGGTAAATACATAATATGGAAAACTTGAGAAAGCCCTCTGGAATGGAAAGGAGAAAACGTCGCAAAGAAACGAAACAAGTCCAGTTGCTTTGGATAAAACCTTTTTGAATTAACCATGACCTGGATGACTGAGAATCTTCACAGATATTCAAATATGGAAAACCCAACAGTCCCAGTAGCAGTTATGCAAGTTGTCATTCTGTACATAACTTTCCGATTAGTAATGATTTCGAGCACCACATTTGATTTGTCACTATAAACCATATGCAGTGGACTGTTGGATTGAGTGTAACTTGGTCTACGAGTGTTTTGCAAGTGGTTTGATAAATCTTACCTTGATGAACGAGCGTCTCACAATATAAGCCGTATATAAACACTTTGTCTGCCAAACCTCACATGAATACAACTTTTCTCTGCAGTGTATTAGATCGATGACTCATTCATATTGTAAATGCCAAACCCTTGTTTGTATGACAAAAGTTAGAGAACTTAATAGTTTGTCCATTGAATAAAAAATTATGAAACCAAAGGATTTGTTCCATTTAATAAACTTTACTACATATGTTCAAAGATAAAAAGATGTTTCTGCCAATGAATTTACAAAAGTTCTTTGTTTTAATATCACATGATTTAAATAATAGAAGGGAGTCTGAGTTTAAAAGAATAACTGTACAAACAACATTAAAGCAGATGTGTATTTCAGTACATAAGGCCATTTTGAAATTTACTTTGTACTCAGTAGAAGGGGAAAGGTCACATAAGATTTTTCTTCTTTTTTATATGATGTGCAAGTTGTGAATTAATGATGAATGGAAAATTGCAGAGTGAAATAAACTTATTGATTGATATCGTCTCCTCATTCCAGCGTAATCTTAGTTGTTTCACAATATTAATTAACATTTATTCATTTCAATTCTATTTGTATAGCGCAAAATCACAACAAAAGTCATTTCAGGACACTTCACAGAGCAAGGTTTAGGACCTTGCAAAAATATAACTGTATATATAGAAGCAGAATAATGGAGAAAACCCAACACCACCCATTTGAGCAGCACTAGGCAACAGTGGAGAGGAAAAACTCCCTTTAAGAGGAAGAAACCTCCAGCAGAACCAGGCTCAGGGCCGGGTTAGTGGACGGAGAGAAGAGAACAGCAGGTAACACATCATGACAACAAGGAGCAGTAGACGAAGCACAGGGCAGGTTGGTAGGACCAGCAGCCACAAGTTTAAAGTCAGTAAAATTCAGTTTTTAGCTTCCAGCTATATGTAGAATTATCTCCTGTTAAATTGCAGACGTCGCTCAGTAAAAGAATACAACAAACAAAACATCCGTCCACAAAACTACTGTGTGCATTTGCACAGTTGTTGCAAAATCGTCAGTTATTCATGGATCGTTCAGAACAGTTAATGTCAATGTCATTTACATGTACTAAATGGAGGACCCAAATGCAAACCAGAGGCAAGAAAGGGTTTAAACAAAGGAACTTTATTATAAATTAACATAACACAAAGCAGAATATAACAGAAAATCACTCTAAGAGGCAAAACACCAATACTGAAAATAACAAGAGACACAGAGGGACAAAGAGGGCGAAAGAGTGAAGGTACAAAATAATAACTGAACCCAAAACCAACTTACGTAGAAGGAGCGGAGCGTAGTGACTGGTAGCATGGACCATTGAGTATGAACTGACAAAGGAAAGGAGAAAGTGCAGAGGCTTAAATAGAGAGAGGACTGATTGGTAATGAGGCACAGCTGAAAATAATGAAGGAGTGAAGGTGGAGAGAGAGGGGAGTGGAGGAACAAAGATAGAAGGAAAAATGAGGGCTGGAGGAGAACATGACACTGACAGTCAAATGTACATGTATGGCAGTAACACCAATGTTATGTTTATACAGTATACAGAAGCAACCACTTCATGGTTGACAAGAATGATTATGGTGACAGGCTAACCGCGTATGGCACAAAACATGTATGCTGGTAAATATGAACTTGAACTTTATTTTTTACAGCAATATGTAACAGCTACTGTTATGCACATTTTAGCCTAACAAACACTTTTCTTTACTTTAGTTTGCTTGGCAGACGCTTTTATCCAAGCGACAGGGTAGGGGATGAACTAGGAATCAGACGGGATTCCAACCTGCGACCTTCTACATCCCAGTCAGAAGCTTAACCCATTGAGCTACCAGGTCGCAGTTTTCAAGCTGAAAGTATCTACACCAGGGGTCTAAGACTCACGGCCCGCGGGCCAACTGCGGCCCCCGGGACGGTAATTTGCAGCCCCCGTCTTAATATGAAAGATTAATGTTAGTGCGGCCCGCTAGATGATATGAATGACACTTGTTGTGTGTGGAGTTGAATGAACCAATCACGGTGAGGTATAAGGCGCTACAGGGCGGGACATCGGCCGGGCTGTCCAGTGCCTCGCTCACTCATTGAGACTCCGCCTCCAGCGGCCCCCAGGTAAATTGAGTTTGAGACCCCTGATCTACACAATAACTTTTAGCAGATGACTTTTTAATACTTGTTTATACAAGTTACATTTGACTTGGACGTTTATTCAGTCATCAGTTATTGTTATGCAGTGTTTCAAGGCCCTCTGTGCATTTAATTTGTCTTCATTATTTTGTAAGCAGGTTGACCCCATATTTTCTGACTAATATGAAATTACATTTTCAACAGTTTGACCACAACCACAGACTGCTCAATTATTTTTGTGTTGCTGACATTTCATTTCTTTCTTCTACCTCATCAATCTTGTTTTTCCCCTCTGCTTTGTCTACCTGCATGTCTACCTGCAGCCTTGTGTGAACGCTGTGAACTTAGGCATTACCTTAGGCATCTGCCAGTGGTGCCACAAAGAACAGTCTTATTAAGTTGTTCATATGTAAAAATGAATGACATATCTTTTCTTATTCATTTGATCTTCACACTGTTATTTTCTGACTTTCATTTTCTGTCCTCTCCATAGTGCTTGATAGACAGAAGTGAATTCTCCTGGGAATTACAATGAAAAATTGGTTCTAAAAATGAAACTTAAATTACATGTTTGTATATAAGACTAGTCTGTCTGACTAGACATATTTTAGCATGTTATTAGTTTAGCAGATTAACACAAAATATGTGGTTTATTTGAATATACATCATCCATGCAATGGCTGATGGGCAAGGAGTATATTTTGTGTGAATGTTTTATGATAATTAGATTTTTAGATAGGTGTTCAACAAGTTTTGTTAATATTTTAGTTGGACAAGGACAGCCGCTGGGCTCAGTTATTTGTGGAGCGATTCCAACTTGAGCTTTTCATTATCTTGCTTATTTGAGCATGATTACTTGACATCCTATAAATGTGTTAATTCAGCATTCAGTGATCTAACATTTTAAATATTATGCTTTTGATTATTGTGGTTATAGTCCATCACCTTTGAGTTTGCTTTAATTTTAAATTCAAATGCTTTATTCTGACAAGTCTATGAAATGATTCACTTGGAAACTTACTTTCCCTTCTGTATCATTCACTAGAGCTTTAGACGTTAATGGTTATAATGGCTCACACAATGAATGATCAGTAGAGGTGGAAAATAGATAATTTAACATTCTCCACAGAGACTGTATCAGTTGAAAATGTTCTGTTCGCTTTGCTGACATAATCTTTTAAAAATATTTAATAATATTTAAGTGAGATTTACACGAGTGAGAGAGAGCACCAGGCGGGTCACCACACCAGTCCCACATGGACAAGAACAAGATAGGACTTACATAAAATAATCAAAATTTTAAATAAACTATTTATACATTATACAGACCATGAGCACTGTGTATAATCTGCTTTTCAGTGTAGTTTAAGAATGTTCTCTTGTTTGCCGCGACTGAACGGTCGTGTGATGTATTTCCTGTTCCTTTGGGGCGCAAAAAATCTTTACCAAAGACCTTCGCTATAACTGGTGCATATGTCACAGGGCCATTTGTCACAAACGAAATGGTGACCACCCCGTTCAAACCCATACTGGGATAAACACTACAATAGATAATGATAAAAACAGCGGTAATTTATTATGTAGCACATATCGCTGAAGGAGAGACAGGTGAATTGTACTTATAGTAAAAAGTAAATAAGTAAGTAAGTAAACACAATGTATTTTTGCTTTTTTATATTTTAAAGCAGTGTGATGCATGATGATGGTGGTTTGGCTCATATTATTGATATGTGGTTAGAGTGGATCTTTAAAACTGACTTACAAAAATGTGCCCCCCAAATAAGAATTTCACAAGAATCAGTGGCAGCCACCACTGATGAAAACCCACGTGACTGTCATGTCACATGTAACTAAACTGTCCCTAATGTCATTCACAAAACAGCAGGATCAAACTCCGATTTCAAAGTTTCTGCTAGTTTCATTACCACACCCAGTTGGGGATTTGTTGAAAACACATACAACTCGTGGCCATAACATAAACCTGCTTTGTCAAAGAAGACTTCTCGTTACCATTACACTAACCGAAATCCTTCAATTGAGAATTCACAAGGCAGTTTATAACAGATGTGTGATAGTCGCGAACTTCTTGACAGTGAGAGCAGGGCGGGTGGCAGCTTGTTTTGACAGTTGCACAGCATGATGGCATTTAACACTGAAAGGGCAGTGGCTATGTGTACAGTAAACAATGCAGTATACAATACGCTCATTAGTTAGATACACATGGGCAGACACTAATCCCTCAGGATTTTATGAACTTAAAAAACTGTTTAAAAAAAGTTTATTTACCAACTTTGCACTAACAAAGAGAGGAGATACACTTTTATTGTTACTTGTGTGCTGCTGCAAAAATTATCTTAGTATTTGTGGTTTCCCTGTCATTGCGTTGAGGAAAGACAGCAGACTCCATCAGCACTTGCCGAAAGCTGGTGCTCTTGGGAGTTGTAGGCTGTGACATGGTGTAGACAACACAACACAACCTCCACAGTGAGCCATTCCTTACTTTCTCTCATTAAGCCTCTCATCTGTCTGCGCCACTGTTCCCTCTCAGTGCCCTTGACTGTTCAGCTTGTTAAGTAAATAAAATACATTTTTATGGCTTAAAATTTCAGTTATTTTGAAATTAATGCAATGTAACTGTATTGTGTAATGGTATTGTTCATGTAGTTATTAATCATGTCCTCCCCTACTTTGGGCTTTGTGGACTGCAATCATAACATTCTTTTTTCTGAGCTCATCTCCTGTTATTATTCTTATTATTATTCCAATTCTTTTTCCCTTTTTGTCATTTCTATAACGATTAAATGAAAAACAAATCTCAGTCTGTTTATGCCTTTTACAAAATCACTCACTTACCCCATCAAGGGTGAAAGGACAAAGCAAAGACAGATTTACTGTAAATGTCAAGGACTGTTTAAGAGAAACACTATTCCCACAGAGGTGTCAGAAGAAGAAGAAGCAGCTGAAGAATAAATAGGAACAGGAGGATCAGAAGGTCTTCTAGTGGTATGAGTGATAATCCAATCACTGATATACTAATAAGTCCCTAGGGCACGTTCATGACGTGGGCAAAGACAGATTTCAGTTACTTCTATCGTCTTTGATTATGTACGCACATGACTTTAACAGTTTATATGCCATAGACTATTAACTTAATAGTGCTTCCATCAAATCAGAATGAATCCAGTGCATTCCACCTCATTTTTAGCCATCATTCCTCTCTTCACCACTCCTCCAGCCCCCCCAAACAATTACTTTTTATTTCATGTCATGACTGTTTTTCCAAACCATTTCTCCCCAATCTCTTCCTCGTGCTATGCCTCACTATCTTCTTCTTCTCCTCGTCCTCCCCTTTTCCAGACTGATATCCCCTATGTGCTGCTTTCATAGTTTAGGTCCTCTATCTTTTTTGTCCACTCATCTTTCCCTTTTCTTCAGCCCACTGCATTGCCTCTCCTCCTCCTCTTATATGTCAAACCTCCAGTCTGTTTTTACTGTTATCTGCTGCCTATCTCCCAGTGGCATTCATTTTTTAAACCTTCTTTTATAGTCTTTTCCTATCCTTTCCTCACTCTTCTATTTTCATGCTGCATTAAGTCAGTGAGCAGTGTATGGAAACCATATTAGCCCAGAGAGGGGGAGAAATGGAGAGCGAGAGACTGAAAGAGACCTAAAGATATTCTCCTTAGTTTTCTGTGTGCTGACAGTGACTGGGGGAGGTCATCTGTCTCCTGCGTTTTCTCTCTCGCCTCCTCCCTACCCAGGCAGATAATTGAATATGTTGAGAACAGGACAGAGTGCTGCTCCTTTGTCAACAAATTTCATTAAGCAACATTAGCCCCGTTATCGAAGAGGTGACAAAGATGAAAATGATGGATTCAAATGAGAATATGGAAAATGAAAGTGCTAGGGAAGCTAAACGTGTGTATGTGTGCTTTTGTGCATATGCACAACTTCGTACTTGCCACACTTGTCCCCAGCCACTTAACAGGCAGAATTTACATAACCCATTTGAATTTTCATTATTTCTCTTAGACGGATTTTGTAATTGGATTTTTTTCACACAGAATATCTCAGCCCATACTTACCCAAGAGGAGAGGAACAATATTAAATTACTGTACCTTTTGAAGTACTTAAGGCTGTGTGTGGTTTCTAAGTATTCTGTCCTGATAACGAGCTCAACATTTGTCGAAAAATATTTTAGCATTATTTTACGAACATATACAAATAATGCTTTGGTAAATTAATCAGCCGAAAAATCTTTTCAGCACATTTGCCTCTCCTTTGTGTTTGTGTTCAAATGTAACAGAGTTACAGGGACCAGAAAGGAGGACAGGAGTCTGAGGCAAAAAAATGGGTATGTGTCATGAAGTCCAAGATAATGTAACATCGATGAGTAGAGCGAGAGTGAACAGGTAGATTAATGTTATGTGTTGGACAAGAAAAGGATCTGGACACACTGGTAAATACAATGTGTTATAAATAGGTTTTGTTAAGTACTAACACTATGTAATCACACTACACATACAGCTGCCTAACTGTCAATAAAAGTGTAGCAGTTAATACACTTTTATGGTACAAATTGTTTATCTGGATGCTTTAACAGCATGTTGTCAGATGCATGTTTACATCCTGGAAAAATACTCCACTTTGGTTTACATTATCAAACCAAATATACACCAATGCACTCACTATAATACCTGCCTTGGTTTCTGTGTGTTTTTAAATCCTTCCCACCCTGCCTGGATGCCTGGCAGTTACAGAAAACGCTTATGGAGAGATCGTGTGTGTCTTACTGCTTGTCTTGAAAACAGGCTTTCAGCAGATGAACGGAGAGACTCAGTGTTGTGATGGAATATTATTATTTAGACACTATAAGTATGATGAAAACCTTGATGTTCTGTGAAGGATGTTTTCTTCCGCATTATCTTAGTTATCCATATGCTTGGTCCCTTCCTATGTTCATCTTGACCCATGTTCTTGTGCCATGTTGTGTCTTATTGCCATGTCGAAGATAGTTGGCTCCACGTAGATAGATTCCAGTGGAGCCCAGACTGACTGTCTCTCTCT
>JAUMHF010000002.1:9605990-9650473 GCA_032359275.1 Microctenopoma steveboyesi | reverse complement strand
ACTATAAATGTTTGTTTCACCATATCTATGTTGCTCTTTTCACTCTGCAGAGTGCTCCGGCACTCTGCACGACTGTTGGCCTTTCTTTGCAAGGAAATAAACTTAGAAAAAAAAGATCGGACGATGGGTTTTATTTCATCTCTCACCCTAATTAATTATGTTTAGTTTTTTCCACAACAGTGTGTGTGTGTGTGTGTGTGTGTGAGCTATCACCACCCACTTGTGTGGTATTTCTGATATGTGCTGGTGTTTGTCCCAATATAATAATTTGAATTTGTGTGTTTATGTGTGTGTGTGAGGTGAAATGGGAAAAAACAGAAATCCATTCATGTGTTGACTACAAAAGAAAGGAAAGACCTGAACTGAAACCTTAATCTGATATTGGGAATCAAAAGCACACTTGGTACCTACACTCTGAAATGGAGGGATTATCTTGTTTAGAGGATGCATAACCGATTGTTTGCATACCGCCTTTGGTACACAAGATCTTTAAACAGATTTCGTGTCTGTTGTGTGTGTTTTTGATAAAATGACAGGAACGGAATAAATGAGTGTACTCCCCATATTAACGCTCCGTTCTCCTCCACCACCCTCTGAAAGGATGAGTGATGCAGAGATGATGAACCAAATTTCCTCATGGGGATTATGAACAATTCATGTTGTTTTATCTATATTTATATTATTGCATTTTCTTCCTATTTTGTCTTATGACATAAATATGGATATGGTTTTTGTAGGATGTTCTCTACTTTTTGGGGGGTTGACAAGAATGCTCTTATTTGTGCATCTATCTTAAAGTCTATTGCTTTTTAATACATTAGTAAAGTTCTCCAAAATGATTACGTTATTGGTGTATTGACTTTAGAAACCTGTCTTTTTATCCATCCCAATCAGTAGAACAGCACAATAAAATGTGTAAAACCTGATTGGGCCTGGATAATTTGTGAAGTCATTTAATGTCCAGTAGCTCTTTGGTCCCAGATTCAAACATATATATAGATAACTTACAGTACAATAAAATACACAACAGTTAATATCCAGTTTGCAATGCAAATGTGACAATAATAAATCTACTATTTCTTTTTTATGTCATCATATTCCATTCTCCGCGATGGCTTCCATATCCCGATGGATACACTTCAAAATCCTGCTGCACAACCTGCAGGGTTGGATGTTTTTGGAGATCAAGAATGAATATGAATCAAGACACATGGGTCATTAAAAGCTAATATAAACTATGCAATTAAGAATCCAAAAATCACACTGAGATTCTAAACATATGACTCTAAAGCACTCATGATTTCTCGACGTTATCTGGTGACAACTCTGCTTATCTAATTCTGCTCTTAATTATTTTACGACTGAATGATGGAGTGAACAGAGAGACAGGCTGTAGAGGAGAAGTGTCTTACCAACGTGACTGCTGCTTAATTAATTTCTATCTGTCTTTGTTCTGTAGAAACTATAATTATGTGTTTGGTCTGCTGAGAGCTTGAGCGCGGGAGTTAAGGGAGTGGATGAGTGTGTGTAAGAAGAAACAAGATGTATTTCCAGATCTTGGATGTTGTCTTGTCAACAACTTTACACTGATATCCTGTTGGTTTGTCTTCCGAGTTTCCCATTCGAGGCAAATAAACCTACTGTACTGTGCTATCTCTTTCATAGTATCATTTCTGTCTGATCTTTAACTATCTTCTGTTTAATATTCCACTTATACAACAATGTTCTAGTACCAGTTGAACTGTATTCTTAAACAAAAGGTTAATTTAAATCACCGGCAATGTCCGTTTCACCAGTGGTTTTCCAACCATCCCTACATTTACATCTTCTAGTTGACTAAACACATCTGATCCATGGCTATCTGTTAAGTTTCATAAAATTTTTTCTCTGCTCCTCACTGATGCTTTGACTGCAAAAATGTCAAGGCAGCACTCATCAGGGCAGCACGGATGCTGTCAGCAAATTAGGTATTTCTGGCTCATGCTTGCAGACAACACCTATTTTCTTATGGACTGTGTGGAGGTTGTTTGTCAGTCAAACCTCAACCACCTTACATTTTCATTACTCTTCTCTCCCTAAACAATTTATGTGCGGTCAGCAATTTTTATATGCATTATTGTCCGGTGCAGCTTTCTGGTTCATATGCCCTCATATTTCCCTAGTCTTGCCTTTGTCTGATCAGCAGCACAAATGACTGCAATGATTACTGACTATTAACCTGCCTCCTGTGCGGTAGGTCTACTAGAGGAGGCAGTAGGTCTACCCAATAGGTGATCTGTTATCATTGCTTATTAATATTTCCTTTGTTTTGCAGTCTTTACGGGTCACCATTTTTCCATTAGCCTTAGGTGTTCACGGACTAAACGTCATAGCTCGGCAGAAGAGGAAAACTCATTAGTGAGTTGATGAGTCGCAGCAAGTCCAGACATGTCTACAATACTAGTAGAACAGAGAGGACTGAAGTTTCTTTTTCACAGCAGTGATTACACCTAAATCACTAAAAGAATGACCTTATCTTATGATTGTGAACTCAAAAACCTAATGTTCCCTGTTTTACCGTGATGCTGCCTAGTTTCATCGTCATAATGGAAGTTGTAATCCATGTTATTTAATGTCGTTTAAACTTCCCTAGTCAAAACACGTACACCTCAAGGAGACACAGATGCATGTGCGGCAGAGAGTTAGAGGCTAACAAGAATGTGACAGAGGGACACTAAACATAAGGACAATGTGTTATGGTTGGCACAGAAAAAAGGGAATGAAGGCAACAAAAATGATGGAAACTGTGGAGCAAAACAATGAAACAATATGTCCGGTTGTCCAGTTGCCATTACACAACTTCCAGACAACTTCACCTGAACGACTGAGAATCTTCACAGTCATATCACAACAGTTAATGTCAACTCTGCGCCATAATCTGAGAGATAGCAACAAAAGCATATTATCATAAAAATGGATCTTTACTAATAACAAATTATTTAAAAAAGAATCCACACAAAAATACATATTTTGTGTGGATTGTCTTGCAGTAGTCAATGCCTGAACGAAAGAAACTAGAAGTTCATTTTGTTTTCGCAGATTGCTTTTACAGGAATCGCTTTGTTGTTATTTCTCACAAAACAATACAAAGTTAGGGCTGCGGATGTCTTGGTAGTTTACTAGTTTCTGCTAAAACTGATCACTGGGAGTGCTGGAGACTGTGATATCCTTGGGATACAGCCAACACTCAGAGTTCACATAGTTTCATGAGAAATAATAATAAAATAAAATTTCTTTGCTGCATTGAAACCCAGTGGAGTCTTCTGTTCTCAACAAACCTTTTTTTTCTCAAAAACAGTGGGTTACCAGGGAAACAGTTGCATGAATACTTAATTATTTCCAAATGGCTTAACAAGAGTATTCAAAACATGGGCAATACCAGCATATGGATATTGTTTGTATAGCAGTACAGAACAAAACACAGGGACATAGTGGACAGACTTTACCCAGGGTTTAATTAAATTCACATGGCAGTTTTTATTTATATAGTGCCAAATCACAACAAAAGTTATTTCAAGGCACTTTACATTGTAAGGCTTGAGACCTTACAGAATATATACAGGATAATGTGGACAAACCCAACAATCCCACTGTAGCAAGCACCAGGCAACAGTGGAGAGAAAAATTCTCTTTGATGGAAGAAATATCTAGCAGAACCAGGCTCAGGGTGGGCAGCAATCTACTTTAAACAGTTGGGGGGGGTTCAGTGAGGATAAAGAAAAGAACAGGCAAATCAAACACAATAATAGGAAGTAGCAGACAAAACACTGGGCAGGTTGGTAGGTAGAGTAGCTGCACACTGGCTATAGAGTCTGATCCTTTAGTGCTTTATAAGGGAGAAGGATCTTAAATTCCATTCTACATTTTGCTGGGAGCCAATAAACAGAGGCTGAGGGAAGTGAAATATGATCAGCCTTCTGGATTAACTGGAGGCTTTTTAATGAGCTGGGACCTCACGTCAGTAATTAATTACAGTAGAAGTAACAAATGCATAGACTAAGTGTACTTACACACACCACCTCTGTTCACAGTATTATCACTACAGCCACTGTTATCTGTGTTTCCCTAAAATCCATATTTTTTTTCTATTGATTCTAACTGGATTTCAGTTCAACATGATACCGTACATGATATTGGATCTATAACCCAGCTCAGTAGTTTCTTATAAGCTGTGTTATGTGGGCATACACACACACCGCACATACACACACACGCACTTAACAATACCGTGCGTACAGAGAAGCCAAACCAGACTTAAAGATTTAATGATGCAGCTTTGTACTCCACCTGACATGTCAAATAGCAATCAGCTGTGATGGGCAGCTGTACTCTAAACTTGTTTCATTTTACCCAATAGATTTGCTTTTTAAGGTTTACCATAGATTCAAGGTTTGACTGTCTCATAAACACCACCTTTTATAGATTTGAAAATATTATTATCTGTTAAACCAAAATGTTTGACAAGGCCAAAACACATTGCTCACAGGTACCGTATTTTCATTTAGAAGAGATTTAATTGAGAACTATGATAAAAATGTCCTCAACTGGTCATTGGAAAAACTGTGTACACCTCTGCATCACCTGATCTAGCTTGACCCCATTCGCCCTACAAACTGGTGAGTGCAGCACCGACCTCCCTGTCAGAAGCTTGGCTTTTTGTCCTTTACACTACTTGATTTTCATTACCCACTGTTATGGCCATCGACTTTATGGTTATAAACATTATTTTATTTTAGTCACAGAAGCACCTCCACTGTAGATTGCAATGGAGTCCATGAAGAGCCATTGAATGGTGATTGGAAATGGTGACCTTCCAGTTACAATCTCGCTTCTTCAGCCTTTCTTGTTCCATAGTTCGTGCTGTAATGACACTTTTATTTAAACGGCTTTAGTTATAGGCTGCTTTATTGCCATGTGATCTCTGAATCCACCATTATATTCTCTGATAAAATCTTATTCTTAAAGGGTAGTATAACCACATTTTATTTGAGTTGCAGCCAGTGTGGCTCATAGTAATTTGTTGACTTTTATCTGGTTGATCTATGGCAACTGATTTCTCTATCTCCTTGCAAATGGTTTAGGGATATTTACTCCATACTAGTGTCAAAATGAAGGTAATTCAGGTTTAAAACATTGAATCAGTGGTTGAAGAGAAACAAAGTGTAAAATGTTCCTTTATAGATACTTTGCAAATCCTCAAAAACCACATGGATACAAGTACAAAATGAACTAAACATATCTAATCTAAACTATGCAACATATTAAAAGTAACAACTGTAATTTTGGTGGAAGTTTGTAGTGTGAAACAGACTTTTCTGTAGTCTTTGCAAAAGTGCATTATTTCTGTGTGTATGTGTAAATAATTGCATACTGCATGTTTGACTTCTTGAACTTCACTTTTTTGTTTTTCATTGCTTGTTTTCGCAGTTGTTTATGTTTATTCTCTACTAACTTGTGTCTTTTCCTGCCTCATGTTTTGTTTTGAAGTAACTGGATGGCGATAAGCTGCCAACCTGGCACCCCTGGCTGTGTTTTATTTGTTTTCCTCTTTATTCAAAATTTTCCTGCTTCTCTCTTTGCCGGTAATTCGTTTTTTTTCTTGCTGAGAAGAAAAAGAGACGAGGGGAAGAGGAAAGCATCCTCACAGGTGGTTATTGTGGTAACTGAAGGTAGGGATTAGATTTCACACTCTGTGTGTGTTTGTACGTGTGTAGAAAGGTTTTTCTCATCCTGTGATAAGCGATATGGAAAATCTAAGTCATTGTCTGTGATAATCGCTACTTCTAAATCTGACTACAACACAGGATAGAGAGGATAGATCATATTCTGGCCGTTTCTTTCTTTATTTGCTTTTGCAGTGAAATATTTTCTTTCACATTTTAAGTTCATATAAGGAGCAGCTGTTGGCTAATTTCAAAATAATCAGCAAATTTCTTGAGTTTTTTTTCAGGGATGTTTGTCTATACCCGCAGCAGCAGCAGCACAGTTCAAGTTCTGCTCAATCCAGTTAACCTTTCCACTGCCCTTGGGAAGGCTTTGATGTTGTTTGTGTGTCTGACATCTAATGTATAAACCTGTCTGACCCTGCTGAGGAGCTCAAAGAGAGACTGTATATCCCTCTGTATTGTATCATTCTATCTGTGTGCCTTTCACTGGATGAATGTTTTCAACTTAGAGTTTTCGAAATCAGTGCCCAGCATAAAGACCTCTGGCACAAGCAGTCATGTTGTGCTTGTCCAAAACAATTTGGGTAATAACCAGAGAAACTGATATGATGCAAAGTCTGCAGAGAGTTGCAGGGTAGCAATTGGGGTAGTAAGATTATTATAAAGCCAGTGGATGAAAAGGTGCAGGGAATGACCTGGAGATGTACTTCAGCATTTTGAAGCTATAGAAAAAGAGAAGAGATAGATGACAGAAGAATGTTAGACTCGGTTTTGTTTGTGTGGAAGCAAGAAAAAAAGATAAATTCTGACAAAAACTAGCAGAGAAAGAAAGACCAAAAGGTGGGGTGGCAAGATGGCAGACGGACTCCTGAAAGAACTGAGAATAAACCAAAAAGACTAACGCTGAATGAGAAGTAGGAGAAAGTGAGCTGCATGTGGGAATAAATGTGAAGAAAAACAATACGCAGTGTACCAACAATGTTTCAATGAACCAACAAATAGATGGGAGAAAGACAGAAAGAAATAAATGTATTGTAAGGTAAAGTCCCTGGCCTTAGTTCTACCATTTAAAAAAGTAATTGATGTGTAATGTATGTGTTGCAATGAAATTTGACATCTGCATCATAACCCATCCCTGCAGTGGGCAGCCACAGGAGGCGCCCAGGGAGCTAGTGCTGAGTGTCATGCTCAAGGACACACCTGGCGTAGGGAATGGGTTGGGATTCGATCCTGCCACCTTCTGCATTCTTGCCAGCCACCAGGCTCATAAGATTTCATGTATGTTGCATTTAATTTGTAATACAGTATTTGAGATGAGTTGAAACACAGTTTTCAGACATCAGCTGAACACTTTTGTCTGCTGGCTCTTTTAACTAAATAACACACATTCTTGCCTCTTTTGTAGTTGAAAGGCCGGGCGTTTCAAACTGTGCACTTTATTTTGTTATTCATTTATTTCACTGCCAAAACTTCTCAAAACAATCACTTCATTTGAACTTTATGAAGGTGCCAGTCGAATGTTAAACACCTCCTTGTGGAATATTAATATATTTTTCCATCAGTCATGCCACGAATTTGTCTTTCAGATGGACTGTCTCTGTAAGAGAGTGCTCTTCTGGGATTTTTTGACAAACACAAAAGCAAGTAGACATATAGAGACAGATTGATAGACAGACAGGGAGAAAAGTCTTCTTAATTGGCAGTCACACCCTGTCAGTGGTAGATGTTTGAAGGAATGGATGATTTGTTCAGCAGTGAAAGAGCCTGATTTAGACTGACAGCATTCACAAATCTGAGACAGGTTTGAATGAGTCACAGCACAACATCGGCCTCTTTTGGGATGTTCAGCAATTGTTCCCAAAGTCCGCTGGGAATCCGGGGGTCATCGTTGACAACAAACTAGGCTTGCTCCATCTCTCAGGCATGCAGGTTTACCTTCTACAGCACACCTTTCAGAATATTTTACTCAACTTTTTGTGCAGAAACTTGTCGTGTCTTGTCTTCATACTGTGGCATCATAAGGATAAGGCTACTATCATGTGCAATTACTGACAATGACATGGATAATGACAAACATTTATTGATCCCCTTAGGGAAATTGTTGTTTGGCAAATTGTCAGACAGCACACGTCAGCACTAATACAGGGTTTTAGTGGACACGTGGACAACTGGCGTGGCGGTACTGGTAATCAAACCAGTCATCCTCGGGTTCTTAAACAGCTGCTCTACCCACTACTTGCTGCTTCAAACCTCTATAGTTGAGTTACATGTTATTTTTGGCTTCAGGGGGCTGTCCACATCAGATTCAACTGATGTTATTAAACCAACTCTCTGCAGGTGTAATAAGTGAACAAACTGTGCCCACCTTGGGAACCTCCCTTAGTGCTGCCACATAATATGATCGTACCCAAATTGGGAATGCAAGGAACAATTTGTGCCAAAGTACTATTTCTGCAAAGTTTATAGATAGAAACATTCAGGGTTCAGCACATTTTATAGTTATTGTCACTGGAGCTAGAGTGTAATTAGCTTCCATGGTTGCAATGTTCTTTTGAGAAAACCTTGATAAGGGTAATCTATTTTCTCCTACTCTGATGTTGCTGGAAGCCCACTGCTGTGGTGAACTACAGCATTTCCTGCCTAGTGTTGCATTTTATCAAGCTGGGAAGCAGTAATGGCTAAAGGTGTGTTCACACATTTATTCTGGACCATTCCCCAAATCCAAAAGTGGGCCTAATATGTAACGCTCTATTATAATAAAACCCAGAAGTGTTGTAGTGTGGCTGTGCTGGTGGAATAATTAGGCAAATGCAATATGTCTAGTTTAGCTTTTGTCTCATGACTCATATGATATAATTCTGTAGCTGATCCAAACTAATTTAGTTCGCTGAAGATGCTTTTGTCTGTCTCTGTTGGTTTATTGCAACATTTTCAGCACCTAAAACATAATTCATCCAACTTCCTGCTCTTCTATCGTATTTTATTTTTCCCCTTTGTTGTTTTATTGTCTGTGAAGCACAAACCAGTTAGAGAAACACTGCGGGTTATAGCAGCATAAACACCCAGGTGGTAAGAACGCATATCGAATCGAGTAAAATCCAATAACAGAACACAAGTGACAGCAATAAACATCTTCATTTCCAAAAACATCTCTCAAATCTGATTTTATGTGATGGTGAAAAACAGACTAATTCTCTTCTTTGCAGATAATAGCTCTGACAAATGCCCCTCTCTGGAGTACTGTTGTTTCTGTCCCTAGTCTCTGGTGAGAAGCTCTTCTGGAGAGACGCTCTCCTAAAACCTCAGTGACCTTTCATTTTGCCTCTTTACTGCTGCTCTGGAGGAAGGCCCGGCGGTTTTTGGTGCATTTTGGTGCATTGCAGTGCATCTCTCTTTTTGTGATGTTCCCTTGAACAGTGGACTGCTGTAATAAGATAACCTCTTTATGTCATTGGTTTTCTAACATTTAATTTATCACACTAAACTGTTTACTCCTCTTCTGTGTCCTCTGATCTTCTGCAATATCTGTTCAAACACTTGGGAATCCTTAGACCCTGAACATAACACAAGCAGCTGACTTCAGTGTTATTAGAGTCTGTGAAATGATTTCTACATTTCCTGTTCTTTGTCTGTCTTGCTTGAGAAATACGTGATGTGATAAAGTATTAAACATTGGCAAACCTAATATATACCGTGTACAGTAAATATGTGATTAATATATGGAGCCACAGAATTCAGCTCATATAATCTATTATTTCTGCCATCAGTGGTTTAGCGTTATGTTGCGCTTCCCAGTTTCTGTGTTCCCCCAGAGCTTTACTGTATTTTAAAATTAATTCTCAGAAATAGTATTGTTGATACATAGGCACTGAAGTTATTTTCCTTATTTCCCTTACTGATATTGGAGCATTATGTGTGTAGGAGTGCATCTGAACTTAAACTTATTCAACTGGAATAAATGTATTTATTCCCCATTTAACACTGTATTATAGAGTTTTACTTATTTATCTCAAATTCTACTTAAGTGACAGCACTGACATGAGTAGTTGATACCTCCTAAAAGCAGCGCCTTATTCTTTTCTTCCTATTTAACTGCCATTGTCACTAAGCTGTTGTAATAAACCCTCTTCAAAGTGAATTATTTTTCAAAGCAGCATTTACGGTGTCACTCAGTATGAATGTATACAGTGAAATATAGGTGAGCAAGATATATATTTGCAAAAAATATTATGCTCACTCTTTATTTGGAAACGTTTCTACTTCAAACTGCCAAAATCACTAGACAGAATATGATCAGATGTCTTTAAATAAACAGATGTTGATTTGTTAGCTTTGTCTTCTCCCACCTCTAGCACGTTGTTGCCGTGAGACTACAGCAGAATTATAAGTAATAAATCAGTGAAACAAACAATATGATTCCAGCACTCTCAACCAAACTCAGGTTGGCTAATGGAAGAATGATTTCAGGGTTTTACACTTAATGAAATGTAACAGTGCAGTAACCTTTTGACAGTTTTCTCCAACTCAGGTTATTTTACTGTTGCTTAGGTTTTTGAAGATGTGGATCCAAATAGCAGCTCTCCTCTTCATTTACCCTTTGGTAAATAAATATACCATTGTGAGTTGCCATGGAATCTGAGCACAACTGATGATGCTTTTGATGCACACACCTAACTTTTCAGCTCGGTCATTTTAAAGTGGACAAACTCTGAATTCACTGAATCAACTCTGAATATATTTTTCCAAAACTCAGTGTTACTCAACCCAGGACACTACTGTCCTTTCGTATATTTTCTTAGGAGAGTCAGACAGTCTCAGATGTGTTAGGAAAGAGTTTTTCTTTTGTGCTGAGTCACAACTTTCAGCATCATGGATAGTTCCTCTTTTTGTGCTGGAAAGACTTCTGCAGATTCATACAATGAGATGATGAACATGCCAATTATTGTTAACAAATTCTATTACTTTATCATTTTTATGTCTCAGATTCTAGTTAGATTCAGTAGTTGGGGAACAAACAAGTCTCAATTATTTTTATCTGATATGTCAACATGTCTAACATGTCAAATTTCTAACAATGGTTTTAAATAATTCCCTTCAGAGAAACCTTTGCGCCCACTTTTTTTACCCTTAACATCTTCAAGGCTAGAACAGATAATTGTTGTGATTATTTAGAACACTTTGCACACAGATATTTAGCACTACCCCCCAAAAAGTCACCCATGCCATCATCAGAAAGATGACATATGAATGCAGTAGTGCCTGCATGATGGTGGAAAACATCAAAGACAGCTGAGGTTTGCATCCAAAAGTGTCTGATATGTGTTGTGATTTAATGCGTTTACAAGCTGAACGTTATCACATTATTATTTGGAAGCTAAATTACACTTTTTTAGTATTTCGGCAGCATTTTCTGTTTACTCTTGCTCAAGTCCTTGATGAAGAACTGATTAGGATACATATCCATAAACATCCATCGGGATGTTGAGACATTTATACTCTTTATCCTATTTGCTGGTGAGTTTCATGCTCTCAGAGGCTTCTCTTTTCATCCTATGTGGAACGTCAGATGTGTGATTGGATTTACAAATGCCCCCAAGAGTACCGAGCAGGAATGTGAATTGGTGTGTGATGGAAATGCTACATTTTCAAACTTGTTGCACCTCGCACAGTGGGACAGCCCAGGCAGATACCATCTCGGAGGCTGATATGGTTTATGATCATGGTCTGTTCTCAGGCAGAATGACAGAGCTTTTATCTGCAGCCGCCCAAGTGGAACGGAAGTTCTCATGCACACGTTACGTTACAGAAGCAAAGCTCATTAAGAAGCAGTCTATCACACCCTGCTGCTCAGTTTCAAACATCTCCAGCACCCTTCTCCTCTCTTCCTCATTCAGCTCCAACACACCTACACAAACACACAAACATACACAACCACACAACTTTAATCTTGTTTCATCATTCTTGTTTTCTTTTTCTCCTCACTCCCTCTGTCACCTTCTCACTCTTGTGACTTAGAGGATGTGTGACTGAATATTTACTGCTAGGCCACTTTTCCCCTTTGCTTTGTTTCAGGTACTTTGATCTTGATTGTTCAAAATTGGCTCCCCTCTTATTCTTTATCTCCCAGGGTCCCCTCAGTGGATTCTGGGATTTAGAAGAACAGATCGAGAGGAAATCAGGAGAATATCTGACTAGTGGTCTTGGATTGGTGCCTCTGAACTCAGAGATTGGCGATTCGCTGACTAAACTACTAAAACAAAACAATATTGTAGGGTATATTTAATTTGGGAGCATTTACCTGACGTGTGAAATGCTTAATACTACTAGTACTACAACTAGTTTACTTTATTGTTGTTACATAATGTTGATATATGTTATTACTGTCAGCTGCATTTCATTATATATAGCAATATGTATAACAACACATATTATAATATATTAAAATGTAATAACTATATTTTATGGTCTTGCCCCTCCCTACCTGTCTAAGCTGTTACAGCCCTATATATCTTCTCGGTCTCTCAGGTCAACTGGTCAGCTGCTCCTGAGTAAGCCTAAAACTAAGCGTAGGCTTAGAGGCGACCATGCTTAATTATTATATATTAGACAGGCCTCGTCTCTGTCAAGATGTTGATTTTTGTTGTTTTTATTAGATTGTATATCATTTTATCCTGTTTCCTATTCTCTTTTATTATTTTATTTATAAACTGGTTTATATCTCATTTTGATTGTCTTATGTTATTTTACCTTCTGTACAGCACTTTGGTCCTTTGTGGTTTGTTTTAAAGTGCTTTATAAATAAAGTTGGTATGATATGGTATTTTATGTATAACCTAAGGAAGTATTCTTACTGTACATCCCACCAGCTCCTTGGAGAACTGCAGGGAATGTGTATTATAACTGGTGTTATGTAGATTGTCGATTATTTCTGGAATAGAGCTGAATTATGAATGTAAATGAACCATTTGACAGTAGCTGAAGGACAAATGCTTGAGCTTATTTCCATAACTGGGTGTCCTAAATTTATTCAGATGTACTGTAAATGTCAGGGTAACCATTTAACACAGGCCAATAAATATTAATGTATATGCCTGTCTTGTCAGAGCTTTTAAATATAAAAAAAGTGTCTGACATTCTTTCAGCTCATAAGCTGCTTATTGGCCTTCCCACTTCCATCACTCACTCATTACTTCACAGCACAAGATGGCGCAGTGAAGTCCTTTTAAACGAGGAAAGTCTGTTATGCAGACCTTCACCTCCATTATTTGTCTTTCTGTCTTTTTTTAGCAGCAACATACGTGAATAAAGATCACTTTTTTAATGCACTGGACTGAACCAGCTGCTAATGTTAGCGGCACATGACTAATACAGTATTATATCCATCTTAGCTCCTGTTATGGTATCCTATCAACTAAAGAAAAGCATCATGCTGAGTTGCTTGAGATGTACCAATACATTATGATTACCATTAATTACCATTTTTTTCCGCCTCAAGCATGGTTGCGTGTGGTTTTATTTATCTGACAAATAAATCCTAAGGTTTCTTAGGATTTACTTTAGGATTCTGTATTTCTTTATGAGACAGTCAAACCAAATCTGTAATTTGAACAAAAAAATTAAAAGTTGGACAGTTGGACACATATGGATATTTACTGTATCTAGTCCCAAGAATGTCTTCACATAAAGTGATCCAAGATAGATTTGTGCATTTGTGTGAAGAACATTAAACACCACTAAAGGTTTCTCATGTTCACTTGCATCAATAAACCTCATTGTTTTCTGCTGGAGCCGTTCTGAGTTGTGTATTTAAAAAAACAATCAAAGGCAAAAGACTGATTCTTAATCATCTGATGATCATTATTCATCAAATGAATGCTAATTTTGACCTTACGTAACACATACAAGCTCTGGGGTAATAGTGACACGTTCTTCCCTACTCAGTAATTCATCTGAACCTCAAATGCTCACACAACACAAAGCCCAGCTGCAAACTGGCGTGTGTCTCTGTGTTTATCCTGATTATTTTTTCATGAGCTTTGACTCTGCACTGGAAACAGGAAATAAAAAGACATTTTGCAGTAATGCTATATGGTTGAGTTGTCCTGGAGGAAAAACAAAGTTCACCACACAGATAGTACAGCAAACGATGGATTCAGATGTTGGCAAAAACAAAACCTGCCTGCAGGGGAAGTTAGCTGCAAAGTAGCAGATCCAGATAAATAAGAAATGCAAACGAAACCCACAGCATTTAAGTACACTGTATTAAAGTATAATGTGATAGAATATATATATATATATATCAGCTGGATTTGTTTGCATCTACATGTAATGTAAAACTGCTTCTTTTGTAGACACCAACACAGGCGCAGAAGATTCTCCCATCTAATGCAGAGAGAAAGGAAAAGGAGAAACAAGAGAGCCGCCAAAGAGAACACAGCCCCGAAGAGAGTCAAAGCAGACAGTCACAGATAAAATATTTAAACATTGATCGTTAGATTCCCCCAAAGTGAGCGCCCTACATATGTGGCCCATTTGTGAATTGTGACTGCCTCTGTCCGTGGTGCTAAAGAAGCGCCACCCTCTGCTGATTAACCCAATTACTACGGGAACTGGAGACGTTTAATGTAACTTATTGTATTTACTACGGTGGACACGCGAACTTTAATTTCACTATATAACCGCGTGACCAAAGGGAAATGTGTTTTTGTAATCCCGAACAGCTCCCAAATCCTGCCTGCGCTCTGCTGCGAACAGAAAAAGTCCCCGCGTCGGAAATCAATGACACGGTTAGTGCGTACCGGAGAGAGAGAGAGAGAGTGTGTGTGTGTGTCTGTGTGTGTGTGTGTGTGAGAGAGAGAGAGAGAGAGAGAGATGGGAGGCGGTGTCTGGTAACCGAGGAGGAGGAGGAGGAGGAGAAAGCTCCAGGTCCGCTCGTCCTCGCAGCTTCACCGTCAATCTTTCAAGCAGTCGGGTACGTCTGGAGTGCCCGGGGCCGTGGACTTATTTTACCCCGGGAACTGGAATTGGACAAGAACAAACTACCCCAGGTAAGCAGAAAGCTTTCTTCGAAACAAAAACGAATTTGAAATACAAGTCAACATCATAACCGTTGGTCGACTTTGGTGGTGCTGCTGCTGGATGGAGGAGAAAGCGCATGAAAGCCAGGACAAACCTCCGTGGGGGCGACAGCGAGGTTGGTGCCGCTAATAGCTTTTGAAATTGGCGGAGGGGCAGCTCGGCAGCTAATCGTTCCGCGGTGCCCCATCTGCCGCGGTGACAACTCTCCAATGTTTGTAATCCGATTAGAAGCAGGATCCGCAATTTGGCCAAATGAGCGCGCAGCACGCGGCGAGCGCACCGACACTGATTCGGTTCTGTTGGGACCTTCTGAACCCATTCTGCGTCACAGCGCGAGAGTTCTGTGTTCTGTAAAGTGCTGCAGCTCACTTCGTGGTGTTCTTCTGACACTTTGCAGCCGCATCCTCCCCCCTGTGTCTGTTTTCTTCCCTGCTTTTCTCTTCTCTTGTGTCTTCCAGAAAATGTTCTTGCTGCTACCTGTCGTGATTCTCTTGCTGAGGGGAGAAGCGGTGGTCTCCGCAAACAGTAACGACAAATGGCTGAGCACCGTGGCTCAGTACAACAAGGACAGACCCTGGAACAGATTCAGAGATGTAAGTTACACTGAGAGGCACGATATCTATCCCGGAGGGGCATTATAATTAGCTTCATTGTCTGTGTGTGTGTGTGTAAATGTGAGAAAGAGGGAGAGGGGGTGGGTGGGGTGTTGGGATGGAGCACACTACGCCCTTGATACACCCTGTGAGTAGCAGGCATAATCCACCTTGTAGAAACTCAGCAGGTTCAAGCCCTCAGAGACAGTGAACGTTATACACACGTATTTATTTTATCGGACCTAGTGAAATAGATCAGTTGCCTGTTTCGGTTTGTTCTTTTGGTGATGCTTGGATTAAGAAATCCCATAACAAAATGTGTTATTGATTATGAAACGATTGTGCTGTATGAACCTGTGGCTTATTGTGCTCAGCTCAGCTTGTTGTGTTATTTTAGGAGCATGCAGAACCAGACAGTGCGCTCAGGGGAGAGTGTACGTACAGAGGTGTGTGTGTGGTTCAGGTGTACGTCACTATAAATGTACTATAGGGAATTGTATGTTGCTGTGGTGTAGGTGACAGCACTGTTTGAGATTTGGGTCGTTACAGGAAACCAGGACCAAGCTTCGTCTTAAAGTCGGTGTGGTGAAAGTCCCTTTGATGTGTGAGTGGGATTCTAAACTGCAGTGAAGCCAGTTATTGTGCAATTAGACAATGTACAGAATGAGCCAGTGGCTGTGCAGCAGAACTTTATATTCTACAGGAGGTCTCCAAGTTCTCAAGCATGACAAAATTAATATGTACGGTGGGATTTCAGTGCAAATGATGCACTAAACCTTTAGAGTTTTTCCATTTGATGGAGTCATTCAGCCACAAAAACAGGCAGTGTGATGAGTGCGATGAAGAGCTGAGAGAGAGTATTTGAGATGCTGCCAGACAATATCATTCTGACAACCTCCAAGCTAATTAAGGAGATATTAAAGGGATTTGTTTTATTTGTACTGAAGCCTGCATGTCATGAACCTAATGACTTCCTCTTACACTCTGCATTAGACTTGACTCTGTGCAAAATCATTCTTCATTTTTGGAGAATGCTTGACCTCCACCTCTGTGTGTATGAAACACAGCCATCTGCTGGTAACTCATAAATGGGTTAGGATACCTCTGAAGTGCTCTTCAATTATTTACAAACTGAGACCAGATCTTAACACCCACAATCGTTTATGTATGCCATTTCTTGTTTGATGAATTGGGACAAGCTTGCATTCTTTTTATTAGTATTTTGAAGACCAAAATATTACTCCAGGCTCTGCCTTGGGCCACAACTAGAGAATAACAACTATGCAGAACTAACACAACTCTGGTTTAGCCAGTTGTCATCTGGCTAATTGTCACAGTAGTTTAAACGCTTTCATTCGGTTTGATATTCTTCGTAATATTAGGCTTTTCTGCCTGCTGACATCTTCCCTGGAGATTTATATAGTACTGTTGCCATGATGTGAGAGTTGTAGTAGTCATGTCTGTTTAGACTCAGGGCTCTACTACCTGCAGTATGTGTGTGTGTGTGTGTCCACTCTTTCTTTCTCTCTGTGGTCTCCTGTGCAAATGAAACTCATTAACAGGAAACTGTCAGTGGAGGGTGCAGGACCGGAGCAGAGTGGGGGAGGGAAGGAAGGAACAAGGAGGAGCAGTGGATGGGGGGGGGGGTGACATTTGTGTTTAATATTTCAAGCAATGCTACCAAATGAATGCAGGAGCTGCTGTTGTATTCATGTGTGTGTATTGTCTGCCCTATCACATAGGGAAACCTGCTGGTGGTAATTTGTCTCCTGCAACACTGGCTGTCTCTTGTACCACTGTGTCTTCCTTTCTGTTGTATTCTCACATAGTCGTTTCTCTTCTCCCCTCTTTGGCACAAACATTTAAATATCAGGGACAGCAAGACCTTGAATTAGGAAAACATGTTCAGTATGAATTAGTTTCCACCTCCCAATCACGCTCAGCCACCTTAAACTGACGATTGATCGTGAAAGCTGCTGTTTGGGTCACACTGCGCTTCTACATGTCCCCAATGAAATTTGGCAGTTGTTAGAAAGTTATGCAGAAGTCATTTAATCCTACAGTGTGATATGTCTATGATTCGTGATGATGAGCTTTCTGAACAACAACAGGCTGCTTACACAAAGAAAAACTCAGGGCAGAATCTCATAGTTTGATTGTAGTATTAGTTTAAACCAGGCATTTAGAATATGTCAGAAACAACAAAGAAATTGAGAACGGTGTCATTGTTTAGCAGCTGATTATACTTTATGAGATGTGAGTTGAAGGACTAGCAAAGTCCAAATGTAAATGTAAAATGTGCTTTGGCATCAGTATAATTCTAAAACTTTGGTACATGTTTAGAAAGCCGAATATGTCTCATCAAATTATGCTCCAATATAAAAGATGTGTCTCCATTAACTATGAGACTTTGTTGGTTTGATGTCATAATTCCTCCATTTATATTCTTTACATTGTTTTGACATAAAAGACAATATCTATGTATAACTTTGTGTGTCTCCTCTGCTCAATCAATCCCACTTCCTCCTCTTCTCAATTATTCTCCACATTTTTCTTCTACGCCACTTTCTTCCTCTCATTTCTTCTTCTTTCTGTGAAACACTGAATGACCCTGTGCTTCGTCAACCATAGCCCCTCTCTGTCTCCTCCTCCCTCTCGCTCTGCCCTCACGCATGACTCCTCCTTTCTGCTGTTCTCCTCCGACTGCCGTGTTTTACTCTCTATCCCTGTTGATGAGCCACTTGATCTCTCCTGCATTATGTATGAGTGTCCGTTTGTTGGTGGAGGAGCTGATGCAGTAGTTTTACAGTCAAAGTTCAGGCAGCCTGTCTTAAAAACACAAGTCCAATGACATTTAATTTATAGTTTTCATTTAACATATTTATAATAAACTACATTGTAATATTTTGATATTAATAATAATTTTTGTAGTGTAAGTGTAATGTGAACAGACACAACAGACGTGTTGTAGAAATTACAACTCCCTCAACCTTTCCCTTCACTCTAACGCGCCTGCATGCTTGCAGCAGACACTACTGGGTTGTAGCGATTAAAGGACACATTCATGGAAAAGATACTGGCCTCAGACTGCAGCGTATAATTAACTGTTCACACATCAGCCACCACTGTGTAAATGTGTGGAATCAGTCTAAAGAGTTTTTTGTCTAGAAAAATGTCTTATTTTGTATTTTTTTTTGAATTATTCCATGGATGGTTGGCAGCGCACACAGCTTGTTACAGGATATCAAAATGTTTTGTAACTCATTTAATTGTTTATTAATCCCTACATTTGCTAAATTTCCTTTGCTGTCTTGTCAGATAATCAATTATTATTTTATATTTATGGTAATGGTATTTCCACATCTTGTAGGATACAATCATTTCATTTTAATTAGTATTTTATGAATTATAAAGACTAGCTGCATTGAGTAGACACATATTTGTATGCAGCACCAAATTCAACTGTGTTTCAGGCAGTTTCAACCTTGTTGTAAGCCTGCAGGTGTCTCATGATGTTGGAAACACACATCAAGTATTCTGATCAGGGCAAAAGTGAATTTAGGGGTTCAGCTGGAGCAGCGGTATAACTAGCAGCAGTGGTAACAAATAAACATATTAGAAACCAATCCAAACCTGGAAGTAGCAGGACACAGGTTTGTTTCCGTGGAGCGTTAATGTGACACTATCACGTATAAAGTTAAGTGAGCAAGAAGATTTGGTCCAGGACTGCTCTTAATAAACACGACCTACTAACTTCTTCATCTCATTCATTAGGGGGGCGACCCTCGCTGAAAATCTTCTAGAAGTGAATATCTCTGCACTGTTGCCAGGCCTAGACAACTCTGGCAACACCTTTCAACAACATATGCATGTATACATATGAGACAATGTCTACTGAAACAATAGTTGAAAAAAGTTCATGCTGTGCTGTAGCTCTGAAGGTATAGCCACTGATTTGTAAGGCAGTACACATTTGATCAAATTCCGTAAATCGGTTATCCATCCATAAAGTGAGCTCCAAACATCTGTTTTGCACGGTGCTGGAACAAAATCTGGCTTGGGCCAAGTAGTTCTGGCTGGAATGATGGATTTGTCACAGACATTCTGGTAACTTATAGTTCAAAAACATATTCTGTTGTTATGATAATAATAATATTGTTAGTATAATAATTAAGATTTAAGATTATCAGGAGCTTTAGATGAAGATAATAACGCATTCCATTTGCGTTTGTTATCTTACCAAAACTCCTCTCCTCTCCTCTCTCCTCTCCCCTCTCCTCTCCTCTCCTCTCCTCTCCTCTCCTCTCCTCTCCTCTCCTCTCCTCTCCTCTCCTCTCCTCTCTCCTCTCCCCTCTCCTATCCTCTCCTCTCCTATCCTCTCCTCTCCTCTCCTCTCCTCTCCTATCCTCTCCTATGACTCTTGTCAGACTTTTTGTCTGCATATAGTGACAGAAAAGCTGTCATTGCCATTCAGACAGTTCCACTTTTATCCTCAAGAGGTGGGAAAGTTGTTTTCACTCTTCTGAGCCCGTTGTTTGTTTCTCCTAAAAGAGGCTTTTCTTGTCCCTGTCCTCCATCCCCTACTTTCTCTCTCTTCCTACTGAAGTCCTGTCTTACTCCCTGCTTGCACACTGTCAGATTTACAGAAATGCATCAAATCTTATTTAGTGGGGATATATTGAATGTCTGCTCATGTACTGGTTGTAAATGCATGCCATCTTTAGATTGTTTGTTCATTAGCTAGTGGACATGTAGAGGTGTCAGGTAGAAGAATTACAGCAAGGTGAAAGCTGCTGTGTGTATGTTTGTGTGGCAGCATTGTTATGTGTGTTAGAGTGTGTGGTGTGTCTCAGCTCAGTGTCTTGGTGAGAATTAAACGTTGTCAAGTTTTATCAGCAATATTCTCCTTTCCGAGACGACAGTCTCTCCGGGGCTGCCAGTCACACACCCCCACTGTCTCCTTCCAGCAAAACAAGAGGACTATGTGTGCAAGTGTGGATATTTGCATGTGTGTGTAGAAGAGTTTGAACATTGAAAACATCCACAATGACGGTTGGGAAGCTAAAAGGGAGGAGGAGGGGCAGGGTGCGGTTTAAAAAAGCAGCTCAGACAAGATGAAGCCCAGAGTCACCTTCACCTTCTCTCTCTGTCACACACACACACACAGTATCTGTGAATGAATACTCCGCGGCCCACATACAGTATTTCTGTCAATTAAGCGAAGACCTGGCTGAACAGCTGTCATTCTTTCTTATCTCTCCCCTGCTCTGTCCTCCATTTCTCTTTCTCCTCCTTAAGCTGCCGCTCTACCTTCTCTTCATACCTTTTATCATCTGCACTCTCTCCTGACTCTTCCATCTCTCATTTTACACTCAGCTAACTCCTGATGAAACAGTGCCTTTCAAAATAAACCTTCTTTCTCTCATACTTTCTGCTCTTTTCATTCCTTTTCTTTTCACCTGCTCTCCCCCTGCATGCATATTTCTCACCCTGAGATACTGATTTCAAATGAGGAAATGCTGATTCTGATCTCTGTACTGAAAGATTGTGTGTGTGTGTGTGTGTGTGTGTGTGTGTGTGTGTGTGTGTGTGTGTGTGGGTGTGTGTGTGTGTCTGTGTGTGTGTGTGGAATGGGACAGAGATCACATACTCATACAGCCGCAAGCACATTTTTATATGTCATGTAGTACCTCTTCAACTTGCTGGTGGAAATATTTCACATCTCTCTCTAACTGGTGTTTTTGCACATATATGAACAAACACACACACACACACATACAGATTCCATTTCTCCCTGCGGCTCTTGGGGCAATCAATCAGTAAATTTACGGGGCCTGGTAATCCTGATTGGAGCCTTGATATAATCAATAGAAGTGTGAAATGGTAGGAAAACACACATAAACACACATGTGCAAGCACACATACAAACAGATTGGAGTTCAATTCACTAGCCGGGTAGGCAAAGGTCACTGTCTCCTATGACCAGGATAAATTAGGTTATGAAAGAGGTGCGTGTGTGTGTGTGTGTGTGTGTGTGTGTGTGTGTGTAGAGGCAGACAAAGCAGGCGAGCTAAAGGACTGCCAGTATAATGTTGGCTGAGGATAAGAAACAGGGCATGAAAAAAAGAGATGGTGAGAGAAGAAAGAAAGAGGAGGAGCTTTATTGTGAAGGCCATCAATACTGTGGGCAAAACAGATGGACAGATGGCGGATGAGAGAAATGTGGACTCCATCATCAATCCAATGTGTGGTTGTGTTTATGTGGGGGAGTGTTTCAGTCAGCTTTGTCATGGCGGCCCCTCCAGACTCACCTCTCTTTCTGTGGGGATTGTGTTTCTGTTAGCGCTGATACGAAGGGCTCCAGCTAAGCTGCTGATTCTTTTGAAGCAATGCTGTTTGATTTGCTGCTTTTGTTTAAAGATTTACCGATACAGAGAAACCACCCTTTGACCACTGTACAATACCTGAAACACCGTAACACTGTTTCTGTATTAGGATGTCTTACTTTGAGCTGTATATCAGAAAGCAGGTATTACCTTAGCATCAACTATATAACTATACACAAACATACCAAACTACCTTAGGAAGCTAGGTGATATGATGATTAACGACTTACATGTTTTCAGTTTGCCTACCATGTTATGTACAAATGTGTTTCCCATCATGGACGATGTTGCGCAAGCACTAAAAGTGTTAACTTTTATTCTGTCAATATTAAAATATATCAGCGTAACTGTAATAGGGACGCAACTAATAATCATTTTCAAATCTCAAAAATAGAGAAAAATAGACCAAGGTTTCCTTTTTCTTCTCCTGTCTGAATACCAGTTCTTTACCCAGAGATCATTTTAAAATCAAGTTAAACTGAGAAAAAAAACTGCACAGCTTCATGTTTAAAAAATTTGGAAGAAAAGAAAGTTAATTGAAACGATTTAATTATGAATCAATCAAAATTGTTGCAGATGAACTGCTGTTGATCATTTAATTATCGTTCAATAACTTCCGCACCAAAACATTACCAGTCCTACTATGTCATTACATTGCTTAGAGTAGTAGCTTCAAGTTGTCCTCACCATATTTCATTTTCATGTTTGCCTTCGCTGTTATAAAATCTACATTATACTAATGAAAGGCAGGAGGTTTGGAGTCAGTATATGTCTATTATACTGTCACTTGTGTTTGTAGCAGCTGGTTTTGATGCGTATAGTGTAGTGAGTAAAACTGGCATACCTCATTTTGTTCATTGTGTGTTTATTGACTAAATAAAGGAACATATTTCCGGGATTATAGTGTTCCAGTGTCATACATGTTCTTTTCTTGTTAATGAACCTGTCTCCCATACTTGTTACGTCACCAAATATAAATCCACCCTACTACATATAGTAGTATCGTTTTGTTGGAAGTCTAATGCCTCCTCCCTGCTCAAAGAATAACTTCTTCTCTTTAAGCTTTTCTTTATATTTTATTTATTTGGTATTATTTACTTGGGTTCTTTTGGTGTTTATTTTATGTTAACATGCTAAAAATTTGAACTAAACAAAAAAAGGACTGCGGTTTAAGGGTTTTTACTTTTACATGTATGAGATAATAATACAAAATTAAACGTTTAACTGGGGGACCATGACAGCAGGCAGCATGACAGTCAAGCTATTTCACTCTGAGCCACAAATGTCAACCAGTTAATGCTGCTAGGAGGAAAATCAGGAGATCAACAGTTTTGTCAGTGTAGCTGTGTGTCTAGAATGAATATAAATGAAGACGTATGCATTACACATATAAAATCAATGGTAAACCTTCATTCTCAGATTAATGTCATGTTTTTGTTCAACCTGTTCTTTTTTCAAGGAGCTGACGAAGCAGCTATTGATTGTGCAGATGCTCTGAATAATAAAAATCTTTGTTTCTACAAGATGTTGCAACCACATTCTGAGACGACTTTTTTAACCATCACGTAAACTTCACATCTATCAATTTATAAAGGATCTTCATGCTTTGATGGTTTATTTCATCTGTCTATACTTGTTTCCAGAAATCACAGTTGTTGTGGGGTGTAGTGAGGTGGTGGATGCAGTCACTGGTTTTCCCATTGTAATAGTTGATGCTATCATATAAATCATTCAAATTCCACATCATTATTTCAAATGGTGTTTGGCTACATGTTGTGTTTCTGCGATAGTGTAATCAATTACACAGAGATTTTATTCAGAAGTGCGTTGTCTTGCTCTAATCACATTTCAAAGTAGCCTTTCCAGCACAGAGTGCCAGTGTGAAATAAATGATGGGCAGTCTGTTTCTCTTTTTGCACACCTCCCCAGTCCTCCTTTCAATCAGTGTCAGGATCTGTCCCTCCCTTTCTTTTTCTGTCCTTCGCTCACTCTGATGTTTATGGTCTCTAAAACCATGTCAGGCTGAATTGGTCATTATCTCATTTTCCCCTGAAGGTAGGGATACAGTTACTGTTTGTGTGTGTGAGAGTATGTGTGGGTTCAAAATATGTCTTGTCTGCTTCAATAATTCAGCAGGCTTCTGCCATTGCAGCTCATGTGATGCTCCTGGGAGAAGGAGACAGAGAGGGAGAGAGAGAGAGAGAGAAAAGAGGAGGGGGAGTTTTGCACAGCGATGTGGCAGATCTGTTCCTTGTAGCTTTTAGTGCCTTTCCATATCCTTACTACATCATTTTGTAGTTCTTTGCAGCCAAGTAACTCCTTGTTTATGACAGTTGAACTCTTGGGAATTATAGGTAATAGCGAGGAATAGTTTAGCCCTGAGGGGCTGAATAAATACTGCATGTAAAGTCATGGACTCTCCGTATGTGTTTGTGGACAGTTAAACCAATAGCCCTGTGGGTAACGCAGGTAGACAGCATTAGTTTCTCTGGAGACTTACTGGAACTGCTTCCAAAAAGCTACTGTTTCTTTGGAGATGTCGTGAAGTGTTTCTGGACTGGAATGGACTGAGATGATGATCATCTTAACGCCACATGCTTGTTTCAGTTTAGTAGAATGCCATTACTGAACAGCATGGGGCAAATCACATTTTTCATCTGATGATGAAACATGAAAAGTTCAGAGATTTCTAAATGTATTGCAGCTTATTCTGACAGAGACGTGAATGAATATAGATGGGGTTCTGTAGCACTTTATTCAGTCTGAATCTAGTTATTAAATCTAAATCCTTTTCAAGAATGTACCAGCTTCGCTTAAGTAATATGTTGGGTAAAAGTAGATTTTCTTTATTTTATCCAGTGCAGTGACACATCTTCTAGAGCAAAAACATATCACTTGATATTTAAAAATGTTTTTGTTAATCTTCTTTATAACATAAGTGGTTATTTGAGTTGTGATTTATAGACCAATTACTAGAGGAGTCTGACAGAGAGTGATAGTAATTAACTGTCTAACCTAAGCCATGAGCATTCTGTTGTGGTGAGGGGCTTTCACCACATATTTTATCACTGCTCTGTGACATTCATTAACCCTGCCCTCCGTCATTTTTTACCTTTGCTGCATTGCTCTTCAGCGGTGGATGTGCCGTGGACGCTACTGTAAAAACGCAGCGAAAAATAACATTCATTTCCGTATTCTGTAAAAAATGTCCTGGCAAGTCAACAAATACGTGTCAAGATATTTCACATGACCACAAACAATATGCTCTACAGGGGCGTTAAATATGGTCTGAATTTCAGAAGTGCATTAAAAATGTGTCCCGCGACCCAACGTGGATGGATGGATGAAAATGTGCGTCTTTCAGCAGTAGCTGTAAAAAGAGTTTGTGTTATGTACCACCACTGTACACAAGACCTTGATGTATAATCCAGGCTTCACATTTCAGCAGCACAATCAGCACGGTGTTGTTGCTCTTTTCATGGAGAAGAATTCAGTTTATTGTCAGGCTTGGTGTTGGTCTGTTTCTGCTGTCAGTGCAGTGGCAAGTGAGTAATTTCTGCTCTCCATCGAGGGTCAGAAGTGAAACGTTCAAGTGGATAAAAACTGTACTGGAAGCTGGGTGTTTCGCTTCAACCCCTCAGAAACGAACTCCGGCAGACCTGGATGGGCTGCTGTTGGATTTAGCCCATTTTCTCTGGCTCTGCACAACCACTCTCCAGTCAGATGCTACAGTGTTGTCAGAGTAACAGCTGGCTGAATGTCCTGTTTCATGCTGACTTTCAAACCCGCAGAGACACGAGTAACCAGATTTAAGCCAGATGGTGTTTTTATCTCTTATATTCTATTTAAACTTTTTGATTTTGACCACGTAGATAAAAGTTTGAAGGAGAATCTCTATGAATGTATTGATTGTAAATATTACATGGGGTGTTTCACCTGGCTGGATAAAATACAATAAAACCTACAGCATGAGCTCCACCCATGATGCTACACCTATATCTTTGACTCTTCTTTTACTTTCAGATGCTTTTTTTACCATATGATGTAAACTACACACACACACACACACACACACACACACACACCATGAAGGATGGAAATTGTGTATAGTAATCGAGAGAAATGACATCACACACCTTAGAATAAAAAGTGGTTTGTTTACAGGTAAATGAGGCATAAATACATACATAGATAAAATTGTTTGGACGGTTGCCTGAATGAATCAAAACAAAATACACTTGTAATCTCAGTCGCAGTCTATAAAACCATTATCATTAACCACTATTTCATCTACACTATGTCTATTCAGATTTGCTTTTATGCTACTGCACTAATATAGGATACGGTATGTCCAATAAAAACTTAACATACTTGGTCTATGAATAGGGTAAATTGACTCATATAACCAATCTTACACACACACACACACACACACACACACACAATGTCTCCTGTTGAGTGTGGTTTCTACTGTGGTATATGATTACCGTACCATTGTGGAGATGGGGCATTGTCCCGTCAGCCAAAATGAACTGATTGTCAAAAGTCTATTATATATACATTAACGAGATGTCTGCTGTAGATGCTGTTCACTACAGATGAAAGTGGCTACAGTCTCTTCGCTCAGTGTTTGGTTAAAAGCAGAAAGACTTGATTCTAAACTTAGGATTCACAACTGTGTGTTGTTTTATTCAGTTAAGATCCCAGAAGACTCCTGCCAATTCAATCTTTGTGTTCTGTCTTCCAAAACAAAATTGCATTTAAATTCATATTTGAATTATATTCACAAGTAATGCTTCAGTAGGAAGCTATCAGAATGAGAGCAGTCATTGGTCACCATAAGGCGAAGAAACTCTCATTTCTGTAATACCACTCTGTTTGGACACAGAGTTGTCACGAATCAAACATGTGTAACATGAAATATTGTATTTTAATGTAATATAACACAATGTTCATAGCTTTAATCATCTTGCACAAAAGGAATTCACCTTCATGCACCACTGCCTGATGCTGTCGGTTTAACCAGCACAAAGATATGCATATTACGCTCCTTCAATTTTTTTAGCAGTTTTATTTTTTGAAAGAAGTAATGACGGAGGTCTGGAGTTCAGTGCTGTCAGTGATAGATACAAACCCGCAGGTCCTGTTTTCTGATGACTAGAAACACTCCTTCTCAATAACAAAAAGAGCAGTGGACTCACCTTCCTTGTTTTCTTCACTCCATCACCTTTCTCTCCAGCTCCCCTTCCCGTGTCAGAGTAGTGATACCAGCACATTGTATGTGTTGACACTGGCAGTCCCAGTGATGACGCAGTGGGCGGAGGGGAACCATGGGAAGAATAATGAAGCAGAGTGGCTAGTCATGTCTTCGGGATGAATAAAGGAAGATTGATTAGGTGAATGTCACAGTTCAGTTGAAGACAGGGAGAGATGCAGCGAGATGGTGTGAGTGAGAAAATGAACACACTTATGCATATGCATGTTGGAAGGTGACACAAGAATAGTTTGACAGCTTTAATTAAACTCAGCTGAGTCATCCCCTGAGCTGCGGCTTCAATCACATTTCCACACACCCAGCAGGTCAAAAATGGAATAAAGTCTGTCTTTTTAAACTGCCCCTCTTCTTCCTCTCTGTCTGCCTGTGAGTATGTGTGTACACACACTTCTAACCTTGAATCCACCAGGCTCTGGCACATTTCCAGTAACTTTCTCATGGATTTTGAGTTGGATAATGAGGTGAGCTGGGATGCTGTGGATCAATACTGGGAGCTTCTTTTATCTGGAACTGACAGATAAAACTGGTCCAACCAACCCTGCCAATACCAACAGACGTAGCTTTACTTTGGATGGCACCAATTTAATAGGTGTGATTATGGAATTTATTTAGCAACAACCTTTCATTTAAACATCTGACTGACACATTACTGAGTTAGCAAATATTATTAGCTGATGTTGGCTTATCACAGTTTTCAGCATACTGCGCTGTATATGTGAGATGATATGTGCATGATGTGGGTATTGTGTAGCGTTCCTTTGTCAGTTGCACATGATTTAATCAAGGCAAACATGGTGGGTGGGTCATGCATACTTGCAATGCACACTGGCAGCTCAGAATTTGCTCTTGTTGATAAAATCAGACTCCATCTGTTTATGGCAACACCAAGAGCTCAGTTTGCTCTCTTTAATCTGATTAAACGTGTAATCTCTTTATTCCACTACATCAGGCTGTGTGTCATACGTTTTGCACTTGAAACCAAAATGCCCATCAGAGTTCTTTTCAAAGTAAGGGCATGTTTATGATGCTGGCTATTATCAGGGGGCTTATTATAGGCGGTTTCTCCTGCTTGGTCTCACTTGTCTCTTGCCAATTTTTAGCATGTTTCCATGACTTTTTGGAGCAATGCTTAGCCTATTTGGCATCAGTCAAAATCATATAGATAATGCTAATGTGACACTTTGTCAGAGTTACTGACCAAAAACTTGTATCATAATATTTTTTAAGATGTTCTGAGATGTTTTTCTGAGTGATACAACTTCTTTCTAGGGAACAAGTTCTTTGCGCACACATTTGGTCTCACATGTCTGATGTCTGTTAAATCTACAGGAGTTACAACATTTTGCCTCTTAGCTATCTAGTGAGCTGTATCCAGAACATGTTTAGTACATTTAAACAAACAATCATTAGGGTTACACGTTGTTTTTATGTTTGGATGGTATGACTGTGTAATTGAATCTTGTTATAAAGTCATAACCGTGAGTGAGACTTCCAGGGGCAAACAATATTATAATACATTACAATGTCCTGCATATGAAATCATAATGGACAGTGTAACAGTCTAATCATGCTGACATTTCATATAGTTTACGTCTGTTTAATGATCTTCAATTGATTGCATTTTAAGTAATCAACAACACTATAAACTACTTACATTTGTGGTAGCATTAACCCACCCCGCATTAATCCACATGCACACAGATGCGCACGCACACATGCTCGCTTGATGAAGTTCATGGCTCCTTACTTGTTTGAGTTCTTACTTTTATTACCGCAACTTTTCATGGTGAGAGCTCTGACATTTAGATGGAAACAGCCAATACCAACCCACTCTCTCTCTGTTTGGCTTCTCAAAAAAAGAGAGAGTGGGTGAGAGTTTCTGCGGCTCACTCCCAGTGAAAGTACTTTTTGTCACTATGTGTGGCTGTATTTGTGTGTAGAACGTGTGTGCCCATTCAGCACCCAGCATGCTGTTTGCCTGGGCTGAAAGTTGGTCAGTTATGCCTTAGTTGTTTGAGTTCCTGGGATGCAGGAGCTGCATTAGCTTCCCATGATGACTATAGGATCCCCGGAGGAGTGGTTTCATGAAGCTGTGAGTTCCCCTGATCCTTTCACTTATACTATCCAGTCTGGCAAATAATATGGAAACATTGGTTTGTTTGCAACAAGACATGGTGACACGTCAGCTTGTCAGTTGCTTGGTGTCAGGTTAACAGGCTCCTGTCATGTGATGCTAAAGGTGAGATATGTCTGTGGAACATGTGTTATGAATGAACAGAAGGAGAAAGCAGAGGCTTTCATGTTGTCATCCTGCTTAACAATCAGTCTAAATAAATGTTCAAATCAGTGCTTGTGCCTCACTGGCTTAGATGACTGTACTGTATGTGTGAGTGTGCCTCTGTGTGTACCTTATTCACATTCCTCCCTCCTGGTTTAACAAGGACACTCAGCAAGGGAGCGAGAAAAGGTCAGAATTTCTGGACTGTGATACTCCTGACTCACATTTTAAAGCTCTTCTAGTTATATACTTTTGCACTAAAGAGCAAATTAAAGGCCGTGCGTACATTTTGTGCAGGAGTGTGTACCTAGTAGATTACCTAGATTAGGTCATGTAGCTTGTGATTTTGTGAGTCTTTGCTTGTCTACCAAACATAGTCACATGAGTGTGTGTGTGACAAAGAGCCAGACAGCAGCAGGACATCAGTTTGTAACTAATAAAATATTTTGCTTTTTGCCTTACATGTCTTACTCGGGCCTTTTTCTTCAACTGACTGTACACCAGGTAAGTCTGTGTTTCATATTTGTTTATTGTGTTTATTGTACGAGGGAGTATCGAAGATGTTTGCCCTCATCATGAAGTTATCTGAAACGTCTATAGCTGTCAAATCGTAAATTGCACACGTAGGGTTAGACAAACAGTTTGCATTTTAATAGATGTGTTTTGTCTGCCGTTTTTATCTTCTCTGGTTGTGTGTGTAATTGTGACTGTAGGGATTTCTGCTTTTCACTATAGCTTCAGTTAGGCGCACAAAAACATCCACACAGAGACACACACACACACACACACACACACACACATAACACACACACAGAGATCTGTGCCTCTGGCAAGATGGTTTGTCGACTTTGAGCATGTAAGAGTGTTTGTATGTGTCTTAGCAGGTACAGCCTTCGTTGCTACAGTACTGGCCTCCAGGCTTGAGTGTGGCAGCTGAGATTTGTACCTCAGCTGCTCAGCCTTTCCCCCGAGTCTCCACACACACCGCAGAGTTTGATTTCACCACACAGTAAAAATTTTGCGGCCTGCTTGTTGTTAACTGGCTGCACAGTTTGGCGATAACACTACTTTAAGTCTTTAACTTAAGCAGTGAAAAAATCTCTCACTCTAACAGCTACATTAGCACCGCACAGAGTCTGGCATCCTGATGTGTTATGTGTTATGAATATCCCACTGACAGTGTTCAACTCTCACTGGTGTGTACCTGGCATTTGACTGGCAAACACATATTTTTGCAGTTTGTAGAGAACATCTAGCCGGGACGAACACAATGAAGAGCAGGCAGCAAACACTAGTAAACAAACCAAGTGCATTTTATAATGTGATGTTGAAACACTACAATGATGTGAAAAATATCACAAACTTGAGTGAACGACTAAGTATGATATTGTGTCATAAGGTTATATAATAAGAATTATACTGAGTTGAATAGAATCAGGAAAATAAACAGTGTAACATCCTATTGCAGTGATGAATTATGATAATATCATACTATTTTACACAGCTTGGTGCCACCAGATATTACATAAAATGATTTGAAATGTGCTATAAACTCCATGGAATCTGCCAGTTAAATTCATTTAAAGCTTTTGAATATTATGTAGAACACTTTTATTCATTTAATGTCTGTGTGACCATTTCGCTCCAGCACAGTCTTTATTCCTACACAATCTCACCCAGCAGCCTGTAACGTGTATTAATCAAGTGGAGCCTCTCTTCCATTTACCTTGTCTTTATATCTTAGATGACTGCAACTAAACAGAAGTTGCTGCACATCTAGGCTATGGGTGCAAAGGAGTTATACTTTTCATGCTGTTCCACTGTATAACAGCACAAATCTCCCGCTGTATCAATGAGACTCAAATATAATAATTTACAGATTAATTTCAGATTAACCACTGAACCCCAAATTGCTCCAAATATTATGAATGTGGAAAATATGTAGCTGCTGAAAAATATCCGAGAAATAAACGGAATGTCAGTTGCCATAAAATGAGTTTTCCCTCTTTTGCAGCAGTGTTTCTCTCTAACTGTGCTGTACACACACAAAGGCTTAAATATGGTTTGTTTATCTTTGACAAGTTTTATTATATCATTAGCTGATGGCTGGTACAAAAACTCCATCTTTTCAGTGCCTCAGCTCGGCCAACAGTGGCGTTTTAAATCTGAAGCAAATATACAGACACATTTAGTTAAAAAGGCTGCATGGTTTATAGAGCTCATGTGCAAACAGCATGTCAAACAGCAATATGTGTGGCTGTAGTAGCTTTGTGAATGGTCATGAAATATTGTTGTAACCATATACATGACATTATCCTGTATAGCAGAGTAGATAGAAGAGGTAGAGAGACAGATAGCAGAGTGGATGAGGAAGCAGGGAAAGTATGATCTGAAAAAGTATGAGTTTTGAAAGTGACAGCTCCATTACTGCTATCATCCATTAATAACCAGCCAGGTCATTAGTGTGAGAAATGAATCCAGGCACTCGCAAAGACAAACAAACACAATGCTAATCTCTGTTCTCAAACAGAGTGTCAACACTCCGGCATAAATGAAGAGAAAGAAAATTGAGTGATGAGGTCAGGTTGCAGAGAAAGAGGGAGAGAGTTGGAGGCAACAACAAGGGTACACAGACTGTGACAGACGAATGAAAAGCTGACAGGGAAGACAATATTAGCTAGATTTGATGAATGGAAATTGATCTGAAAAATATTCAAATGGCAGAAGAAGTGACTGTGCTTTCTGTTAAAGGGCTTTCTTTAAGTTTGGACATTGACAGACATATTATTTCCATCGTCCCTGATAAGAAAGATAAATTATTAGTCCTAGAAATGAACCCTGCAGCAGAGAGGAACAGACACAGTGCTGATCTCAAACACAATGAACAGCCGTGTGTGCTCATGATGAATGGAAACGTGAGAGGGACACAAAGAGACAGAAGGGTGGTCGGTCCAACGTTGTTGGTGCATCATTCAGTTAGTTAATCACATTTCAAGAAAGAAAATCTTGTTCCCTGTCACTCTTTCACAGTCTCAATCTAATTTCTAGTCCTTCTTTCACTTGTGTACCTGTTTATCCATCTCTTATCCATTCTCATTTTAATGCCTGTCTCTAACTGTCCTTTTCCATTATATTTTCTTTTCAATACACATATAATTCCTCTATTACTGGCTCACCAATGTCTTGCACACTTCCCACAGGTCTTTCTTTCTCTCTCTCTGGCTGTGAAAAGGAGAATCATTCAATGGTACTTGATGTTTTTAAAGTACAATAACAGATTTCCTGCAGATGGGAAAGGATAAAATTTGAAAATATATCAGCCAGTGCCTGCAGGCAAACTCTTTGGCTGTGTCTGTGCACATGCCAGGCGATGACAGTAAAGTGGACAGTGGCTCCAAACTCTGCATATGTTGCTGGCTTCATAAGATGATCTAAGACCATATAAAAGTTTATTGATCCTCATGGTGAAACTGGATCTTTGGATCAAATGTAATATACTCTAGGATAAGATTTATACAACAATGTAATAGCAATGAAATATGGATCATAACAGCTCATGAACATTAACATTGGATGCTTCTCTGTTAACGCAAGTTCATAGTATGTTACACTTGCGTTAACGGAGAAGCATCCAACAGTTCCAACACAGTTCTATTTGTTTTGTTTGCAGAGTGGTGGAGCATGTAATTCATCGATGTGTAGAAAGTATTCTTTTAATTTCCTGCCATGATGCAAATGAAGCAGCTCAATAGTTAGTTTGCCCATTTGTCAGATGGACCGGAGGTGAATGTGGTTTGTTTTTATTGCTTGTGTTGTGTTAATGTTTCATAAACTCAGAGCCTTAAAATGAATCTTTGACTTTACCCCTAACGTTATGAATTATGTGTTGGAAACCAGGTCTGCCTGATTTTATCTGGATTATGGAGTTTAATGAGTTATTTGTGTCACCTAAAATCACTTTCAGCTCCGTGGTTTGACGACTGTGAGTCTTATTATTAGGTGGCTGTGGATCAGGAGGAATTGATCTCTGTAATCACAGGGTCTGCAGTTAGATCCCAGACTTCTCCTGTTCATGGCCTCGAATGAGACACTGAAACTATGTCATTAGTGTGATGCGAGAACCAGTAATGTAGTTAGGACTTAGGTTACTTAATAAGGTAGTTTTTTACCTATGCTTTTGTTAATAATGGTAATTTTTGTGTTCATTTTTTTTGTCTTAGTTTGTTCTTTGTCCATGCTTGTTGTTTGCTACCGTTACTATGTAAAAAGGAATGTGGAGCCACTGTAAAGAAGAGTTTTTGTTGCATACATGAATATACTGTAGTTGAGGAACAAAGCAGATTCGATTCTATAAATAAACCAAATTGTTTTATATTTGCATAGTTACTGCTTCTAGAATCCCAGCGTATGTGCTATACGCAGATGCACACACACACCAACACACGCAGACCTGTAATAAACATGCGGCTGAGCTGTAAGGACCCACCTGCCCACACACACACACACAAAGATCCTAGCAAACACATGCACAGAACTGGTGTTTTGATCTGTCGGATTTAATTTTGTGGCAGAGAGTCTGTATTGGATCTGTGTTTGAAGCCAGCTTGCGTTGTCGTAACACACACACACACGTACACACACATACATACATAATCTATTATTCCAAGATTGGTTGACTAGAGGCAGAAGTTGAATACTGGCATGAGGCAGAATAAGTATATTATTAGTATGATAAATAAAGTATCAGGAGGTGGAGTCAGGCTTAGTTTCAACATGAGCTCCTTACATCCTCTTCAGTTGCTGTAGACAGGTTTTTTTTAATGAGCTTAGAGAACAGTCCACATCAGGAAAGTGAAAATACAAATAGTAAAGTGAAACTTCCACTAAATTATGTTTTAAGTTTTTGTCTTTTACAGAGTATTTAAGATTAAGATAATTTAATGATTTAATTCCCCTATTGTTTTGCTTCCCCTGAAGGAAGTTCCTTGCCAAACTACAACAGAGGGGTGTCTTCACCAGTCAGATCTACTGCATGTTTGGTGTTGTAATCCCAGCAAGTTGTTGAAGAGTTTGTAGGTTTTGTATTTTTGTAGGTTTTTGGGACACAGATCATTTGAGGAAACTCACACTGACTATGTGATTTTTAGAGTATTTGTGTGTGTGTGTGTGTGTGTGTGTGTATGCCTTTTTGTGTATCTAGGTTGTCTTGAAACATAAAAGTGATGGGTGAAGCCTGGTGAGAGATTCCGATGTGATCAACTTGTGCCTAATAGCTGCCAAAGTGGGAATGATGGAAACTGAGCGTCAGACCTGTTGTAATAACTGCAATTATACATTCTTGGTTAAAGTTGTAGAAATATCACTGTTTAGTTCCTTATAGGCACAAAAAAAATCAGGGGGCAGTTAAGAAAGACAATTAACACAGTGGGGGAATTTCCACGAAGAGCATGTTCAACAAATAACAACTGATGAGGGGAGAACTGTAAGAATATTTGGTTTCTGTTCTGTTCTTCTCATTGGGAGTCGGGGGAATTATGTATGAACTGTATGTTACCTTTACCCATTAAGGCTCTAAAGTATGTCACACCTAAATATTTTATCATTCACTATGCACTAGAATATTTTTGTTAGATTCTGGTGCTGTGTAAGTAAGTATCAGTACATAATGTGTTTGACACATCTGTACCCAAATAGGAAACTACAGATGGCAAAGTGCTTCATTGCTGTAATGGCTACAGTTCAGCCAACTGGAAGGAAAAAAACACTATTTGTATAAATGCCAACCATTAATCTAACCCATGGAGGTCTGCAGTTGCCTAAAACATATATTTGGAGATTTTTAACAAGCATGCGTACTCAGAGCGTTCTGGAAAGAGTGTAAATGAAACAAAATCACATACATTCTTTATTTTCTAGAGGTCTGTCTGTGCGCTGGTGGCAAGTAAAGTAAGAAAGATTGCTGTTTGTGCTTGTATTTGCAATAAGAGGTAGTCTTATTTCAGTGGGTGGAAACACAAATGCATATCATTCATAGTAAAAATAGTTCTAAATTTTCACTTTAACCACTAATCTACAGAAAAACAACTTCAGTGCAAAGTGGTAAATCTTTTGCTACTTGGTTTGTAATGTTGATTTTACAGCAGCATGAAGTAGAAGTCTAATTATGTTACCGTCGAGTCCCTGAGGGGATCTTCTCCTCTCTGAGAGTGACACGGTACTGTTTGTGTCTGCTGCATTTTTTTTGTTGTTTTATTAGACTATTTTACATTTGAGAACTCTCTGTCATTGTCTGCTTGCTGCGATGTTCTATCGATGCTTCCTGATTGGACTGTGTGTCATTGAGGAACCAGTGATCCAGATGAAAAAATGATTTAATCGTGCTGTGTCATCACAGCCCCTGTGTGTGTGTTTGTGTACTGTGTCCTTTGCTGTCCTTCATTTTCAAATGAAATGGGTACTGCTTCAATCATAAATTTAAAAAATGGAAGTGGATGGAAAATGGAAAAAAAATCCCTACTGTGAATAAAGGAACCTTGAAATTACAGTATTACACAGCCGATTCCCCATTCAGCCACTACTGGCATTGTTCCTGAGCTATTTCACTGATATTTTTTATAACTGTTTGCCTCGATCTCTGACCTCATGTGATGCTTGCTGTGAGGCTCTCTTTCATTTATTTCCTGTTTGTCTGTCTCAGTGATGTAACAAGGAAAACTGCAGTGTGGTAACAAAGCCATGCCATAAAAGAGGGGGAAAAGGATCACGTTAGTGCAGCTAAACAACTGTCCTTACTGCAGAGAAAACATGGTGAATTTTACTGAAAGTGCTGATAGTGAGAGAATTGATGCTGCCAGAAGTGTATTTGTTTTAATTGGTTATACTGTCTTTATTTTTCATGAAATGTGAAATACTAGTTGATTTCTTCATCGGCTTCTGTCCTGTCTATTTTATTGCATTTTCCCAACTGTCACCAGATTGTGAAAAGACTCAAATCTGCATTTGCAACAGGTATCAAATCAGGAAAAACATCCTACGACAGTTGTCTGATATTGTTATCAACAGGGAGCCGTGTGGAGCTTAATGTGTTGTCATGTCATCTAGAGAGAGAAACAGAATTCATTGACTTATCAACACTTTCAACAAGCACACTCTAGAGAAATGATGAGCAATTTTTATATACAAAATATTTTTTGCTCGTTTTTGACACGTTTGTTAGCACATGTGTTACTGCATAATTCAGTGTCATTCATTTGTAAAGGAAACTAGTTCCCACTGAGTACTCTTTAACCTCTGTTGTCAGGAGTTCTTTTTCATGTGTCGCAGAATGTTTTTCTTTCTCTTTTTTTATTGATGGGACCATTGATGAGAGTTTAGCAGACCAGAGGCGAGTTACAGAATTTAAGAGAAGAGATGACCCAGGCTTGGTTGCATCAGCTGTATCACATGAAGACACTTGGCAGTCTGGCCAGGACTCACTAATGGTAATAAAAAAGTCTTTAAGATTAGATTAATTTGAGAAAAGAGCAGCTCATATTTTGGAATCCAGGCCAAGCTTCGGGTGGTGAGAAGCTGTCCAGCAGTGCTTTAAATATCACACAGGTAAGCATAAATTCTACCTCAGGAGGAGTCAGGAGGTGATAGATTTGAAGTATACACATTTACTAGCCACTTTATTAGGTATGTCTGTACAGTCTAATGTGATCTAATACAGACCAGCACTACTATGAATTCTGCTTTTACAAGGCCTCTCAGTGGGTTTTGAGCTGCTGGTTTGACAAAAGAAGCCACTTCCTTTTACTTCTGGAACTTTTGATAGACATTGTTCACTATTTGCTTATGATCTTAAGACAAGGCTATTAATCCACTAATCAAGAAATTAATCTGTTAAAAAAACAGTGGACATTAGTGCAGTGTTTGTTGTACCAACTTTAGATCAAACGTCTAGCTGCTTGTGAGTATTTCTTAGAGGTTCCTTCAACAGAAAATCAGTGTGACACCACTATCCTTAATCTGTTTATCATAATAGCTCCAGAACTGTCCCACATTCAGTAACAACCCTCCCTTTAACCTCCCTCTGTATTTCCAGTTCCTCATCCGCCTTACTCTTAGCTCATGCAGTAATTAACTCCCCCTCTTTTTAAATGTGTATATTATGTCTCTGCTCTATTTTATCTCCTCTGGATCCTTTCCTGTCATTATAATTACAGGGACACACATATTAGCTGCCCTGCATGTTCCCACACTCAAATGAGCACTTGCAAACATGTAGTTGTGTAGTTTCTCAGACACACAAAACTTTAAACAAATTTAAGTCCTTGCTTCGGTCATATTCCTAAGTCCTAGAGGTGGAAAAACATCTACAACTTTAAAATGGAGATTAATATCTTCAGATCAATTTCAATTACTATCCTGTCCACTATCAGCATTTTGATTAGCCTCCCTGTCAGCTTTATGATTATGATGCCGATTATGGTGATCATAACTGTTGTGGTGATGGTGATGATGATTGTGTTTGTGATTACTCTACTTGTTTACTGGCCCAGACGCAATCTTTCATTCACTCAACTCACTCTGTGTGGAATTTGCAGTTTTTTCCACAATTCCAGTGAGAGGATAATGTCTCTGTTAGATAGAGAGAGACTTTAGAAAATATGATTTAATATGAATAGGTGCGTCAATAAAGAAGACACACAGTGTTTGACATGAAATATAGATACAGTTAAATGTAAAAGTAGCAGTATGGGAGTGTGGGTGAAAATAAATTGTGGAATAATCTGATCAGGGTTAGGGAACGAAATGAAACTAAAAAAGTTTTTGTCCAAAACTCCCATGTTCTAACATTTCTCTCTGTGGGAACTGCCTTTTCTTGTAGTGGATACTAATTAAGATTGTACCAGATTGGGCGGGTCAGTCTCTGCAAATGCAATGGGTTAATTATGGTATTGATGTATGGCAGTGATTCCCATCAAAGAATTGTCTAGAAAATAGGGGTCCCTTGGGAAAAAGGTTGGGAACCACTGATGTATGGGACAGAATAAGGGTATACGGTCTGCCAGAGGGGCACAGAGAAATAAGATAAAATAGTGGAGTACAAATATGTGTTTGCATTTCTGTTGATCTGTCGTCCTCCTACTCAATCCTGGACAATCCCTCCCACCCCCTACACGTTGTTCTGGCTGGACAGAGGAGCATGTTCAGCCACAGACCTATCACTGTCAAGTGCTCCACAGAATGTTACAGGAAATTATTTATCCTGTGGCCAATAACTCCCGGATGACCAAACCTCTCACCCTATCTCTAAGGGAGAGTCCAGCCACCCTGCGGAGGAAACTCATTTCAGCCGCTTGTATCCGCAATCTTGCTCTTTTGGTCACTACCCAGAGCTTGTGGCCATAGGTGAGGGTGGCGAATGCAAAAGCAGCGATGAGATTCTGAGGTCACCAAACAGGACCCCCTCCCCCCCTTGGCTGCGCCTAGAAATTCCATCCAAAAAAGTTATGAACAGAATCGGTGACAAAGGGCAGCCCAGGCGGAGTCTAACCTCAACTGGAAACGAGTACGACTTATTGCCGGCAATGCAAACCAAGCTCCTGCTCCTCCTGTACAGGGACTTATTGGCTCGTAGCAGCAAGCCCTGTACCCCGTACACTTGGAGCACACCCCACAGTATCCCTTCAAGGACACGGTCGAATGCCTTCTCCAAATTCACAAAACACATGTGGATTGGTTGGGAATCTCCCAGCACATCATCCGGTCCCCCTTCTTAAAAAGGGAACCCACCACCATGGTAAACTCAGCCCCCGATATGGACGGGCCCACCCCAGATTCCCCCAGCTCTACTTCCGCTAGGGAAGACATGCTGGTGGGATTGAGAAGATCCTTGAAGCACTCCTTCCACCGCTCAACGCCGTCTACAGTTGAAGTCAGCAGGGCCCTATCTCCACTGTACACAGTGTTAGTGGAGCACCGCTTTCCCCTTCTGAGACGCTTGATGGTTTGCCGGAATCTCCTTGGTGCCGATCAAAAGTCTTTTTTAATGGCTTCCCCAAACTCCTCTCATACCCGACTTTTTGCTGCTGCGCGCTTGGCCCGCCAGTACGCCTCAGCTGCTTCTGGAGTCCCACTGATCAGCAAGACCTGACAGGACCCCTTCCTTCAGCTTGACGGCCTCACGTACTCGAGGTGTCCGCCACCAGGACAACCTTACGGCCACAGCTCAGCACTGCCGCTTCGGCAATGTAGCCACGGAACATCCTCCATTCAGACTCAATGTCTCCTGCCTCCATCTGTCTCCATCGGTTGAAGTGTCCCAGCAGGACAATTGAGTCCCCAGGGGCAGCACCTCGCAGCTTGTCCTTCAGGGACCCCAAGAAGGCTGGATACTCTGACCCGCTGTTCGGCGCATAAGCTCAGACAATGGTTAGAGTCTTCCCCACAACCCAAAGGCGCAAGGAAGAAACCCTCCCGTCTAACGGGGAGAACCCCAATGTACAAGCACCAAGCCTAGGGGCCAAGAGCAATGCCCCCCCTGCCCGGCGCCTCTCACCCACAACAACTCAAGAATGGAACAAAGTCCAGCCTCTTTCAAGAGAAACAATTCCAGAGCCCAGACTGTTCGTAGAGGTGAGTCCCTTGGGAGACCCTACCAGAAGCATATAGCTCTCGACAATATAGCTCTGAGGATCACTAGACCAGGCAAGTCCTTCTGCCACTGCAAGGCCTCGATTCCAGAATGGTGGAAGAACGAACTAAATGTATTAATTAAATTATTATATGTCCTAAAATCATATAAGATGATCCATTAAGACATTGTGTACATTTACACAGTGTTATTGGCGGTGTAGTGTTTGTCAACGGCGATAAGTACAGAAGCACTAGATCGAGGTGAAGTTGCTATAGTACCTAGTACCAACCTTATAGTTACCTTTACTTTACTTTACTTTGCTTGGCAGGCGCTTTTATCCAAAGCGACTTACAGGGAGCACGGTATGTCGAAAGCTTACAATAACTTACTGTCATCTCGAGACTGGACAATTAATGCACAGGGCTTCTCACTATAAATCCTTCGTCCTCAGAATGAGATTTAGCAATATAAATCCCACACAGACATACCTGTAAGTGTAGTAGTTACTTTTTCCACTTTAAGACGATCTTCTTTCGTCTGCAGGCCACGCTACATTCACACAGATCATCACTTGTGATTATTCAGTCCAAACACAGTTTTAACCGTGGGTCCATGAAGATAGGGTTATAGTTTCAGTTGGTTTCTTCAGCTGTATTGTTATGGAATTGTTGTAGTGTACACACCAGTCGCGAGACTGTGTCAGGGACAATTAATAATAGTGATTATTTAATAAAGCTAGCAGCGTATCACTTACCTCACTAACAGCTGATAAAGACTGAAGCCACAACGAACAAGCACCGAGTGCAGAAATGCACGCGATGTTTTCAAGCACACCAACAATTCTGAAAACAGAAATCTGCTGACTGTGGAAATGTTATTTACTAATTTCTCAAAAATGTTTTATAACCATGACCTGGATGACTGAAAACCTTCACAGATATTTATTTACTGATAGAAATGTAAATGGTTCTGTTTGCTTTATAACAATTTAAAACATTTTAAATATTAAGTGCCCAGTGCAATTGAAATGCAATTAAATAGACAGGACAGATAGGCGTAGTTTCTCCAATTTAAGACGGCCATTGTCCTCTGGCCCTGCAGTAGTAGCAACAGCATTCAGCAAAACTTTGCTATGCTAAGTGCTAAAGGCTATTAGCATGCTACGTGTCTATCTTGCTCAGACCAGGCCATTTTAAACATGCCCAGGTAACATTAGGTAGGTGTGAGAAACATTACTTTGATAGGTAGAGCAGTGTATTGCGTATTTGACGACAGCCAATCCGGTACGAAGGGGCACGGCGTATTATTTAGTCTCGGGTAGGGCATCGGCCCCATCTAGTGACCAAATATGTGCACAACACGCACTCCCATACAAATGAATAACACATCAAACAAGCTGATTAAACATTTTTCAGCAAATAGCACACAATTCTGCACGTAGACCCACATTTTGAAGTTTGAAAAAGATTTTCTTGGACAAAGCGTGTGGGCGCGGCAAACCTTTAGGCACAATAATAAGAAAAATAAAGAGTGGAAAACATACTTTATATAATTGTGGGAGAGCCTTCAGCTTTCCCACAATTATAGGAGCAGCACAGAAGATTCAGTGAGCTGGTACCTTACCATTACCATAACCTTTAGTGTTTTTGCCAACTGCACAGTCTTGCAGCATTGAATTCTTACAGTGCATGTATTAGCCTGCTCATAATCCAATGCAGTCATGGTGACTCTGAAACGGATAAAGTCAATGACAAGGCACAGGAAGATGAGTGCTGACTAAAAGCATAGAAAAAAACAGAGCAAGTAGTAATCTGTACACAAACCACAGAAAATGTTCCTCTCGTTTCGCACATGATGCTGTGTGAATCGGGTGTGAATAGCTGTAAGTGCGTTCCTCTAAGAAAGTGTTTTATACCACTACACAGACACATACAGGTTAAGACCTATAATCACAATCATTTCTAGAGAAAACAAGAAGCATAAGAGAAGAAACAAAAAGGGGAAAAAAACATCACCTTGTAAACTCTGCATGCAGAAGCTCAAATCTCATTTAGCAGAAAGAGACAGAAAGAAGAAGAAGATCATTATATAAAGAGATTTTTGTCATTAACTGACTTCTCAGAACATAACCAGGATCAGAAATTTGTCTATAATTTATTCAAAATCTAACAAATGAAACTGATGAAAAAAGTATTTAACCATGCATTCCTCATAAATTTTATTTGAGGAAGAGTGTGCAGATAAACCACCTGACAGCATGCACAGCATGTTTCACTCCTTGTATTGAATAGCAAACCGGCTGTCTGTCTAAATGAATGATGTAGAGCTTGTTAGTTATTCACAAGTCTCTGAACACAGAGGCCCTCGTGGAGGAGCTTCTGACTCAGAAGGCTTCAATCAAAACAAATCTGCATTTACAGCAGGGCTTCTGGAAATGTTATTAAGTCCCTCCGTCACCGTGACTGAATCACTGTATCAACACCATGGCAGGTAGAGTGTGTGAGCTTTTGTACAAGGTTCCTCACAGAGCACCGTGTACAAAAGCTTTAAGCACATATGAGCCAGGGAGTGTTTCTCTGAGGAGTTACTGTAGTATCTTTAGCATTTTTCTCATGTTTTCAGTTTAATTATACTGATCTCGTAATTACACACCGAGAAAGGAAGATTTCACTGGAAGCCTTTAGGCTGAATTGAATGATTCACCGTAAGTGGAAATAAAATGGTGAATAAACCGTTAAACTCAGTTGCTACTGGGTGTAGAAATACAAGGTTTTCCTATGAGCTGCTGGAGAGAGTCAAGTTGATGGTGCGTGTAAAAGCACCTCCTCTGGAGCATGGCTGAAAGATGAAGTGACTAGACTGATATTGTACTACAGAGCTAAGCAGAGAGAATGAGAGTAATAGCAGGTTTGACTTAACTCTGGAAGTTCGCTTTTACTCTTTGAGAAGATGTAAAAGTTTGAATACTTAACATGCACAACATGCAGCTGGAGAAAGTGTGAAGGAAGACACAGAAACCGGAATGCATGCAGAATCTATGACAGCACTGTTAACGTTTTTCTGGAACCCAGAAGTGCATTCCTCAAAAATTAGAACAGTTGTTGTTGGTTGTTAAGGTTTACTAGGTGCTCACCTGCAGCTGTTAGTTAACTAATTGTTAACGCAGGAATGACAGGAAAAGCAATGTGAGTTACTTAAGGTAAAGCTATAGATAGCTCGTCATCATCTAGAAGCAACCAGGGTCACCCCCAACCAAGAAAATGATCATCAAACGGGTTAGTCAGTGTTCAATTTGCATATGTATACCCACATGTAATACAGTGTGCAGGAGCCAAGACATGTTTGTTAAAACCTGCAACAGTAAGAAAGTACAAAGAAATATTAGGATTAACTTGAAGTTAGGCTTGTTTGATTAAATATATTAATATCTCTTCTGTTTTAGCTCTGCTTTTAATTACTTTAGAAAAAAACAGATCTTCATTTTAGGCTAATCTTCTGTCTGCCATTTGCAGCAGACACTGCATAGATTTCTAGGAGTGTTTTTTAAAATAGCTGCCTGCTGCTGCCAAAAATAATATTGCGACTGTTGGTAAACCAAAATGGTAAACTTACCATTCACACAGCTAAACAAAAGGCTCATCACATCGATGGTCTTTACATGCACTCAAGTAACCAGGTTAGAAGAGACAGCCTGTTGACCTTTATATGTGTGTCAGAGGAGGTGACTGGCAGCATGACCCATTCTTTTTTACAGCTCTAAATGTCTGTAGCATTTGTCCTGCACATGTGCTCTTACAAAAAGTTATGTTTACATGACCATTATGAAATCAGCTTTTTGTCTATTGTAGCTGGTTAGTTAAGTACATATAAATGCACTGGCTGTTTTGATACAGTGTAAAACTACAGGTTGCAACCATAGTCACGCTGTTTCCTTCTTAACGTCTGCAGTGCAGGTTCACAGGTTGAATTAACTCTAACACACACCAACACAACAGTAAATGACAAAGTAAGCCTGTGCACACCTGTAAACATATCTTGATTTGGCCAGCAATAAATAGAGTGACCTGTGAACAGCATACAAATCACAACGATGATAGTTCTGGCTTACAGAGCTCATCAGGTACAGTATAAGGACCATGCCATACATTCATTACTAGAAATCAAGGATGTGTGATTTAACCTACTGTCTCTGAAAAGCCGAGTAAGAGAAACATGGGAAACATGTTGTTGCAGTTGAAAGACCATTTCAATTTCATTTCAGCCCATTCAGTTATTTGGCCACTGTGTGTGACAACTGTGTTGTTATATTGTTCGGACACTCGGGCATATTGTATAAAAAGACCAATGAGTCCTACACTGCTCACACAAATAGACGTGAAAACCCTTAAATTAAACATTAAGTAAAAACTGTAGCCTCATAGTATTTTATTTCAAATTCAACGTGGTGGAGTTGAACAAAAACAATGAAAAACTAGACTTAGCAATTTCAGAAGAAATCGCGTGGGGGAGCATGATTGCCGCAAGACGCCTGTCGGCGTCTTTGC